>JASEVX010000008.1:66037378-66637378 GCA_031761405.1 Serripes groenlandicus
ATAATTTTCAATCCGTGTTTTTCTGCTCATTTTATACATGTCCAAATTACCGATTTAAAAAAAATGATTAAAAAGCCGACAATAATTTTCAATCTGTGTTTTACGTCTGCTTTTTATACATATCCAAAATGGCGGCCCCCAAGGATTTTTCCAGTTTCATTTCAGGAGGCTTCATGGGTTATTGAAAAAAAAAAAAAAAAAAATCTCACACCTGATAACTATAAGCGAAAAAAACCATTTATGTGTATTTTTATTTGATGAGATGTTTAATATTTCAATGTCGCATATATGCTTCAATCAATTCCCTGCATATCACCTCTACTGTTGATGCACTTGACGTTACTACTAGATTGACCTATCCTACAAAACATCTGCAGCAGATATCTTCGAAAAGATGTAAGCAAAAATATGGAAAATATCTATATAAATGAAAACAAGAGAAAGTTGATGCAATGCATCAATGTCGCCGGATATCCATAGTGCAGTTATGCATAGCACTAACATTATAGTAGTTGAATAAACAGTTATCAACTGAGGGGCATATTGGAACATCAGGGGTGGGGTCAAGTGAAAATGTATCATAACTTGCATTGTTTTGTCAACGAAGTGAATGATAATTGAAGCCTTTCATTGTTTATGATCAATCTCCATTCCAAAGTAGGTTGAATAGACACGCAACCAACTAATTATTGATCATAAACAGTAATGGAAATGAGAAATCTTGCCAATCATTAGTCTTAGTATGTATACAGTGCTTTCATTAAGGAATAATTATAAGATTTGTGAATTCCACATACACTTTTCAAGATGTTTGTCAGAATATTTGAATGTTATTATTTTTCAATAAAACCACAAAACAGACAATTTAGGATTTGCACGCAATAGCACATCATTTTACCTTTCCTCTATTAAACTCAACAGTGGACACGTTTGCAGCAATATACTTTTAAAACAATGAGTTAAGGGTTAATAGCCATTCTCTGTAAGCATTTGCACTCCCATATAGGGAGTGTGGCACGCATGGTCACAGATTTTGTTCAAACTTCACACATTTTCTCAACTTGATGAAAGAAATGGAAAATGGCAAAAAATACTTTGCTATAGACTTTGGTTGCCATAGCAACCGGCTCTCGTTTTTTATAGGACTGATTTCAATGGGAAATCCACTAAATTTTCCAATCAGTTTTAAGCATAAATGAAGATATATATGCAAAAGTTCATATTTTCTACCAAAAGTCATCATTTGATGAAGGAAATTAAGTAGAAAACAATTGATTATCAAATTGTTAAATGTGGTCCCAAACCCTTCTTTGAAATGGTGTTTTTTACGGGAAAAAATAACACTTTTTTGCCATTTTTTGAATGATTATAAAAATTTAATGCGTTCATATGAATACAAATGAACAATGGATGCATGAAGGTCAACATCTCTTCTCACAAGAAATGAAAAAAAGCTATGGGGAACAGTGCCTCTAAAATTAGTTACCATGGATACAAAATGTATCATTTTAAAATTTAAAAAAAAAAAAAAAAAATTGTTTAATGTTTATTTAAATATTGCCAGCATGTGGGTTAAAAAAAATGGATCATATTTTCTACCAAAAGTCATCATTTGATGAAAGAAATTAATTAGAAAACAATTGATTATCAAATTGTTAAATGTGGTCCCAAACCCTTCTTTGAAATGTTGTTTTTTACGGGGTAAAAGAACATTTTTTTGCCATTTTTTGAATGATTATAAAAATTTAATGCGTTCATATGAATACGAATGAACAATGGATGCATGAAGGTCAACATCTCTTCTCACAAGAAATGAAAAAAAGCTATGGGGAACAGTGCCTCTAAAATTAGTTACCATGGATACAAAATGTATCATTTTAAAATTTAAAAAAAAAAAAAAAAAATTGTTTAATGTTTATTTAAATATTGCCAGCATGTGGGTTAAAAAAAAATGGATCATATTTTCTACAAAAAGTCATCATTTGATGAAAGAAATTAATTAGAAAACAATTGATTATCAAATTGTTAAATATGGTCCCAAACCCTTCTTTGAAATAGTGTTTTTTACGGGGAAAAAGAACACTTTTTTGCCATTTTTTGAATGGTTATAACAATTTAATGCGTTCATATGAATACAAATGAACAATGGATGCATGAAGGTCAACATCTCTTCTCACAAAAAATGAAAAAAAGCTATGGGGAACAGTGCCTCTAAAATTAGTTACCATGGATACAAAATGTATCATTTTAAAATTAAAAAAAAAAAAAAAAAAAAAATGTTTAATGTTTATTTAAATATTGCCAGCATATGGGTTAAACAAAATGGATCATATTTTCTACCAAAAGTCATCATTTGATGAAAGAAATTAAGTAGAAAACAATTGATTATCAAATTGTTAAATGTGGTCCCAAACCCTTCAATGCAAATGGGGTTTTTTTACGTGAAAAAAAGAACACTTTTTTGCCGTTTTATGAATGGTTATAACAATTTAATGCGGCCATATGAATACAAATTAACAATGAATGCATGAAGATCAACATCTCTTCTCACAAGAAATGAAAAAAAGCTATGGGGAACAGTGCCTCTATTTTTTGTAACAGTGACCTTGACCCCAA
Organism: Serripes groenlandicus; assembly: GCA_031761405.1. Lineage (NCBI taxonomy): Eukaryota > Metazoa > Mollusca > Bivalvia > Cardiida > Cardiidae > Serripes > Serripes groenlandicus. The sequence continues at coordinate 66,039,995 of JASEVX010000008.1, forward strand.
AAACACAATCTGATTGAAGATATTCATAATACGTTTGAAATACATCATGTTTTTATTACTTGGGGAAAATTTGAATTCAATGTAAGAAAAAGTGAAGAAACTATGTTGAATTCTCATAAATAACCAAAATACATCAAAATTTATGTGTGTTACCCTACAAAACAGGCCCGCTCAGCCTCTTTATCATTCAATGTGAAGAAGGTTATTAGATGCACAAGTTTTCCTAATTTTAAAGTAATAGGTTTGATAGTTTCCATGTAAGTGACCTAAATGCAAAATTTAACCAACTATGTCCAATTCTCAAAATCAACCAAAATACATCAAAATTTATATGTTTTACCAAAAGAAACCAGGCCTCAGCATCAAGGTTTGATAGTTTCCATGTAGGTGACTTAAACGCAAAAAATAACCAACACCGCCAATTCTCAAAATCAACCAAAATTCATCAAAAGTTATGTTTTTTACATAAAAAAACAGACAACACTCAGCATCTTTAGCATACAATGTGAAGAAAGGTTTTAGACGAACAAGTTTCAAAGAATTAGGTTTGATAGTTTCCATGTAAGTGACCTAAACGTAAAACTTAACAAACTATGTCCAATTCTCAAAATCGACAAAAATACATCAAAAATGATGTTTTTTACCCCAAAAAAGGCTACACTTAGCATCTTCGGCATACAATGTGAAGAAGAGTATTAGATGAACAAGTTTTCCAAGTTTCAAAGTGTTAGGTTTGATAGTTTTCTTGTAAGTGACCTAGACCTAAACGCAAAACTGAACCAACGCCACCGACGACGACGACGAAGACGACTACGACGATCAAGTGACGACAATAGCTCGTCTTTTTTCCCCCAAAAAATCAGACGAGCTAAAAATCAAAATAGAAGGATTAGTTAGTGATAAAAAAAAATCAGACGAGCTAAAAATCAAAATACAAGGATTAGTTAGTGATATAAAACATGGAAAATTGTAATCTTCAAACAAAGTTATCATTAGTTGTTATGATTCAAATAAAGAAGTATATTATTTTACATGTCAAGTTGGGTGACGCATTTTATACGTGAAAGTAATGTTCATCATTATTTGTATTAATGTATAATATATATTTAAGAAAAAACACGAATACACTTTCAAAAAGTGTCTATCATAAACCCCATATATAGACAACTTATTTATGAAATACTATTGGAAAAAAAGCATTCGTTTTTAGCCAATAAAAACAGGTACAGCAAAAGTATGCAAAAAAATTGAAGGGTTTAACCCTTTCCCTCATACGACAATTATGCAGCAGACGACTTTGACCATATTTTGACAAATGGTATTAGGAAAGTCCTTGGTTATACATCTGATAATTATCTGTTCATGTAGGTTCGAATGTTCAGCGTCAGTGATTATAAACCTAGAGTCACAGGTTCGATCCAAAAGTGCCCCGCACCAATTATGGTGGAGTACCCTTGGGCAAGGTACATTTCCTTGCATAGTACTGGTTTGTTTGCCCAGGGATCACAAACAAGTGAATTGATGCTGTGATATTACTGAAATAATGTTAAAACGGCTCAAAACCCCAATAAAACAAAAATCTAAAATTCCAAGGGAGGTAATTCATGGTTTTTTTATTTTTCTAAATAACTAAGGGAGGTAATTTGTATTTTTTGGTGATGAGGTATTTTAAAATCTTATTTATGCAAAAACGATCATATGTTCCCCGTAGCTTTTTTCTTGCGTTTGATTAAGCAAATGTTCATCTATCTTTTTATGTAATTCACTTAATTGGAGATGGCTGCATTTTTTTTTAAATAAGTGGTAAATATTGCGTTTTTCATCAAAAACTCAACTTTGCACACTGTTTCCATGGCAACAGGGCAATATTTGGAATTTCTAACACTATTTTTCTGAATAGTTCACTGATGGCAACAAGTGGAATAAGTTTAAGCAATATCCGTGACTATGCGTGCCGAAAAAGTTTAAATGCTTACAGAGAATAGCTATTAAATAGCTGAGTTTTCTCTTTTTCTCAAAATGATATTAGCTTGGCATCCTAATTATATCATATTTTAACAAATGTTGAAATGTAGTCCAATATTTATAAATTAGACCACATTCGAAATATAATATCAACTAAACAGTTAAATCTCATTGAAATTGTTGTATAATTTAAACTTAATTTCGAACATAAACTGAGCCCTACAACATGTTAATTTATTTTAATTCTTTCCTTCCTTTTTTATAATGAAAATAACAAAACTACTCATGTTTTAAAATTATATTATGATGAGCGCCCTTGTGTCAATGACACATTTAAAATTGTCAAGGACGAAATAATTTTGTACGAAAGACCCGATTCTTTTTTATTCGCAGAGGTGTCGTTCTTGAAACTCTCTTTATAGGCAGAGAGTGTTCGTTCAAAGTAATTTTTCTATTAAAACTAGTTTTTATTTCGGTTTGTTCTTTTCTTCATTTGTTTCGAACCAAATAAACATTTTAAATCACCTACGATTTACTATTTGTAAGTGAGTGTAAAGAGACGGCTCTCTGCAAAGGAGATTGATCTACGCAGTTGGTATTCGCGAGTCACGCTTCAAGCAGGTGCGCGTATGTAAACAAATTAGACTGCGACGTAAAGGTTTGTAGTTATCGCCTTTTGAGTACATGTAGTTTATAGTGTAAAAATAAAGTATACCAGTCTAGCTAATAGGGACTGTTTTGTCTTCGTAAATAAAACAACAAAACATAAATGCGAGTCAAAATAAAGAAACTGAAAATACCTAAAACATCGGAATATTTATTTCATTTTAGATGTGTCATTACTTAGTGTTTTTAAACAAACACAATTGTAATATGTTCAAGACATCTAAATGTGTTTCTTCCTAATACGTGTGGAAGCTCGAGCCAAAGGCTCGAGCGAAGCACGCCTATAGGTTACACGTACGAACACATCATACGAGATCAAAACAACGAGAATTCAGTACAATCTTACTGTTTTTCACATATCAAATCTCAACCCCATAGCACTTTTTTTCGGCCATTTTGCTTCCGGTCTTACTGGACGGACAAATTATCGTAACCTATTCATTTCGTAACCGGTAAAACCCACAAACACGATATTCGTATGTTTTGACAAATCAAAAAATACTTAGAACTAGAGAGAAAAATTAAATTAAATTCCTTCTCGATAAAGGAATGAAAACAAGGAATCTGATATGTGATCATTTGCGTGTAATTGCACTCGTTTTCTATTTTTAAAATAATATTTTCTCAACCGGAAGTAAACACATCCAAATGTGACGTCATTGCAACGAAAAGTAACGTCATTGTTAGACAAGTAATAAATAAATAACAAAAGGAAAACGACAGGAATGGTAGCAAAAGATAGTTTGACTCGTCACAAATGGATTTCATTAACTGGAAGGACTTTATGAAGGGTAAGCCGACTATTCTTTTGTACCTGTCTTCATTATTTCATGGATTTTATATCTTGGCAATATAGAGAAGCAATAAACACTTGAAAATGATTGTAAATATTTCAACGGAAGTTATCGTTCGTTACACTGGCCTCGGATATTATTTTAACTGAAAAGGACGAACAATTCTGTTTCTGTATCGACAAAGCTTCATTTCAAGGTAAGATATTGATTATATCAATAATTTGCTTAAGAATATAACTTCATTTCTAAATTATTTGTTAATATCTGTTGGGAACCATTCCCTGATGCTTTCGTCACATCGCGTGACGTCACATCGTGTGTATTGATTTTGTCTGTATCTGTTCCACGATGCTTTCGTCACATCGTGTGTATCGTTTTTGTCTGTATCTATTTGAAGCCGAAGCCGTCTTGTCAAATGTTAACCCCACTCAAGAAAATAGCTTAACTATCATATCATCGCCTGTCTAGTTGTATTTTAAGACGTTTATCTATATATTGCAGTAAATGTAGCAAACAAACAAAACTATCGTCAATTTCGAATTATTTGCCTTCAATTTACTTTTTTTTCCCACATTGTACAGTTTAACAGTTTATGTCAATGACCTAGTCTTTGTCAAATCATGAAAGTATGACCAGAGTTCACCCTGGTTTTGGGGTATACATAGTAAATGTCTAAAGCCATATATCCTCCAACCTGAACGAGAGGAAAACACTTTCATGCCTTCAAACGAGTCCATTGTTTTTAAGAAATGATGTCATATGTGGACTATCAGTAAAACACATAACTTTTCTTTCAACAATTTCTAATAGTTTCATCTTTTTTTTTATCCAAAATTTGTTTATTGATCAAACTCAAATGAGTCCATTGTTTTAAAGGAATGATGTCATATGTGGGCTATCAGTAAAGCATATTACTTTTCTTTGCTATATACAGTTAGTATATGGAAAGGTCTAGAAGCCAATTTATTTTCAAGGTCATAGGTTAAAGGTCAAGGTAAAAATTGGACTTTGACTATTTCCCATATCAACAAGCTTGTGACCACTCTACACTAAATATCCTTCGACCGATCTTAACCAAACTTGGTATACAGTTAGTATATTGCAAGGTCTAGAAGCCTCTTTATTGTCAAGGTCATACGTTAAAGGTCAAGGTCAAAATTGGACTGACTATTTTCTTGAATACCGAGGGGATGCATCCGCTTTGCGGTGCCCTTGTTTTAAATACTCTGCATGTATGTACTCAAACCACATTTACAAAAGATTCAACATCTATTGACAGCACTATTTTCATACTTGGGAGCACAACATCCAATGATGTCATAGAACCCTTCAAATTGAAGAGCAAATGCAAAATAAAAAGCCTTTTACGGTCACCGATTTAGCTCCGTCTATGAAACAGGGCAATGTACACTAACTATATCAAACTAAAATAAGATAAAAACAAACTGAACATTGAAATCTGCAGATAAAGAGGATCAATCTCTTTTTAAATTCAAAAAACACTCGAAATACTTTTTATTCAAATAAATATGTATAAACATTTTGGTTGAAAAATAAAGAAAACTTTGTCTGTTTTTCAAAAGAAAAGGCTATATTAAAAAAACTTAAAGGCAGTTCATAATTAATGTCAGTTATAACTTATAAGTCACCCAGTGACCTCACATAAGTGTTCTGTCCTCTGATATAACTGAAATACCACAGAAATGTATCTCTTTTCTGTTTTCTATGTAATCTATACAATACAAATGGTAAACTTTAAACTAGTATACATTCATTGTAACAAAAAAAATCTTATACTTTACTGACTGGTAATAAAATTACACATATTTTCATGAACTGCTGCTCAAAGTAAAAACCTATACTGTAGTTTAATGGTAGAACACCAGTCCTGGTCTAACGAGAGTTCTGAGTTCAAATCCCAGCAAGTACATGATTTGAAAGAAACAACTAAACTTAACAATTTATACATGAAACAATTCTGTTGTGCAACTAAACTTAACAATTTATACATGAAACAATTCTGTTGTGGGGAGTTGTCTTACTTAAACACTTATTACATTTTTGTCAAGGCTTCTAGTGAAAATATTTTACTCCCTGTACCCTTTTCAAAAGCTTTTATAATTGCGCAACATTGATAACTCTGAGAATCTGTACATGTTCACGGTCTGATCAGATCTTTTACTATCCAATTTTTTTTTCAAACAACATATTTAATGTACATGTATACATAATCAGTTGTTGACACGAAGTCTGGTACTTATTAACAAATAACCTGATACTGTTTCATGTTTTACAAATTAAAAACCAGAAAAGGAGATAGGGGTTCAAAGGGAAATGTTGTTGAATAGGAACATATATTGATCATTTTGGATATGTTCATTTAGGATCAATTACACCATTCCGACAATGTATTCAGATTAGTAACAGAAATCATGTAATTTACATCAGGCAAGGGGCTAAACTTTACCCGTTCCATGATACATTTAAATGGGACTTTTGAAAATATTTGTCAAAAATTAGTTTTCTCAGTCTGTATGCATAGTGTTCTCATCTTAAATTGTCTCAAGATTATACATTCAGCCAGATCATGCAAAGTTAGCCATGTGCCTTGGAAGATTGTTGTGTGGAGTACTTTAATATTCTAGAAAGCCAGGGGAAAATGTTAGGTGAACTGAAGCACCATTGAAAGTAATGTTAAGCTCAAGTCATTCAATCAACCATGGCAAGAGTCAGTTTCTAATTATATTTATTACTAGTTTACAAATAACTGGCATTTGTGAAAATAAATCAGAACATTCTTCAATGCCTTCTTAGTGTTGTTTTCCATCAACATCCTTGGAAATATTACTGTCTGTTACAATCCTGACCTAATACAAAATAAAACAGATATGTACAAATTAAACTTAAATGCCTGATATTTTTTTTTTTTTTTTCAAAATGTTTTTCAAATTCTGTTTGGTAACTTTCTACAATTTACCTATTAATTTGTTTCTTGTTGGGGGACTGACAGAACTTAATTAATTGTTATTGCTTTCACACGACCTAGGCTTTGCCTATTAACATATTAATAATCCCCCCTCCCATGTGATTTCCGAAAACCTATTAAAAATAGAAGTCGCGGGCTTCTGCCCGGCGACTAATAAATTATTGAGTAGAGTTGAAAACATTGTGAGCAATTTCTCCTTTTGCCATAAATATCCAAACGTCGTCTAGAAAGCGTCTGCATCATTCGGAGCGTTAGAAATCGTCTGCATCATTCGGAGCGTTAGAAATCGTCTGCATCATTCGGAGCGTTAGAAATCGTCTGCATCATTCGGAGCGTTATAAATCGTCTGCATCCCTCGGAGGTTAATAAGATGTTAAGTCTTCGCAAAGCCTTAAGTAAGAACTTACTTTTGTCATAGCATTTGCATTGTGAAGGTTGCTCTGTATGTAGATATGCAATTAAATGAGTTGTGAGTTCGAACCTCAGCTCGGCCACCATTCAATCCGACGATTGACAAAAGTCACAGACAAGCGACATTCGTCTGCCACCATTTGGTTACCAGTTATGTGGGGAAAAAACCAGTTGGTTTGAAGGACTTTTGTGTGGAAAAACAACCAGTTGGTAGGAAGGACTATTGTGTTGAAAAACAACTAGTTGGTTGGAAGGACTATTGTGTGGAAAAACAACTAGTTGGTAGGAAGGACTATTGTGTTGAAAAACAACTAGTTGGTAGGAAGGACTATTGTGTTGAAAAAAACAACGAGTTGGTAGGAAGGACTATTGTGTTGAAAAACAACCAGTTGGTAGGAAGGACTATTGTGTTGAAAAACAACCAGTTGGTAGGAAGGACTATTGTGTGGAAAAAACAACCAGTTGGTAGGAAGGACTATTGCGCTGAAAAACAACCAGTTGGTTGGAAGGTCTATTGTGTTGAACACCAATCAGTTGGTTGGAAGCAATATTATGTGGAAAAACAACCAGTTGGTTGGAAGGTCTATTGTGTTAAACACCAATCAGTTGGTTGGAAGCAATATTATGTGGAAAAACAACCAGTTGGCCAGAAAGACTATTGTGTGGAAAAACAACCAGTTGGTTGGAAGGACTATTGTGCTGAGAAACAACCAGTTAGTTGGAAGGACTATTGTGTTGAAAAACAACCAGTTGGTTGGAAGGACTATTGTGTGGAAAAACAACCAGTTGGCCAGAAGGACTATTCTGTGGAAAAACAACCAGTTGGTTGGAAGGACTATTGTGTTGAAAAACAACAAGTTGGCCAGAAGGACTATTCTGTGGAAAAACAACCAGTTGGTTGGAAGGACTATTGTGTTGAAAAACAACCAGTTGGTAGGAAGGACTATCGTGTTGAAAAACAACCGGTTGGCAAGAAGGACTATTGTGTGGAAAAGCAACCAGTTTGTAGGAAGGACTATTGTGTTGAAAAACAACCAGTTGGTTGGAAGGACTATTGTATTGAAAAACAACCAGTTGTTTGGAAGGACTATTGTGTTGAAAAACAACCAGTTGGTAGGAAGGACTATTGTGTGGAAAAAAAACCAGTTGGTAGGAAGGACTATTGCGTTGAAAAACAACCAGTTGGTTGGAAGGACTATTGTGTGGAAAAAAAACCAGTTGGTAGGAAGGACTATTGCGTTGAAAAAAACAACCAGTTGGTTGGAAGGACTTTGTGTTGAAAAACAACTAGTTGGTTGGAAGGACTATTGTGTTGAAAAACAACCCGTTGGTTGGAAGGACTATTGTGTTGAAAAACAACCAGTTGGTTGGAAGGACAATTGTGTTGAAAAACAACCAGTTGGTAAGAAGATACTATCTTTTCCAATTTTGTGCTATCGTTTGCCATAGTATGCTTCAGACATTGTCTAATTCGTACCTGGTTTATGTTTAAACATCCCTGGTTTAAACGGAGTCACAATTCAATTAATGATACATCGTCAATCTAAGTTCATAATAAAACACTCGTTATTTGAGTGCACTCGTAATTTGAGTGTAGATTATTTGTAATGACTCAACCCTCTAACTTTGTAATATGAAACGCAGTTAAATTTTCTATGAATGATCGATCGATAGTTGAATGTCAATTGAATGAGAAAATAAATTTCACATTTCAAAAATTGTTTGTTAATGCTTGGTAAAAAAAATATTGATTCTGATAGCTATCACTTCTTGTAGTGCAAAGAGCATGGGTTATGAGTTTAAACTCAGCCAATTGTACATTATCCTTCCTTTTCTGTATGAATTACTTACTGAGGGCTATCACTCCAGGGGTAGTGAATTCGAATAAAGAAACCGTCCAGTCGACAACTGAACAAGAACTATCAACCCAACCAACCAACCAACTGACCAATTGACCAACTGACTGAGAACAACCAACCAACCAACTAACACACCGACCAATTGACTGACTGACCGAAAACAACCAACCAACCAACTGACCAATTGACCGACTGACCGAGAACAACCAACCAACCAACCAATTTCAAATTACTGACCGAGATCCACTAACCAACCTACTGACAAATCATCAAACTGACCATAAAACCATCAACTAACCAACCAACGAACCAACCAATCGGTCGACTGACTGAAAACCACTAACAAACCGACCAGTCGACAGACTGACCGAGAACCATCAAACAAACAAACAACAAACAGACCTGTCATCAGACTGACCGAGACCCATCAAACACCCAACCAACAAACAATCTGACCGAGAACCAATCAACCAACCAACAAACAAACCAACCAATCGACCGATAGATCGAGTATCACCAAGCAACAAACCGACCAGTCGACTAACTGACAGAGAACCATCAACTAACCAACCAACAAACTGACCAGTGACTGACTGAATAAGAACCATCAACTAACGAACCAACAAACTGACCAGTCTACCGATTGATCGAGTATTACCATCCAACCAATCAACCGATTGATCGAGTATTACCATCCATCCAATCAACGGATTGATCGAGTTTCACCAACCAACCAGTCAACAAACCAACCGGTCGACTGACTGACTTAGACCCACTAACCAACCTTTCAACAAACCAACCGGTCGACTGACTGACTGAGAGCCACCAACCAACCAGTCAACAAACCAACCGGTCGACTGACTGACTGAGAGCCACCAACCAACTGGTCAACAAACCAACCGGTCGACTGACTGACTGAGAGCCACCAACCAACCAGTTAACAAACCAAACGGTCGACTGACTGACTAAGAGCCACCAACCGGTCGACTGACTGACTGAGAGCCACCAACCAACTGGTCGACTGACTGACTAAGAGCCACCAACCAACCGGTCAACAAACCAACCGGTCGACTGACTGACTAAGAGCCACCAACCAACTGGTCGACTAACTGACTAAGAGCCACCAACCAACCAGTCAACAAACCAACCGCTCGACTGACTGACTGAGAGCCACCAACCAACCGGTCAACAAACCAACCGGTCGACTGACTGACTAAGAGCCACCAACCAACCGGTCAACAAACCAAACGGTCGACTGACTGACTAAGAGCCACCAACCGGTCGACTGACTGACTGAGAGCCACCAACCAACTGGTCGACTGACTGACTAAGAGCCACCAACCAACCGGTCAACAAACCAACCGGTCGACTGACTGACTAAGAGCCACCAACCAACTGGTCGACTAACTGACTAAGAGCCACCAACCAACCAGTCAACAAACCAACCAGTTGACTGACTGACTGAGAGCCACCAACCAACCGGTCGACTGACTGACTGAGAGCCACCAACCAACCGGTCAACAAACCAACCGCTCGACTGACTGACTGAGAGCCACCAACCAACCGGTCAACAAACCAACCGGTCGACTGACTGACTAAGAGCCACCAACCAACCGGTCAACAAACCAACTGGTCGACTGACTGACTGAGAGTCACCAACCAACCGGTCAACAAACCAACTGGTTGAGTGACTGACTGAGAGCCACCAACCAACTGGTCGACTGACTGACTAAGAGCCACCAACCAACAGGTCAACAAACCAACTGGTCGATTGACTAACTGAGAGTCACCAACCAACCAGTCAACAAACCAACTGGTCGACTGACTGACTAAGAGCCACCAACCAACCGGTCAACAAACCAACTGGTCGATTGACTAACTGAGAGTCACCAACCAACCGGTCAACAAACCAACTGGTTGACTGACTGACTGAGAGCCACCAACCAACCGGTCGACTGACTGACTGAGAGCCACCAACCAACCGGTCAACAAACCAACCGGTCAACTGACTGACTGAGAGCCACCAACCAACTGGTCAACAAACCAACCGGTCGACTGACTGACTGAGAGCCACCAACCAACCGGTCAACAAACCAACTGGTTGACTGACTGACTGAGAGCAACCAACCAATCAGTCAACAAACCAACTGGTTGACTGACTGACTGAGAGCCACCAACCAACTGGTCGACTGACTGACTAAGAGCCACCAACCAACCGGTCAACAAACCAACCAGTCGACTGACTGACTAAGAGCCACCAACCAACCGGTCAACAAACCAACTGGTCGACTGACTGACTGAGAGTCACCAACCAACCGGTCAACAAACCAACTCGTTCACTGACTGACTGAGAGCCACCAACCAACCAGTCCACAAACCAACTGGTTGACTGACTGACTGAGAGCCACCAACCAACTGGTCAACTGACTGACTAAGAGCCACCAACCAACCGGTCAACAAACCAACTGGTCGACTGACTGACTAAGAGCCACCAACCAACCGGTCAACAAACCAACTGGTCGATTGACTAACTGAGAGTCACCAACCAACCGGTCAACAAACCAACTGGTCGACTGACTAACTGAGAGTCACCAACCAACCGGTCAACAAACCAACTGGTCGATGACTGACTAAGAGCCACCAACCAACCAGTCAACAAACCAACTGGTCGACTGACTGACTAAGAGCCACCAACCAACCGGTCAACAAACCAACTGGTCGACTGACTAACTGAGAGTCACCAACCAACCGGTCAACAAACCAACTGGTCGATGACTGACTGAGAGTCACCAACCAACCGGTCAACAAACCAACTGGTTGACTGACTGACTGAAAGCCACCAACCAACTGGTCGACTGACTGACTGAGAGCCACCAACCAACCGGTCAACAAACCAACCGGTCGACTGACTGACTGAGAGCCACCAACCAACTGGTCGACTGACTGACTGAGAGCCACCAACCAACTGGTCGACTGACTGACTGAGAGCCACCAACCAACTGGTTGACTGATTGACTGAGAGCCACCAACTAACTGGTTGACTGATTGACTGAGAACCACCAACCAACTGGTTGACTGATTGACTGAGAGCCACCAACCAACTGGTCGACTGACTGACTGAGAGCCGCCAACCAACTGGTCGACTGACTGACTGAGAGCCACCAACCAACTGGTTGACTGATTGACTGAGAGCCACCAACCAACTGGTTGACTGATTGACTGAGAGCCACCAACCAACCGGTCGACTGACTGACTGAGAGCCACCAACCAACTGGTCGACTGATTAACTGAGAGCCACCAACCAACTGGTCGACTGATTGACTGAGAGCCACCAACCAACTGGTCGACTGACTGAGAGACACCAACCAACTGGTCGACTGACTGACTGAGAGCCACCAAACAACTGGTTGACTGATTGACTGAGAGCCACCAACCAACTGGTTGACTGATTGACTGAGAGCCACCAACCAACTGGTCGACTGACCGACTGAGACCCACCAACCAACTGGTCGACTGACCGACTGAGAGCCACCAACCAACTGGTCGACTGACTGACTGAGAGCCACCAACCAACTGGTTGACTGATTGACTGAGAGCCACCAACCAACTGGTTGACTGATTGACTGAGACCCACCAACCAACTGGTCGACTGACTGACTGAGAGCCACCAACCAACTGGTCGACTGACTGACTGAGAGCCACCAACCAACTGGTTGACTGATTGACTGAGAGCCACCAATCAACCAATAAACAAACCGACAAATCGACTGACCGAGAACCATCAACCAACCAATCAATCGACTGACCAAGAACCAACCAACAAACTGACCGAGAACCATCCAACCAACCAACCAAGAAACCGACCAGTCAACTGACTGACAGAGAACCATCAACCAACCAATCGACAAGCCGACTAGTCGACAGACTGACCTAGAATCATCCAACAAACTGACCAGTCGACCGACTGACCGAGAACCATCCAACCAACCAACCAAGTAACCTACCAGTGAACTAACTGACAGAGAACCACCAACCAACAAACCGACCAATTGACTGATTGACCGAAAACCAACAACCTACCAACCAAACTAAACCAATATGGTGTATATATATATCAGAAACAGACCCATATAAGAGTAATGCGAGTGTTATATCTGGAGAAAATTGTGGGAAATGAAGATTTCAATGTTTCTAAAAGGCATGTAAAATGTGCCTGTATGATGGAAAGGGCCGGACACATTAAATATTGTATAAAATAGCATTGTCACTCCCACTTATTTGACCCATTTTTAGTCGCTATGATTTATCGATATCAAGATTGTGTTATTAAGACACCGAGTAGAGGTAAACCACGGAGGTCAAAGGTTACATTTACAATACGTTTAACCCTTATCATACAGATTAAACCCTTCCCCAAAGACTGCAGCAGACGACTTTTTAACTCTTTTATTGCCGAATTTCACAAAGTTGAATCTTCCATGTTGACAATTGGTCAAACCCATTTTTCGTCAAATAGGAAATTTGGTAAAATGATATATCTATGTGCCAAACAATGTAGATTATACAAATATTCAGCACGAATTCATACTACATACTACAATGTTAACCAATGTTGGCCTTCCCATTCGAGCAGTAGGTCTACACTTTTACTTTCCTATTTATTCATGTTTAACAAACACTGGTTCATATGTTAAAACGAGTCAACACTCGGGGTTCGTGGTAGACATTACGTGGATTAAGGGTTAAACTATGTTAAAACGAGTCAGCAATCAAAGTTCATGGTAGACATAACGCGGATTAAGGGTTAAACGAGTCAACAATCAAAGTTCATGGTAGACATAACGCGAATTAAGGGTTAAAACGAGTCAACAATCAAAGTTCATGGTAGACATAACGCGGATTAAGGGTTAAACGAGTCAACAATCAAAGTTCATGGTAGACATAACGCGGATAAAGGGTTTAACTATGAGCTGACCTTTGACATCCCAGGGTCAGATTGTTTATCAATTGTATTTACAATACATTAGTTTAAGCCCACCTCATAGGCAGATGCATTTGATTTGTTTGTTTGTTTGTTTGGAGTTTAACGCCGCTTTCAACAGCTTTGGTCATATCACGGCGGTCAGTGCACCTACCCATGTTTTCCTGGCTTTCCCACACCAGTACTTACACAACATTCTTCCGAAGCCACTGACTACTTTCTCACATAGATCAGAGGTGAGAGGCAATGGAAAACATCGCCCGAAAGAATGTCGCCGCAACCGGGTATCGAACCCGTGACCTCCAGATCACGAGTCAGATACGCTACCAATTGAGCTACCCGGCCGGGTCCAGATGCATTTGACGTACATGCAGCAAACATTGTGACATGAGCAGTGTATCCTTCTACCTATAAATGCTTCGAACTCAATTCAATTATTATGCTTCAAATTTTAGTCACTTTGCATGTGTTTTATTATTTCTTTTCTAAAAGTCGTCTGCTGCAGATTTGTTGTACGCGTTGTATGTGGGATACACAGACATGGTATGAACAAAAGTTGTCAAACAATCCATCGATTTCAAAGTAAAATATCAAAGTATTTTTTAAACAAGTTATCAAATCGATACATCCTTAAACTTATCCTATACTTATCTACATTTATTTGAAAATATGTGTACATGATGTCTCGTTTGGATAGTGAGAGAGTGTATTGCATTCAATATCCCTTACTTTTGTGCTTATTTAAACTACAGTTTTGGTTTAATGTTTTGTAAATTTTTAAATTGTAAGGATGCTGTATGGGGAACATTATATTATGTGTTCTGTGTAATTTAAAAAGAGTTCGTAATAAGAATAGTTAAATATCTAGAAGGTGGAGATTTCTATTAAAAGTTAATTCAACACATTTAGTCTCTCAAGTATTCCAATATTGTAGAATGACATTTCTTAAAGACTTTTGCATCTCCTCTTTAACATTGGTCGTATTGCATAAGGTTGAGAGAGGAATGAGTTAACATTGGTCGTATTGCATAAGGTTGAGAGAGGAATGAGTTAACATTGGTCGTATTGCATAAGGTTGAGAGAGGAATGAGTTAACATTGGTCGTATTTCATAAGGTTGAGAGAGGAATGAGTTAACATTGGTCGTATTTCATAAGGTTGAGAGAGGAATGAGAGAACTACAAACTGTCCCCGTTTGTATTCGATGATGATGATGAATAACTTGAAGTAGCTCTATAATAAACTAAATGTCAAATATCAAACTTAAATTCGTTAAGCTTCCCATCGAGATGGGTTAGTATTATGTATTTAAATGCAATTGAGGGACAGAGAAAGAAATACTACATAGACATACAGTGAAAGAAATACTACATAGACAGACAGAGAAAGAAATACTACATAGACAGGCAGAGAAAGAAATACTACATAGACAGACAGTAAAATAAATACTACATAGACAGACAGAGAAAGAAATACTACATAGACAGACAGAGAAAGAAATACTACATAGACAGACAGTGAAAGAAATACTACATAGACAGACAGTGAAAGAAATACTACATAGACAGACAGTGAAAGAAATACTACATAGACAGACAGTAAAAGAAATACTACATAGACAGACAGAGAAAGAAATACTACATAGGCAGACAGAGAAAGAACTACTACATAGACAGACAGTGAAAGAAATACTACATAGACAGACAGTGAAAGAGTGATTGAAAGATAGAGACAGCGTCAGATATAAAGGATATTTCATGAGCGTTTATGTATTATCATTTTTAATAAATTAGTTTACAATATAATATGCCGCGAGCTCTGGCGAGCGTCATATTCAGCTTAGTAAACGAGTTTATTAAAAGTGATAATAAATAAACACGAATGAGATATTATATTTATCACATACAGTGATTTATGAAGCGTTTTTCGAAAACATGAACTAAAATTTGCCGGTTTTTGTGCCAAAGTGACTAACGTTATAAAGTCAAACCGCTGACGTGACGTCATTTTCATAGTTTGGTGTCCGCGTTGTATCAAAGACTTGAGCGTAAGACTAGAAATCAAACTAGAATCATATGATATTTAGGTAATAGTATTTTGACACTCCCAGAGAGGGCTTTATGGGATAAAGAAAAAAAAGTGGGAAGAAAAAAAGCGAGAGAAAGCATGAAATAAAAGAGAGACATTGTCAAATTGAATGAGAGATACAGATATAGAGAGAGATAGACACATAGAGATAGACAGACCGACAGAGACAGATATACACATAGAGAGACAGAGAGAGACACACACATAGAGACAGACAGACCGACAGATACAGATACAGATAGACACATAGAGAGACAGAGAGAGAGAGAGAGAGATAGAGAGAGAGAGAGAGAGAGAGAGAGAGAGAGAGAGAGAGAGAGAGAGAGAGAGAGAGAGAGAGAGAGAGAGAGAGAGAGAGAGAGAGAGAGAGAGAGAGAGAGAGACAGACTGTCAGAGACTGATAGTGACAGAGAGACAGAGCGAGAGACAGATAGAGACAGACATATACATACTACACGTTATATCCATTAATTTGATAGATCCAATACTAAGACAAGCAACTCGATCTATAGTTCCAATATAAAAAGATGTCCGTCCACAAACTTGAATCCAAACGAGTCTTCAGGTCCTAATCAACTGTCAATAAGTGTGTATGCGTAGCATAATATTTGTTCATTCAAATCTAAACAACTGATTTCTCCCAGGCATTGTGATGACATAGACATATCGATTTTGATCGTATTCTTGTCATTTCTTCAATTTACGAACGAAGGGTAGAAGTTTTTTCTTTAAAAGTTAGTCTTCATTGATGTAGGTGTTGGTGATTCCTGAAGCCATTTAGTGAGTAGATTAGTCGAATATCCTCCGTGCCAGTAAACTTAGTCTGACCAAGTAGAGATAACATCGAGTTGGTGTAACCGTAAGGCAATTGCGACCACTGTAGATCCAGATCAGCTAACGCATGCGCACAGTCTTTCCTTAATTACACATGTGTAAAGTGGTCATCTCTCAAGTTTCATTGAAGATTTACAGGATAATACCGTTGATCGTAAAGTTTCGTCGCAATGTTCATTTTGCTTGTTGTGATTTACTGTATAGAGATTTTAAGTCTAAAAGTGGGTTTTAGATTTAATAGAGGTTTTTAATCTAAAGAGGTTCTTACACTTATGAGGTTTTTATTCTAAAGAGGTTTTTACTCTAAAAAGATTTTTTTAGAGGTATTTACTTTAGTTTAAACTTATTTATTTTAAATCGATTGCGAAACAAGCTTTAAGCTTATATTAATCACGCTCGATGTCTGCTTCCTGGATACTCAACCAGTACTCGCGCCGATTGTGTGGAAAAATCCCAAAGTCAGGACCCGCTCATCACGGGACTCGAACCAGGGACCTTTGATGTGAGAGGCCGACGCTCTACCTCTGCACCACTGTCTTCCACCAGGTATTTACTTTAACGAGGTTTTTAACGAATTATTTTTTCACAAAAAATAATGCGGTTAACGCTATCGTGTTGCTTTGCGGAAGTCACGGTTAAAACTACACTTCCGCTTAGAATACACATTAGCTGCACCTAAATAGTCCTAGTATCTTTTCGATATTAAAATGACTTCTACGTGTTTTTTCAATACAGTGAAGTCATATTTATACTATCGAATCAACATAGATAATCAATTCTCTAGAAAATATCAAATTAACAGTAAATGCATATATATTTCATTTGTCGGCAAGCGTATGAATTTTTAGTTATATGCCCATTCACTAGTGAGTGACGTAGTAAACGGAAGTCGAACCCATGCTGAAGAACCATGTAAATCTCACAGATATGCCATGGGTGCTCAGACTTTACAAATAGCTTAGTGAAAGTGTAGGTGTGCATTTTATTTGATTTCTTAGGATGACTGTATGTAATTCACCTTGGTATATGACATTTCACCGGTATGTGCAGTTCTTATGGAACAACGAGTTCTCACGCTTTGGAATTGTGACACAAATAATGTCTGCTTGCGGGCGAAAAAGATCCGTCTGCACAACCAATTAAACCTGGTTCGTTATTAAAATATATAAAAATGGAAGAACTGCTGAGTTCTGCAATAGCAAACTACGTTTTTAATCATTTAATCGATGACGTGGTAAATAAACCACAGCCAATTAAAAGAAAACATCATGAAAAAGTTTCCCCAAAAACAATCGATCTGTGGTTACAGGAGTTCCCGTGGTTGATTTTGACTGATGAAATTATGTATTTTGTTTTTTCTTCCCTAGTAATACACAATGTGTCCCTCAAATAATAAAGTGCATCAAGATTAAGTGATTTACCAATATTATTTAATATTTAATTCACATACCAATGAATCATTCTGGACGACGGTCATGGTGGAGTGCCCTTGGGCAAGGCACATTTTCGAGCCTAGAACTGGTTGGTTTACCCATGAATCATGAATAAGTGAACTGTAGCCGTGATATAACTGAAATAATGTTGAAATTGGCGTAAAACCCCCAATAAAACATTCTGGAGACCTGACTTTAACCCATCGGAAAGGTCTGTTAGGTGTGCTCAAGTAAGAATATAGTTGTTTTAAAAACATTAGGTTAACAAACAATAAACATTCCCTTTAGGAAAGCCAGCATTTTGGGCAAATGTGAAGTTGTACAAACAATTGATTTCATTATATAATGACGATGCATATGGAATAGACCCCCAAAACCAGGGATCTACGTCCCAGCCAAAACAAATCACAACATTTCACACTATGAGGCGATCAAACATAAGCCTTTTGAGATACTCCATTTGATATGAGTCTAGAAAGTAACTTTTTTTTGTCTTGAAATGCAGTGTATACTTAAGTAGTTAAAGGGAGGTAATTAAACAAGATGTATACACATGAATAAAATGTTTATTAAAGTAAATTGTAAATTCAAAATAGTGCAGTAAAAGGAACAAATGCATATATTGAGCAATTTTTCACTTTCTAATAATGCTTCCTGCTGCAGTATCATCAACATGTTGTCATTATGATGGGCATTTCTCTCTTTTAAATATATCTTTAATAACACTTAAACGCATACAGGGAAATCTCACCGTTTTGTTTCCGTTTACAACTTGAAAACGGTGTTCTAATTATAGACCATTCATTTATATTTATCAGCCATTCGGGCAAAGGTGCGCGTCAAAATGCTTGTTTTATCAAGAAAAGCGTCTATTTGTGGGAAAGGCTTAAGTATGCTTGTCATTATTTATTTTTTTACCATCCACAACATGTTTGTCATGATGCATTTGATTTATCAGAGATCAGCAAATCATATATTCATACCATTACAGTATTGGGACACATATTTATGTATTTATGCTTTTAACATTTTTAACATAAAATTGTTTGCAGAAGAGTTTTGCACATTTCAGATATTAAAGCCTTTACCCCATGTATAGGCTTTCTGATGACATTGCTGTAGACATCATTAGAACACATTTTCACTGAAGTAGAACTTGCTCAATGCAAGCAATTCCAATTTTCCCATAATATCTTCTTCCCCTTTGTATTTTACCTCCATAATAGAGAGCTTTATATTTGTTTGCAAAGATATGTTCAAAGTCGTCTGCTGCAGATGTGTTGTATGTGGGAAAGGGTTAATAAACAAACCATGTAACAAGCTTTAAAAAAAATAAGCAAAATTACATTATCTCAATTTTTACTATATTGCTTCCAAATTTTGTGATTTTAAGTTTTTACTCAAATGATAAAGTAAGGAATGTTTTGAAAAAGACATAGTATGCAACAGTGCTACTATATTATGCATGTTTATTTTTTTAAAAAAAATCCTGTTTTACCCATACATTTTCACACTTATCCGTATACACCCAGTATATTACAGTATATATTGAACATTTCCAGATGTCTCTTTTAAAATATATATGGACAAAGATTATTTATAATCATGAAATAGACTAGATTGTCTAAAAACTACTAAGTTTTAAAGCAAGTTTAAAACAAACAAAGAACATAATGCAATTATTAATTACATTTTCAAAATAATTCGTTACCAGTACTTCAGTACTTTGATTTATTCTAAAGGGGTATTTACTTTAATACGAAAAAAAACCTTTTTTTTTTTCAATAACCCATGAAGCTTTCTGAAATAAAACTGGAAAAATCCATGGGGGCCGCCATTTTGGATATGTATAAAAAGCAGACGTAAAACACAGATTGAAAATTATTGTCGGCTTTTTAATCATTTTTTTTTTAAATCGGTATTTTGGATATGTATAAAATGAGCAGAAAAACCCGGATTGAAAATTATTTGTTGTCTTCTTTTTAATATTTTTTTTTAAAATCGATTTTTGAGTATGTATAAAAATGAGACGAAAAACACGGATTGAACATTATTGTCGTCTTTTTAATCCTTTTTTTTTTCTTTAAATCGATATTTCAGATCATTTAAGTGCTGTGTTATGTGGGAATTAACATTTGTACGAAAAGTTAAAAATAAATGGAACTCTGTAAGAAATATGTTTTCCCGTTTGTCAAAAAATCGACAGCATTAACCTTCTACGCCCGAACCTAAATTTTGACTGTATCGTAGCCAAAGAAGGACGTGACGTCATTTCCGTAACACTTCATCTTGGCGTAACGTCAATGGAGCGATGTCGTTTCCCGCAAAAAATGTGGTATCAACATGAAAGACCCAAAATTCCTATACATGAGCTATTGACTCACTCATTCAAAGTATTATTATTCATCAAACATTGTGGCAAAAGCATAACTTTCTCATAAGGAGCAATTGTTCTTTTGGCGACAATCTTTTCCTAAATCGTCTGTTGCAAAGGCCTCAGAAACCATCTCTAATAGGGAAATGGTTTAGCAGAAATGTGACCATTTACATCATTTGTTCCAGTCATATTGACTGGTTGAAAAAGTCAGTCGCCAAGTGGCATCAGAAAAGGGCTGATCTATTTGCTTCTTTACCATAATGCAGGTGATCGATTTAGGATCATCTTGGCCCTCATGTTTTAACCTCGTTCATTATAAATGTATTCCTTGATTTTCTGAAAGTCTTTACTTTATTATTTTCTGTTCGTAATAATAGACGACAGCAATACGAATTCCAAATATGTTTTGATAATGCAAGAAACATGACATTAACTTTATTATTGTCTAGTCAATTACTCATAAATCCCTTTTTATGGCCAAAGTATGCTCTTTAATTTTTGTTTATAATTATCTTGCGTTTTTTTCGTAAATAGGTAGTACCTATAGATATATTAAGGTTTTTTATTCTAAAGGGGTATTTACTCTGAAGAGATTTTTACCTTTAAAGAGAAATATTTAGAGGTTTTTACTCTAATGAGGTTTTTTACTCTAAAAATGATTTTACTCTTAAGAGGATTTTACTCTGAGGTTGTTACTCTGATGAGGTTTTTTAGTTTAAAAAGGATTTTTCTCTACAGATGAAGTTTTTATTCTGAGTTTGTTACTCTAATGAAGTTTATATTCTGAGGTTGCTACTCTAATGAAGTTTTTACTCTGAGGTTGCTACTCTAATGAAGTTTTTATTCTGAGGTTGTTACTTTAATGCGGTGTTTACTCTGAGGTTGCTACTCTTATGATTTTTTTACTCTGAGGTTGCTACTCTAATGAGGTTTTAACTTTGAGGCTGTTACTCAAATGAAATTTTTGATCTGAGGTTGTTATTCTAATGAGGTGTGTACTCTAAGGTTGTTACTTTAAGGAGGTGTTTACTCTAAGGTTGTTACTTTAAGGAGGTGCTTACTCTGAGGTTGTTACTTTAAGGAGGTGTTTACTCTGAGGTTGTTACTTTAAAGAGGTGTTTACTCTGAGGTTGTTACTTTAAGGAGGTGTTTACTCTGAGGTTGTTACTTTAAGGAGGTGTTTACTCTGAGGTTGTTACTTTAAGGAGGTGTTTACTCTGAGGTTGTTACTTTAAGGAGGTGTTTACTCTGAGGTTGTTACTTTAAGGAGGTGTTTACTCTGAGGTTGTTACTTTAAGGAGGTGTTTACTCTGAGGTTGTTACTTTAAGGAGGTGTTTACTCTGAGGTTGTTACTTTAAGGAGGTGTTTACTCTAAGGTTGTTACTTTAAGGAGGTGTTTACTCTGAGGTTGTTACTTTAAGGAGGTGTTTAGTCTGAGGTTGTTACTTTAAGGAGGTGTTTACTCTGAGGTTGTTACTTTAAGGAGGTGTTTACTCTGAGGTTGTTACTTTAAGGAGGTGTTTACCCTGAGGTTGTTACTTTAAGGAGGTGTTTACCCTGAGGTTGTTACTTTAAGGAGGTGTTTACTCTGAGGTTGTTACTTTAAGGAGGTGTTTACTCTGAGGTTGTTACTTTAAGGAGGTGTTTACTCTGAGGTTGTTACTTTAAGGAGGTGTTTACACTAAGGTCGTTACTTTAAGGAGGTGTTTACTCTGAGGTTGTTACTTTAAGGAGGTGTTTACTCTGAGGTTGTTACTTTAAGGAGGTGTTTACTCTGAGGTTGTTACTTTAAGGAGGTGTTTACTCTGAGGTTGTTACTTTAAGGAGGTGTTTACTCTGAGGTTGTTACTTTAAGGAGGTGTTTACTCTGAGGTTGTTACTTTAAGGAGGTGTTTACTCTGTGGATGCTACTATAATAAGTTGTTTACTCTGAGGTTGTTACTATAATAAGGTGTTTACTCTGTGGATGCTACTATAATAAGGTGTTTACTCTGTGGATGTTACTATAATAAGGTGTTTACTCTGTGGATGCTACTATAATAAGTTGTTTACTCTGTGGATGCTACTATAATAAGGTGTTTACTCTGAGGTTGCTACTATAATAAGGTGTTTACTCTGAGGTTGTTACTATAATAAGTTGTTTACTCTGAGGTTGTTACTATAATAAGGTGTTTACTCTGTGAATGTTACTATAATAAGGTGTTTACTCTGAGGTTGTTACTATAATAAGGTGTTTACTCTGTGGATGTTACTATAATAAGTTGTTTACTCTGTGGATGCTACTATAATAAGTTGTTAACTCTGTGGATGCTACTATAATACGTTGTTTACTCTGAGGTTGTTACTATAATAAGTTGTTTACTCTGTGGATGTTACTATAATAAGTTGTTTACTCTGTGGATGTTACTATAATAAGTTGTTTACTCTGTTGATGTTACTATAATAAGTTGTTTACTCTGTGGATGTTACTATAATAAGGTGTTTACTCTGTGGATGTTACTATAATAAGTTGTTTACTCTGTGGATGTTACTATAATAAGTTGTTTACTCTGTGGATGTTACTATAATAAGGTGTTTACTCTGTGGATGTTACTATAATAAGTTGTTTACTCTGTGGATGTTACTATAATAAGGTGTTTACTCTGTGGATGTTACTATAATAAGGTGTTTACTCTGAGGTTGTTACTATAATAAGTTGTTTACTCTGAGGTTGTTACTATAACGAGTTTTTTTACTCTGATGTTGCTTATCTAATTAGGTGTTTACTCTGAGGTTGCTACTCAAATAATATTTTTACTCTGAGATTGCTACTCTAACTATATTTTTACTCCGATGTTGCTACTCTAATGAGGTTTTTAGTCTGAGGTTTCTACTCTAATGAGGTGTTGACTCTGAGGTTGCTACTCTAATGAAGTTTTTACTCTGTGGTTGCTATTTTAATGATTTTTTTATTCTGAGGTTGCTACTCTAATGATGTTTTTACTCTGAGGTTGCTACTCTAATGAAGGTTTTACTCTGAGGTTTCTACTCTATTGATATTTTTACTCTGATGTTGTTACTCTAACGAGGTGTTTACTCTGAGGTTGCTACTCTAATGAGGTGTTTACTCTGAGGTTGCTAACCTAATGAAGTGTTTACTCTGAGGTTGTTACTCTAACGAGGTGTTTACTCTGAGGTTGCTACTCTATGAGGTGTTTACTGTGAGGTTGCTACTCTAATGAAGTGTTTACTCTGAGGTTGCTACTCTAATGAAGTGTTTACTCTGAGGTTCCCACTCTAATGAAGTGTTTACTCTGAGGTTGCTACTCTAATGAAGTGTTTACTCTGAGGTTCCCACGTTAATGAAGTGTTTACTCTGAGGTTGCTACTCTAATGAAGTGTTTACTCTGAGGTTGCTACTCTAATGAAGTATTTACTCTGAGGTTGCTACTCTAATGAAGTCTTTACTCTAAGGTTGCTACTCTAATTAAGTGTTTACTCTGAGGATGTTACTCTAATGAGGTGTTTACTCTGAGGTTGCTACTCTAATGAAGTGTTTACTCTGAGGTTACTACTCTAATGATGTTTTTACTCTGAGGTTGCTACTCTAATTAAGTTTTTACTCTGAGGTTTCTACTCTATTGATATTTTTACTCTGATGTTGTTACTCTAATGAAGTGTATACTCTGAGGATGCTATTATAATGATATTTCACTCTGAGAGTGCTACATGTACTCTAATGAAGTGTTTACTCTGAGGTTGCTACACTAATGATATTTTACTCTGAGGTTGCTACTCTAATGAAGTGTTTACTATGAGGTTGATACTCTAATGAAGTGTTTACTCTGAGGTTGTTACTCTAATAAAGTGTTTACTCTGAGGTTGCTACTCTAATGATCTTTTACTCTGAGGTTGCTACTCTAATGAGGTGTTTACTCTGAGGTTGCTACTCTAATGAAGTGTTTACTCTGAGGTTGCTACTCTAATGAAGTGTTTACTCTGAGGTTGCTACTATAATGAAGTGTTTACTCTGAGGTTGCTACTCTAATGAAGTGTTTACTCTGAGGTTGCTACTTTAATGAAGTGTTTACTCTGAGGTTGTTACTCTAATGAAGTGTTTACTATGATGTTGATACTCTAATGAAGTGTTTACTCTGAGGTTGCTACTTTAATGAATTGTTTACTCTGAGGTTGCTACTCTAATGAAGTGTTTACTCTGCAGTTGCTACTCTAATGAAGTGTTTACTCTGAGGTTGCTACTCTAACGAGGTGTTTACTCTGAAGTTGCTACTCTAACGAGGTGTTTACTCTGAGGTTGCTATTCTAATGAGGTGTTTACTCTGAGGTTGCTAAGCTAATGAAGTGTTTACTCTGAGGTTGTTACTCTAACGAGGTGTTTATTCTGAGGTTGCTACTCTATGAGGTGTTTACTGTGAGGTTGCTACTCTAATGAAGTGTTTACTCTGAGGTTGCTACTATAATGAAGTGTTTACTCTGAGGTTGCTACTCTAATGAAGTGTTTGCTCTGAGTTTGCTACTCTAATGAAGTGTTTACTCTGAGTTTGCTACTCTAATGAGGTGTTTACTCTGTGGTTGCTACTCTAATGAAGTGTTTACTCTGAGGTTGTTACTCTAATGAAGTGTTTACTCTGAGTTTGCTACTCTAATGAGGTGTTTACTCTGTGGTTGCTACACTAATGAAGTGTTTACTCTGAGGTTGCTACTCTAATGAAGGGTTTACTCTGAGGTTGCTACTTTAATGAAGTGTTTACTCTGAGGTTCCCACTATAATGAAGTGTTTACTCCGAGGTTGCTACTCTAATGAAGTGTTTACTCTAAGGTTGCTACTCTAATGCAGTGTTTACTCTGAGGTTGCTACTCTAATGAAGTGTTTACTCTGAGGTTGCTAAGTTAATGAGGTGTTTACTCTGAGGTTCCCACTCTAATGAAGTGTTTACTCTGAGGTTGCTACGTTAATGAGGTGTTTACTCTGATGTTGCTACTCTAATGAAGTGTTTACTCTGAGGTTGCTACTCTAATGAAGTGTTTACTCTGAGGTTGCTACTCTAATGAAGTGTTTACTCTGAAGTTGTTACTCTAATGAAGTGTTTACTCTGATGTTGTTACTCTAATGAAGTGTTTACTCCGAGGTTGCTACTCTAATGAAGTGTTTACTCTGAGGTTGCTACTCTAATGAAGTGTTTACTCTGAGGTTGCTACTCTAATGAAATGTTTACTCTGAGGTTGCTACTCTAATGAAGTGTTTATTCTGATGTTGTTACTCTAATGAGGTGTTTACTCTGAGGTTGCTACTCTAATGAAGTGTTTACTCTGAGGTTGCTACTCTAATGAAGTGTTTACTCTGAGGTTGCTACTCTAATGAAGTGTTTACTCTGAGGTTGCTACTCTAATGAAGTGTTTATTCTGATGTTGCTACTCTAATGAGGTGTTTACTCTGAGGTTGTTACTCTAATGAAGTGTTTACTCTGATGTTGTTACTCTAATGAAGTGTTTACTCTGAGGTTGCTACTTTAATGAAGTGTTTACTCTGAGGTTGCTACTCTAATGAAGTGTTTACTCTGAGGTTGCAACTATAATGAAGTGTTTACTCTGATGTTGTTACTATAATGAAGTGTTTACTCTGAGGCTGCTACTCTAATGAAGTGTTTACTCTGAGGTTGCTACTATAACGAGGTGTTTACTCTGAGGTTGCTACTCTAATGAGGTGTTTACTCTGAGGTTGCTACTCTAATGAAGTGTTTACTCTGAGGTTGCAACTCTAATGAAGTGTTTACTCTGATGTTGTTACTATAATGAAGTGTTTACTCTGAGGCTGCTACTCTAATGAAGTGTTTACTCTGAGGTTGCTACTCTAATGAAGTGTTTACTCTGAGGTTGCTACTCTAATGAAGTGTTTACTCTGAGGTTTCTACTCTATTGATATTTTTACTCTGAGGTTGTTACTCTAACGAGGTGTTTACTCTGAGGTTGCTACTCTAATGAGGTGTTTACTCTGAGGTTAATAAGCTAATGAAGTGTTTACTCTGAGGTTGTTACTATAATGAAGTGTTTACTCTGATGTTGTTACTCTAACGAGGTGTTTACTCTGAGGTTGCTACTCTAATGAGGTGTTTACTCTGAGGTTGCTACTCTAATAAGGTGTTTACTCTGAGGTTGCTACTCTAATGAAGTGTTTACTCTGAGGTTGCTACTCTAATGAAGTGTTTACTCTGAGGTTGTTACTCTAATGAAGTGTTTACTCTGATGTTGCTACTCTAATGAGGTGTTTACTCTGTGGTTGCTACTCAAATGAAGTGTTTACTCTGAGGTTGTTACTCTAATGAAGTGTTTACTCTGATGTTGATACTCTAATGAGGTGTTTACTCTGAGGTTGCTACTCTAATGAAGTGTTTACTCTGAGGTTGCTACTCTAATGAGGTGTTTACTCTGAGGCTGCTACTTGAATGCTGTTTTTTACCCTAATGAATGTTAACGTCAATGAGGTTTTTACTCTAATGAAGTTTTTACTGTAATGAGATTTCAAAGATTATTTTATTCTAAGGAGATTATGAGGTTTTTACTGTAAAGAGGTTTTAAAGATGATTTTACTGTAATGAGGTTTTAAAGATGTTTTTATTCTAAAGAGGTTATGAGGTTTTTACTCTAAAGATGCTTTTACTTCATGCGATGTTTTTATTCTAAGGAGGTTATGAGTTTTTTACTCCAAAGAGGTCTTTACTCCAAAGAGGTTTTTACTCTAAAGATGTTTTTACTTTATGATCTATGTTACATTATATATAGTCTGATTGTTTAATCCAGGTTGGTCATGCGATTTAGCACATGTTACAATTTCAGAAAAGGTGCATTTACCTACTTTTTTTTCCTGTATTCAAGTATTTAGGCCTCTGGCACAATTGGAACGAGTTAAATATTGAGATATGTTCTTAAATATTGAAATAGTTATATGATTATAAACATACTGTTACAATGTATATTTACATTTTTGTTTTTGCAGTAACTCAAGCATGATTTCACAATGGATTGAATAAGTATAAATATTTACTGATTATAAAAGACAAACATCACTACTTCACATGACCTTGTAAAACTGAGAGTATAGCGTTATTGTATTTCAAACCTTTATCGATTTTATATAATATAAAAACCCTTCTCAACACAAACCAATATACATAAGCCGAATAAGAAAACATTTCGACAAAACCTGAAAAATCTACATAAATGAGATTTTTATTATTAAATAGAGGGTTTTCAAAAGTACTGTGCTGCAGAATCTACAGAAAGTATATGTATGTTGGTAAGGGTTATTTTCACTCAATGTCTACTACATAACCAGTGAGTGCAGAGTCTACAGAAAGTATATGTATGTTGGTAAGGGTTATTTACACTCAATGTCTACTACATAACCAGTGAATGCAGAGACTACAGAAAGTATATGTATGTTGGTAAGGGTTATTTACGTTCAATGTCTACTACATAACCAGTGAATACAGAGACTACAGAAAGTATATGTATGTTGGTAAGGGTTATTTACGTTCAATGTCTACTACATAACCAGTGAATGCAGAGACTACAGAAAGTATATGTATGTTGGTAAGGGTTATTTACGTTCAATGTCTACTACATAACTAGTGAATGCAGAGTCTACAGAAAGTATATGTATGTTGGTAAGGGTTATTTACGTTCAATGTCTACTACATAACCAGTTAATGCAGAGACTACAGAAAGTATATGTATGTTGGTAAGGGTTATTTACACTGACTCAATGTCTACTACATAACCAGTGAATGCAGAGACTACAGAAAATATATGTATGTTGGTAAGGGTTATTTACGTTCAATGTCTACTACATAACCAGTTAATGTAAATACTACAGAAAGAATATGTATGTTGGTAAGGGTTATTTACGTTCAATGTCTACTACATAACCAGTGAATGCAGAGACTACAGAAAGTATATGTATGTTGGTAAGGGTTATTTACGTTCAATGTCTACTACATAACCAGTGAATACAGAGTCTACAGAAAGTATATGTATGTTGATAAGGGTTATTTACGTTCAATGTCTACTACATAACCAGTGAATGCAGAGACTACAGAAAGTATATGTATGTTGGTAAGGGTTATTTACGCTCAATGTCTACTACATAACCAGTGAATGCAGAGACTACAGAAAGTATATGTATGTTGGTAAGGGTTATTTACACAGAGACTACAGCAAGTATATGTATGTTGGTAAGGGTTATTTACGTTCAATGTCTACTACATAACCAGTGAATACAGATACTACAGAAAGTATATGTATGTTGGTAAGGATTATTTACACAGAGACTACAGAAAGTATATGTATGTTGGTAAGGGTTATTTACGTTCAATGTCTACTACATAACCAGTTAATGCAGAGACTACAGAAAGTATATGTATGTTGGTAAGGGTTATTTACGTTCAATGTCTACTACATAACCAGTGAATACAGAGACTACAGAAAGTATATGTATGTTGTTAAGGGTTATTTACGTTCAATGTCTACTACATAACCAGTGAATACAGAGACTACAGAAAGTATATGTATGTTGGTAAGGGTTATTTACACTTAATATATACTACATAACCAGTGAATACAGAGACTACAGAAAGTATATGTATGTTGGTAAGGGTTATTTACGTTCAATGTCTACTACATAACCAGTGAATACAGAGTCTACAGAAAGTATATGTATCTTGGTAAGGGTTATTTACGTTCAATTTCTACTACATAACCAGTGAATACAGAGTCTACAGAAAGTATATGTATGTTGGTAAGGGTTATGTACGTTCAATGTCTACTTCATAACTAGTGAATGCAGAGACTACAGAAAGTATATGTATGTTGGTAAGGGTTATTTACGTTCAATGTCTATTACATAACTAGTGAATGCAGAGACTACAGAAAGTATATGTATGTTGGTAAGGGTTATTTTCACTCAATGTCTACTACATAACCAGTGAATGCAGAGAATACAGAAAGTATATGTATGTTGGTAAGGGTTATTTACGTTCAATGTCTACTACATAACTAGTGAATGCAGTGACTACAGAAAGTATATGTATGTTGGTAAGGGTTATTTACGTTCAATGTCTACTACATAACCAGTTAATGCAGAGACTACAGAAAGTATATGTATGTTGGTAAGGGTTATTTACGTTCAATGTCTACTACATAACCAGTGAATACAGAGACTACAGAAAGTATATGTATGTTGGTAAGGGTTATTTTCACTCAATGTCTACTACATAACCAGTGAATGCAGAGACTACAGAAAGTATATGTATGTTGGTAAGGGTTATTTACGTTCAATGTCTACTACATAATCAGTGAATGCAGAGACTACAGAAAGTATATGTATGTTGGTAAGGGTTATTTTCACTCAATGTCTACTACATAACCAGTGAATGCAGAGACTACAGAAAGTATATGTATGTTGGTAAGGGTTATTTACGTTCAATGTCTACTACATAATCAGTGAATGCAGAGACTACAGAAAGTATATGTATGTTGGTAAGGGTTATTTACGTTCAATGTCTACTACATAACCAGTGAATGCAGAGACTACAGAAAGTATATGTATGTTGGTAAGGGTTATTTACGTTCAATGTCTATTACATAATCAGTGAATGCAGAGACTACAGAAAGTATATGTATGTTGGTAAGGGTTATTTACGTTCAATGTCTATTACATAACTAGGGAATGCAGATACTACAGAAAGTATATGTATGTTGGTAAGGGTTATTTACGTTCAATGTCTACTACATAACCAGTGAGTGCAGAGTCTACAGAAAGTATATGTATGTTGGTAAGGGTTATTTACGTTCAATGTCTACTACATAACCATGGAATGCAGAGACTACAGAAAGTATATGTATGTTGGTAAGGGTTATTTACGTTCAATGTCTACTACATAATCAGTGAATGCAGAGACTACAGAAAGTATATGTATGTTGGTAAGGGTTATTTACGTTCAATGTCTATTACATAACTAGGGAATGCAGAGACTACAGAAAGTATATGTATGTTGGTAAGGGTTATTTACGTTCAATGTCTACTACATAACTAGTGAATGCAGAGACTACAGAAAGTATATGTATGTTGGTAAGGGTTATTTACACTCATTGTCTGCTACCTAACCAGTGAATGCAGAGACTACAGAAAGTATATGTATGTTGGTAAGGGTTATTTACGCTCAATGTCTACTACATAACTAGTGAATGCAGAGTCTACAGAAAGTATATGTATGTTGGTAAGGGTTATTTACGTTCAATGTCTACTACATAACCAGTTAATACAGAGACTACAGAAAGTATATGTATGTTGGTAAGGGTTATTTACGTTCAATTTCTACTACATAACCAGTGAATGCAGAGACTACAGAAAGTATATGTATGTTGGTAAGGGTTTTTTACGTTCAATGTCTACTACATAACCAGTGAATACAGACTCTACAGAAAGTATATGTATGTGTCTCAATGCTACAAGAATGCATTTTTATATCAGACATGAAAGTACAATGTTTGTATATACATGTATCATAACATATAGGCGGACAGTGAAGAATGCTTGGAGTGACAGATTCATTGTGTCTCCACTTTTCTCTTAAACCAGACTTGATTTGAATATTACCTTTCCTACAAATTACAAATCTGCAGCAGAGATGTAGAAAAATATGGAAAATCTCTTTGTATAAAAGTTTTAAATTAAAGTTGAAAACATTTTGGCAAAAGAATAAATTGCTCGCAATGTTTAGAAAAGTCGCCTGCTGCAGATATGTCAGAAAGCGTCTGTATTTTGAAAACGGTTTAATTCTGTCATGTTTAACAACGCCTTAAGATAACATTCCACCTGAATAACTTATATATATTTAGAGGGTCCTTTAAAATGTGAAATTACAAAGTAATAACTGTATACTTCAAAATATTTCTGAATAGAATCCATATAAGAGGCACACTATACGGTATGGTACTGAACTGAATCCAGCCTTAACCCTTTCCCTCATACGACAATTCTGCAGCAGACGACTTTAAACATAATTTGTCAAAACATAGAAAATCTCTATAATTGAATGGATAACCTATGACGAAAAGTTGTAAACATTGGGCAAAAGGAGAAATTGCTCGTTTTGAGCAATTTCTTCTTTTGTCACAATATTTTCAAAAAGCCGTCTGCTGCAGAGGCGTCAGAAAGCGTCAATATGACGGAGAGGGTTAAACACGTCAATCGGAATTCCTCTTCTTGATTCGTTATCTATATTTAGACGTGATAAAAGTAGGAGTGTGTTGAAAGCGTCGTAAAAACATAGTAACCAGCGCGAACGTCATTGTTCGTGTGACGTATAGTTAGTGTACTTGCGTTCAGCAGAAACTGGAACAGATAAACCGCTGTCTTTCTTTCCCTTATCTGAGAAAACACTCTTCACTTCATCGAAACTAAATGGGGGTGTTAAACTGTTTTCGTTTATTGACATTGGAGTGTTTATTGAACGCCTAGGTTTAAACTCAGAAATAAGACGATAATTGAGATTGTGTCAGTAATATGTGGACAGTGTAGATCTTGGGCAGACCGTGCAGATGCCAAGTCGTACCCCTTATCATGTAATATGTGGACAGTGTAGATCTTGGGCAGACCGTGTAGATGACAAGTCGTACCCCTTATCATGTAATATGTGGACAGTGTACATCTTGGGCAGACCGTGCAGATAACAAGTCGTACCCTTTATCATGTAATATATGAACAGTGTATATCTTGGGCAGACCTTGCAGATGACAAGTCGTACCCTTTATCATGTAATATATGAACAGTGTATATCTTGGGCAGACCGTGCAGATGACAAGTCGTACCCCTTATCATGTAATATATGGACAGTGTAGATCTTGGGCAGACCGTGCAGATGCCAAGTCGTACCCCTTATCATGATCTTCTAAGGTTTCACTATCTGTTTGATTTGACACGGGCGAAGATGTTTAAACAACTCTTGTATACTCATTCGAAAATAAATATCTATGAAATACATATCTAGAAAAGGAATATTTACTTAAAAGGATCATTTATCAGCAGTTCGAAATACAATCTAAGATATTAGAGAGTTTTAAATCTTCGATAACTCTCCGTTTCTTGTTTGCATATATCATCCGGAACAATAACGAGGCTTGAGATTTGGTATGAGTATATAATTAAAGAGTTTAATATCCGTCACCTGAAAGATAGATCATAGTTCGAATTTTCAATCTTCTGACCTTGTTATGTATTCATCAAATGACTGTTAACTTTACACGGGTAACACGTGTGCATAGAGTTTGTCCTGCATTCAGTAATATTCGTGAAAACCAAGCATGTTTCAGTAATTTTCCGTGAAAACCTATTGTAAGTTTCAATATTTTTTAGTGACATCCCAGTGGGTTTCAGTAATATTCCGTGTAAAATCAGTATGTTTTTGTAATTTTCGTGTGTTTCAGTAATATTCCTTGAAAACCCAGTGTGTCTTACTAATTTTCCGTCGAAACAAAGTGTGTTTCAGTAATTGTCTGTGAAAACACAGTGTGTTTTAGTAATTTTCCGTCGAAACCCATTTTTTTCCCCAGTTGTTTTCCGTGAAAAACCCAGTGTGTTTCAGTAATATTCACTGAAAACCCAGTATGTCTTACTAATTTTCCGTCGAAACCCAGTGTGTTTCAGTAATTTTCTGTGAAAACCCAGTGTGTTTCAGTAATGTTTCGTGTAAACCCAGTGTGTTTCAGTAATATTCCCTGAAAACCCAGTATGTCTTACTAATTTTCCGTGGAAACCCAGTGTGTTTCAGTAATTGTCTGTGAAAACCCAGTGTGTTTCAGTAATATTCCGGGAAAACCCAGTGTGTTTCAGTAATATTCCGTGAAAACCCAGTATGTCTTACTCATTTTCCGTCAAAACCCAGTTTGTTTTAGTAATATTCCCTGAAAATCCAGTATGTCTTACTAATTTTCCTTCGAAACCCAGTGTGTATCAGTAATTGTCTGTGAAAACCCAGTGTGTTTCAGTAATATTCCGTCAAAACCTAGTATGTCTTACTAATTTTCCGTCGAAACACAGTGTGTTTCAGTAATATTCCGTGAACACACAGTGTTTCAGTAATATTTATTGATTACACAGTGTTTCATTAATATTCCGTGATTACACAGTGTTTTAGTAATATTCCGTGAAGACACAGAGTTTCAGTAATATTCCGTGAAGACACAGTGTTTCAGTAATATTCCGTGATTACACAGTGTTTCAGTAATATTCCATGAAGACACAGTATTTTAGTAATATTCCGTGATGACACAGTGTTTCAGTAATATTCCGTGAATACACAGTGTTTCAGTAATAGTCCGTGAAGACAGTGTTTCAGTAATAGTCCGTGAAGACACAGTGTTTCAGTAATATTCCGTGATTACACAGTGTTTCAGTAATATTCCGTGAAGACACAGTGTTTCAGTAATATTCCGTGAAGACACAGTGTTTCAGTAATATTCCGTGAAGACACAGTGTTTCAGTAATATTCCGTGAAGACACAGTGTTTCTGTAATATTCCGTGAAGACACAGTGTTTCAGTAATATTCCGTGAAGACACAGTGTTTCAGTAATATTCCGTAAAGACACATGTAGTGTTTCAGTAATATTCCGTGAAGACACATGTAGTGTTTCAGTAATATTCCGTGAAGACACAGTGTTTCAGTAATAGTCCGTGAAGACACAGTGTTTCAGTAATATTCCGTGAAGACACAGTGTTTCAGTAATATTCCGTGAAGACACATGTAGTGTTTCAGTAATATTCCGTGAAGACACATGTAGTGTTTAAGTAATATTCCGTGAAGACACAGTGTTTCAGTAATAGTCCGTGAAGACACAGTGTTTCAGTAATATTCCGTGAAGACACAGTGTTTCAGTAATAGTCCGTGAAGACACAGTGTTTCAGTAATAGTCCGTGAAGACACAGTGTTTCAGTAATCTTCCGTGAAGACACAGTGTTTCAGTAATAGTCCGTGAAGACACAGTGTTAAAGTAATATTCCGTGATTACACAGTGTTTCAGTAATATTCCGTGATTACACAGTGTTTCAGTAATAATCCGTGAAGACACAGTGTTTCAGTAATATTCCGTGAAGACACAGTGTTTCAGTAATAGTCAGTGAAGACACAGTGTTTCAGTAATAGTCCGTGAAGACACAGTGTTTCAGTAATCTTCCGTGAAGACACAGTGTTTCAGTAATAGTCCGTGAAGACACAGTGTTTCAGTAATATTCTATGAAGACACAGTGTTTCAGTAATATGCCGTGAAGACACAGTGTTTCTGTAATAGTCCGTGAAGATACAGTGTTTAAGTAATATTCCGTGAAGACACAGTGTTTCAGTAATAGTCCGTGAAGACACAGTGTTTCAGTAATATGCCGTGAAGACACAGTGTTTCTGTAATATTCCGTGAAGAAACAGTGTTTCAGTAATATCCGTGAAGACACAGTGTTTCAGTTATATCCGTGAAGACACAGTGTTTCAGTAATATTCCATGAAGACACAGTGTTTCAGTAATATTCCGTGAAGACACAGTGTTTCAGTAATATCCGTGAAGACACAGTGTTTCAGTAATATTCCGTGAAGACACAGTGTTTCAGTAATATTCCGTGATTACACAGTGTTTCAGAAATAGGCCATGAAGCCAAAGTGTTTCAGTAATATTCCGTGAAGACACAGTGTTTAAGTAATATTCTGGACAATGTTTCAGTAATATTCAGTGAAGACATGTAGTGTTTCAGTAATATTCCGTGAAGACACAGTGTTTCAGTAATATTCCGTGAAGACACAGTGTTTCAGTAATATCCGTGAAGACACAGTGTTTCAGTTATATCCGTGAAGACACAGTGTTTCAGTAATATTCCATGAAGACACAGTGTTTCAGTAATATTCCGTGAAGACACAGTGTTTCAGTAATATCCGTGAAGACACAGTGTTTCAGTAATATTCCGTGAAGACACAGTGTTTCAGTAATATTCCGTGAAGACACAGTGTTTCAGTAATATTCCGTGAAGACACAGTGTTTAAGTAATATTCCGTGAAGACACAGTGTTTCAGTAATAGTCCGTGAAGACACAGTGTTTCAGTAATATTCCGTGAAGACACAGTGTTTCAGTAATATTCTGTGAAGACACAGTGTTTCTGTAATAGTCCGTGAAGACACAGTGTTTCAGTACAATGCCGTGAAGACACAGTGTTTCTGTAATAGTCCGTGAAGACACAATGTTTCTTTAATATTCCGTGAAGACACAGTGTTTCTGTAATATTCCATGAAGACACAGTGTTCAAGTAATAGTCCGTGAAGACACAGTGTTTCTGTAATATTCCGTGAAGACACAGTGTTTCAGTAATAGTCCGTGAAGACACAGTGTTTCAGTAATATTCCATGATTACTGTGTTTCAATAATATTCCGTGAATACAGTGTTTCAGTAATATAGAGTTAGTGTGATTCAGTAATATTGTGTGAAACCCTGTATGTGTCAATAACATACCGTACGAAATCCAGTATGATTCAGTAATATTCCATGAAAACCCAGTAAGTTTCAGTAATATAACGTGAGAAAACCCGGTATGATTCAGTAATATACCGTGAGAAAACCTGGTATGATTCAGTAATATACCGTGAGAAAACCCAGTATGATTCAGTAATATACCATGAGAAAACCCAGTATGATTCAGTAGTATACCGTGAGAAAACCCAGTATGATTCAGTAATATACCATGAGAAAACGCAGTATGATTCAGTAATATACCGTGAGAAAACCCAGTATGATTCAGTAATATAATGTGAGAAAACCTTGGTATGATTCCGTAATATAACGTGAGAAAACCCAGTATGATTCAGTAATATTCCATGAAAACCCAGTATGATTCAGTAATATACTGTAAGAAACTCAGTATGATTCAGTAATATAACGTGAGAAAACCCAGTATGATTCAGTAATATATTGTGAGAAAACCCAGTATGATTCAGTAATATAACGTGAGAAAACCCGGTATGATTCAATAATATACCTCGAGAAACCCAGTATGATTCAGTAATATTCCATGAAAACCCAGTATGATTCTGTAATATAACGTGAGAAACCCAGTATGATTCAGTAATATACCATGAGAAAACCCTGTATGATTCCGTAATATACCGTGAGAAACCCAGTATGATTCAGTAATATAACGTGAGAAAACCAGTATGATTCAGTAAGATAACGTGAGATAACCCGGTATGATTCAGTAATATATCGTGAGAAACCCAGTATGATTCAGTAATATTCCATGATGACCCAGTATGATTCTGTAATATACCGTGATAAACCCAGTATGTCTCAGTAATATTCCTTGAATACACAGTGCGTTTCAATAACTTTCCGTGTAACCCCAGTATGTTTCAATAGTTTAATCGCTAATGTGTTTCATTAGTTTTCTGTGTAAACTAATTGAGTGTTCTCGTTGTACGGTAATGCTTATTGTCTATGGAACACTGCTTCAATGACATTCAATTTGCATAGGATTCATTATTTACATATATATATCGTATTGACATTTTGAAAACTGAAATTAAAAAAATTACGGAAGAATTATTACAAATTTTAGTAAAAAGACGCCTATGGAGTTGGACCCGCATATTTATTTAATTTGTCATTCTTTTAAAAGGTTCGTATGTATATTAATTAACAGTCGTCTGTTAACAGGAATCAAAAGTCGTCTCTATCGAGCACAAGTCGTCTCTATAGAGAATTAACAGTCGGTTGTAAGGAGGAATTAACAGTATAGAAAGATCAAAGTTGACTGTAAAGAGGAATCGACAGTCATCTGTATGGTAAATGAACAGTCGTATGTATGTAGGAATCAACAGTCGTATGTATGGAGGAATCAACAGTCGTATGTATAGAGGAATCAACAGTCGTATGTATAGAGGAATCAACAGTCGTATGTATGTAGGAATCAACAGTCGTATGTATGTAGGAATCATCAGTCGTATGTATGTAGGAATCAACAGTCGTATGTATGTAGGAATCAACAGTCGTATGTATGGAGGAATCAACAGTCGTATGTATGTAGGAATCAACAGTCGTATGTATGTAGGAATCAACAGTCGTATGTATGTAGAAATTAACAGTCGTATGTATGTAGGAATCAACAGTCGTATGTATGTAGGAATCAACAGTCGTATGTATGTAGGAATCAACAGCCGTGTGTATGTAGGAATCAACAGTCGTATGTATGTAGGAATCAACAGTCGTATGAATGTAGGAATCAACAGTCGTATGTATGGAGGAATCAACAGTCGTATGTATGTAGGAATCAACAGCCGTATGAATGTAGGAAACAACAGTCGTATGTATGTAGGAATCAACAGTCGTATGTATGGAGGAATCAAT
The DNA here is from genome assembly GCA_031761405.1 of Serripes groenlandicus. Taxonomy (NCBI): domain Eukaryota; kingdom Metazoa; phylum Mollusca; class Bivalvia; order Cardiida; family Cardiidae; genus Serripes; species Serripes groenlandicus. The sequence goes on from JASEVX010000008.1 coordinate 66,077,822, forward strand.
AGTCGTATGTATGGATGAATCAACAGTCGTATGTATGGAGGAATCAACAGTCGTATGTATGGAGGAATCAACAGTCGTATGTATGGAGGAATCAATAGTCGAATGTATGGAGGAATCAACAGTCTTATGTATGTAGGAATCAACAGTCGTATGTATGTAGGAATCAACAGTCGTATGTATGTAGGAATCAACAGTCGTATGTATGTAGGAATCAACAGTCGTATGTATAGAGGAATCAACAGTCGTATGTATAGAGGAATCAACAGTCGTATGTATGTAGGAATCAACAGTCGTATGTACAGAGGAATCGACAGTCGTATGTATAGAGGAATCAACAGTCGTATGTATGGAGGAATCAACCGTCGTATGTATGTAGGAATCAACAGTCGTGTGTATGGAGGAATCAACAGTCGTATGTATATAGGAATCAACAGTCGTGTGTATGTAGGCATCAACAGTCGTATGTATGTAGGAATCAACAGTCGTATGTATGTAGGAATCAACAATCGTGTGGATGTAGGAATCAATAGTCGTATGTATGTAGGAATCAACAGTCGTATGTATGGAGGAATCAACAGTCGTATGTTTAGAGGAATCAACAGTCGTATGTATGGAGGAATCAACAGTCGTATGTATGGAGGAATCAACAGTCGTATGTATGTAGGAATCAACAGTCGTATATATGGAGGAATCAACAGTCGTATGTATAGAGGAATCAACAGTCGTATGTATGGAGGAATCAACAGTCGTAAGTATGTAGGAATCAACAGTCGTGTGTATGGAGGAATCAACAATCGTATGTATGTACATGTAGGAATCAACAGTCGTATGTATGGAGGAATCAACAGTCGTATGTATGGAGGAATCAACAGTCGTATGTATGGAGGAATCAACAGTCGTATGTATGTAGGAATCAACAGTCGTATGTATGTAAGAATCAGCAATCGTATGTATGGAGAAATCAACAGTCGTATGTATGGAAGAATCAACAGTCGTATGTATGTAGGAATCAACAGTCGTATGTATGTAGGAATCAACAGTTGTATGTATGTAGGAATCAACAGTCGTATATATGGAGGAATCAACAGTCGTATGTATGTACATGTAGGAATGAACAGTCGTATATATGTAGGAATCAGCAGTCGTATGTATGTAGGAATCAAAAGTCGTATGTATGTACATGTAGGAATCAACAGTCGTATGTATGGAGGAATCAACAGTCGTATGTATATAGGAATCAACAGTCGTATGTACGGAGGAATCAACAGTCGTATGTATGTAGGAATCAACAGTCGTATGTATGTAGGAATCAACAGTCGTATGTATGTAGGAATCAACAGTCGTATATATGGAGGAATCAACAGTCGTATGCATGTACATGTAGAAATCAACAGTCGTATGTATGTAGGAATCAGCAGTCGTATGTATGTAGGAATCAACAGTCGTATGTATGTACATGTAGGAATCAACAGTCGTATGTATGGAGGAATCAACAGTCGTATGTATATAGGAATCAACAGTCGTATGTACGGAGGAATCAACAGTCGTATGTATGTAGGAATCAACAGTCGTTTGTATGTAGGAATCAACAGTCGTGTGTATGTAGGAATCAACAGTCGTATGTATGTAGGAATCAACAGTCGTATGTATGTACATGTAGGAATCAACAGTCGTATGTATGAAGGAATCAACAGTCGTATGTATATAGGAATCAACAGTCGTATGTATGGAGGAATCAACAGTCGTATGTATGTAGAAATCAACAGTCATATGTATAGAGGAATCAACAGTCGTATGTATATAGGAATCAACAGTCGTATGTATGGAGGAATCAACAGTCGTATGTATGGAGGAATCAACAGTCGTATGTATAGAGAAATCAACAGTCGTATGTATAGAGGAATCAACAGTCGTATGTATGTAGGAATCAACAGTCTTATGTATGTAGGAATCAACAGTCGTATGTATGTAAGAATCAACAATCGTGTGTGTGGAGGAATCAACAGTCGTATGTATGGAGGAATCAACAGTCGTATGTATGTAGGAATCAACAGTCGTATGTATGGAGGAATCAACAGTCGTATGTATGTAGGAATCAACAGTCGCATGTATGTAGGAATCAACAGTCGTATGTATGTAGGAATCAACAGTCGTATGTATGTAAGAATCAACCGTCGTATGTAAAGAGGAATCAACAGTCGTATGTATAGAGGAATCAACAGTCGTATGTATAGAGGAATCAACAGTCGTATGTATAGAGGAATCAACAGTCGTATGTATTGAGGAATCAACAGTCGTATGTATGTAGGAATCAACAGTCGTATGTATGTAGGAATCAACAGTCGTATGTATGTAGGAATTAACAGTCGTTTGTATAGAGGAATCAACAGTCGTATGTATGTAGGAATCAACAGTCGTATGTATGTAGGAATCAACAGTCATATGTATTGAGGAATCAACAATCGTATGTATGCAGGAATCAACAGTCGTATGTATTGAGGAATCAACAGTCGTATGTATGTATGAATCAACGGTCGTATGTATGTAGGAATCAACAGTCGTGTGTATGTATGAATCAACAGTCGTATGTATGGAGGAATCAAAAGTCGTATGTATGTATGAATCAACAGTCGTATGTATGGAGGAATCAACAGTCGTATGTATGGAGGAATCAACAGTCGTATGTATGTAGGAATTAACAGTCGTATGTATGTAGGAATTAACAGTCGTATGTATTTAGGAATTAACAGTCGTATGTATAGAGGAATCAACAGTCGTATGTATGTAGGAATCAACAGTCGTATGTATGGCGTAATCAACAGTCGTATGTATGGAGGAATCAACAGTCGTATGTATGTAGTAATCAACAGTCGTATGTATGTAGGAATCAACAGTCGTATGTATGGAGGAATCAACAGTCGTATGTATGTAGGAATCAACAGTCGTATGTATGGAGGAATCAACAGTCGTATGTATGTAGGAATCAACAGTCGTATGTATGGAGGAATCAACAGTCGTATGTATGTAGGAATCAACAGTCGTATGTATGTAGGAATCAACAGTCGTATGTATGTAGGAATCAACAGTCGTATGTATGGAGGAATCAACAGTCGTATGTATGTAGGAATCAACAGTCGTATGTATGTAGGAATCAACAGTCGTATGTATGTAGGAATCAACAGTCGTATGTATAGAGGAATCAACAGTCGTATGTATAGAGGAATCAACAGTCGTATGTATGGAGGAATCAACAGTCGTGTGTATAGAGGAATCAAATGTCGTTATGTATGCAGGAATCAACAGTCGTATGTATGTAGCAATCAACAGTCGTATGTATGTAGGAATCAACAGTCGTATGTATGTAGGAATCAACAGTCGTATGTATAGAGGAATCAACAGTCGTATGTATGTATGAATCAACAGTCGTATGTATGTAGGAATCAACAGTCGTATGTATAGAGGAATCAACAGTCGTATGTATTGAGGAATCAACAGTCGTATGTATGTAGGAATCAACAGTCGTATGTATGTAGGAATCAACAGTCGTATGTATAGAGGAATCAACAGTCGTATGTATGCAGGAATCAACAGTCGTATGTATGTAGGAATCAACAGTCGTATGTAGAGAGGAATCAACAGTCGTATGTATGTAGGAATCAACAGTCGTATGTTTGGAGGAATCAACAGTCGTATGTATAGAGGAATCAACAGTCGTATGTATGGAGGAATCAACAGTCGCATGCATGTAGGAATCAACAGTCGTGTGTATAGAGGAATCAAAAGTCTGCAAAGACAAATCAAAAGTTGTCTCAATTGAAAAATCAAAAAACGTCGCTGAAGAGGAAACACAAATCGTCTCTATAGAGGAAACACAAATCGTCGCTGTAGAGGAAACACAAATCGTGTCTGTACAGGAAACACAAATCGTCGCTGTATAGGAAACACTAATCGTGTCTGTACAGGAAACACAAATCGTCTCTGTGGGGGAATCACAAGTCGTCTGTAGGTGTATTGGTAAAACGAGATAATTATACGATTGCTAATTATTCAACATGTAAATTGACGCTGTAACGTTAAATGTTTATAGCAACACGGACTATTTACTGGATATTTCCAGGCGGATTAATAAAACGTGTACGTGTAATAATCGGTTCGACAAATCAATACCCGACCGCTTGGTGAATAATCAAAGCACGGATAGTAATCAGAAACTCGGAAAGGTGTCACAATGAAAAGAAATATCAGAAATGCAAACATCACATGCGACGATTTACAAAACCGCTTCACTCAAACAAAATCAATACGTGCATTATCATTTATATGTCAATCCTTACCACTTATGGTTTTGTATACCTGCGCGTTTTCACTGATTTGTTTTTGTTTTAAGAAAACTCGTACAGTGAACTAGGAACAGTTGGACATCGAGAGCGACTCATCAACTACTGTGACCTATGGATATATTCCAGGGTTCCCGGATGTATTCTATAATCATGGGGTTATTTCAGCGCCGTTATTCCAGGGTTCCCGGATGTATGCTATAATCATGGGTTTATTTCAGCGCCGTTATTTGTTTAGACGGTGACGTACTCCAGGGTTCCCTTGATGTATGCTATAATCATGGGTTTATTTCAGCGCCGTTATTCGTTTAGACGGTGACGTACTCCAGGGTTCCCGGATGTATGCTATAATCATGGGTTTATTTCAGCGCCGTTATTCGTTTAGACTGTGACGTTTTCCAGGGTTCCCGGATTTATGCTATAATCATGGGTTTATTTCAGCCCCGTTACTCCAGGGTTCCCTTGATGTATGCTATAATCATTGGTTTATTTCAGCGCCGTTATTCGTTTAGACGGTGACGTATTCCAGAGTTCCATGGATGTATGCTATAATCATGGGTTTATTTCAGCGCCGTTATTGGTTTAGACGGTGACGTACTTCAGGGTTCCCTTGATGTATGCTATCTATAATCAAGGTTTTATTTCAGTGCCGTTATTCGTTTAGACGGTGACGTACTCCAGGGTTCCCGGATGTATGCTATAATCATGGGTTTATTTTAGCGCCGTTATTCCAGGGTTCCCGGATGTATGCTATAAACATGGGTTTCTTTCAGCGCCGTTATTCGTTTAGACGGTGACGTACTCCAGGGTTCCCGGATGTATGCTATAATCATGGGTTTATTTCAGCGCCGTTATTCGTTTAGACGGTGACGTATTCCATGGTTCCCGGATGTATGCTATAATCATGGGTTTATTTCAGCGTCGTTACTCCAGGGTTTCCTTGATGTATGCTATAATCATGGGTTTATTTCAGCGCCGTTATTCATTTAGACGGTGACGTACTCAAGGGTTCCCTTGATGTATGCTATAATCATTGGTTTATTTCAGCGCCGTTATTCGTTTAGACGGTGACGTACTCCAGGGTTCCCGGATGTATGCTATAATCATGAGTTTATTTCAGCGCCGTTATTCGTTTAGACGGTGACGTATTCCAGGGTTCCCGGATGTATGCTATAATCATGGGTTTATTTCAGCCCCGTTATTCGTTTAGACGGTGACGTATTCCAGGGTTCCCGGATGTATGCTATAATCATGGGTTTATTTCAGCGCCGTTATTCGTTTAGACGGTGACGTATTGCAGAGTTCCATGGATGTATGCTATAATCATGGGTTTATTTCAGCGCCGTTATTCGTTTAGACGGTGACGTATTCCAGGGTTCCCGGATGTATGCTATAAACATGGGTTTATTTCAGCCCCGTTATTCGTTTAGACGGTGACGTATTCCAGAGTTCCATGGATGTATGCTATAATCATGGGTTTATTTCAGCGCCGTTATTCGTTTAGACGGTGACGTATTCCAGGGTTCCCAGATGTATGCTATAAACATGGGTTTATTTCAGCGCCGTTATTCGTTTAGACGGTGACGTATTCCAGGGTTCCCAGATGTATGCTATAAACATTGGTTTATTTCAGCGCCGTTATTCGTTTAGACGGTGACATATTCCAGGGTTTCATGGATGTATGCTATAATCATGGGTTTATTTTAGCGCCGTTATTCCAGGGTTCCCGGATGTATGCTATAAACATGGGTTTATTTCAGCGCCGTTATTCCAGGGTTCCCGGATGTATGCTATAATCATGGGTTTATTTCAGCGCCGTTATTCGTTTAGACGGTGACGTATTCCAGGGTTCCCTTGATGTATGCTTTAATCATGGGTTTATTTTAGCGCCGTTATTTTTTTAGACGGTGTTATCTTGAACTCGTTATTAAAGGTATTTTGTAGCTCAAATCCGAACTACTAATAGATTGATTGATTTGTGTTTTACGCCGCTTTCAACAATTGTTCACTTATATGACGGCGTTTCCTGGGTAAGTTACCAGTTCTATTGGTCCGTTTATCCCGACACCAGCCAGTCAGTCGTTATACTTACCCATGCAGTCCTGAGCGCCAAGGAGGGCTGTCATTACTACACTTTTTAAAGTCTTTGGTATGATCCGGCCGGGGATCGAACCCATGATCTCCCGCACCCGAGGCGGTACTTCATGGTGAATTGTGCATGTAAACCCTTGTCCATAAGTGTTGAAAAACGTGTACTATGTTTTGATTCACCTTTCTTTCATGTATTAACCATGTCACAGGACAACAGACATCGGGAAGTTTGTGATGAAGGAAAACACAGAACATACGAGTTACCTTATCCAGTCATCTCAGAGCTGATCGGTTTACGTTGTTGTAACACCAACAATAGCGGTCTCCCGTAAACAGATATCCAGCATGATTGATATGAGCTGGAAGCTTGTTTCTTGAAAACTTCAGTGAATACATGATGTAATGTCGAGGTCCAGAATATAATACGAACGTTGATTCGAATCCAATAGCAGATGACTAGGTTTTCGTTTATCGGAGAACTGATCATTTGCAAACAAAAACAATTCCCGTATTAATTGAACAGGATAAGGGTTAATCCGAAAGACCAGAAAAAATACAAACGGGCGAAAGAATGAACGTGTGACAACGGTCTGGATATTTTCTGGATAATGAACGTCATAAATCATACATATAGAGCGACAGAGACAGAGACAAAGACAGAGACAGATGCGGAGAGGTGGTGAGGGAGGTGGTTTGAATGAGAGTTACAGAGAGATATAGCGAGAAGGGGAATGGGAGAGAGTGAAACAAGAGATACAGAATGAGAGAAAATATGAGATAGACAGAGACAGACACACAGACAATGAAAGAGAAGGGAAGAGCGAGAGAGAGGAGAAATAGAGAGAGAAAAATCATGGTTCGATGCCTGGTCGAGTTATTCCAAAGGCTTTCAAAAGGTAAGGGGTTTGATCCTTGGCACTGGTTGCGAGAAAGTATTATGACTGGTGCATCGATATCAGCATAGTTATTGCCGGTATGACTGGTACATCAGTATCAGCATAATTATTACCGGTATTATGACTGGTACATCAGTATCAGCATAATTATTACCGGTATTATGACTGTTGCATCGGTATCAGCATAATTTATACCGGTATTATGACTGGTACATCAGTATCAGCATACTTATTACCGGTATTATGACTGGTGCATCGGTATCAGCATAATTTATACCGGTATTATGACTGGTACATCAGTATCAGCATAATTATTACCGGTATGACTGGTGCATCGGTATCAGCATAATTATTACCGGTATGACTGGTGCATCGATATCAGCATAATTATTACCGGTATGACTGGTACATCGATATCAGCATAATTTATACCGGTATTATTACTGGTACATCAGTATCAGCATAATTATTACCGGTATGACTGGTGCATCGGTGTCAGCATAATTATTACCGGTATGACTGGTGCATCGATATCAGCATAATTATTACCGGTATGACTGGTACATCGATATCAGCATATTTTTTACCAGTATTATGACTGGTACATCAGTATCAGCATAATTGTTACCGGTATTATGACTGGTACATCGATATCAGCATAATTTTTACCGGTATTATGACTGGTACATCAGTATCAGCATAATTATTACCGGTTTATGACTGGTGCATCGGTATCATCATAATTTATACCGGTATTATGACTGGTACATCAGTATCAGCATAATTTTTACCGGTATTATGACTGGTGCATCGGTATCAGCATAATTTATACCGGTATTATGACTGGTAGATCAGTATCAGCATAATTATTACCGGTATGACTGGTGCATCGGTGTCAGCATAATTATTACCGGTATGACTGGTACATCGATATCAGCATACTTTTTACCGGTATTATGACTGGTACATCAGTATCAGCATAATTTTTACCGGTATCATGACTGATACATCGATATCATCATAATTTTTACCGGTATTATGACTGGTACATCAGTATCAGCATACTTTTTACCGGTATTATGACTGGTACATCAGTATCAGCATACTGTTTAACGGTATTATGACTGGTACATCGGTATCAGCATAATTATTACCGGTATTATGACTGGTACATCAGTATCAGCATAATTATTACCGGTATGACTGGTGCATCGGTATCAGCATAATTATTACCGGTATGACTGGTGCATCGATATCAGCATAATTATTACCGGTATGACTGGTACATCGATATCAGCATAATTTTTACCGGTATTATGACTGGTACATCGGTATCAGCATAATTATTACCGGTATTATGACTGGTACATCAGTATCAGCATAATTATTACCGGTATGACTGGTACATCGGTATCAGCATAATTTTTACCAGTATTATGACTGTTACATAAGTATCAGCATAATTATTTCCGGTATTATGACTGGTACATCGGTATCAGCATAATTATTACCGGTATGACTGGTACATGTACATAGGTAACAGCATAATTTATACCGGTATTAATTTACACAGGAATCACCTGGTACATCGGTATCTTGATAATTATTACCGGTATTAATTTACACAGGAATCACCTGATACATCGGTATCAGGATAATTATTACCGGTATGACTGGTACATCAGTATCAGGATAATTATTACCGGTATGACTGGTACATCAGTATCAGGATAATTATTACCGGTATGACTGGTACATCAGGATCAGGATGATTATTACTGGTATGACTAGTACATTGGTATCAGGATAATTATTACCGGTATTAATTAACACCCTTATAGGACTGATATCTCGATGAAAACGCCATACAAATCAAACAACGAAACAAATACTATTCAAAATATGTTGTAAATAAAATTACCTTATAAGATGTTTATCACACACAATTCCAAATGTTCAATGATAAACGACTTGTATAAAACCCATTACTTCTATAAACTACTTACACTGTCAGTCGCTTTTAAAGCATGCCTGCGTTTATTACAAAAGAAAGGGATGAATACAATAAAACTCTCCCGTCAAATAATTATTGATCTCGTCAGTGCGAACGGTTCAAGTTGAATGTTTTGAGCAGCGTAATCAGTTTTGAGCAGATCAGTTTGTGCATCCGAGCAGTCTGATCAAGGTCTGTTCACATGTTACTTTCATAATGTGTTTACAAGTTTCTGCCATGTTGTGTATATTGTGATAAGACGGAAGAGTTATAGGCTAATCTGAACCTATATACTGTTGAGAACTTTAAACGTGTATCTTTCATTTTACATGGACGGGCTTTTATTATCTCGACAGAGCGTCGCTTCTTATCCCAGCTATTCTACTGTTCTTATAAGAAACATCTTTCTGACGAAATATATCACTGGAAAAGAAGCCATAGCTTGCTGACACAGAGCAATGGCTAGTTACCTGAATACGTTTTCGATCCATAGCTAATACGTTGCAATTATTACGTTATTAACTGACGTCTTTTTGTAATTGAAAAATTGACGAGTTGATGTAAAGCGTTGACTGATTTGTTATCCCATAGAAGACATTTAATACACGATCGCTCGATATTTGATACCCGGTGTGGGATAATGGGAGGTTTCTCTTTTATCATAGCAAAACAGGACTGAACATAATTATAGGCTTCGCATGTAGAGTCGTTGCATTTGCTGTACTTTAAGTTGTGTACGTGTGTACGTGTGTACGTGTGAACGTATGTACGTGTGTACGTGTGTACGTGTGTACGTGTGTACGTGTGTACGTGTGTACGTGTGTACGTGTTTACGTGTGTACGTGTTAACATGTGTACGTGTGTACGTGTGTACGTGTGTACGTGTGTGTACGTGTGTACGTGTGTACGTGTCTACGTGTGTACGTGGGTACGTGTGTACGTGTTAACATGTGTACGTGTTAACATATGTACGTGTTAACATGTGTACGTGTTAACATGTGTACGTGTTAACATGTGTACGTGTTAACATGTGTACGTGTTAACATGTGTATGTGTGTACATGTGTACGTGTTAACATATGTACGTGTGTATGTGTGTGTACATGTTAACAAGTGTACGTGTTAACATGTGTACGTGTGTACGTGTGTACGTGTGTACGTGTGTACGTGTGTACGTGTGTACGTGTGTACGTGTGTACGTGTTAACATGTGTACGTGTGTACGTGTGTACGTGTGTACGTGTGTACGTGTGTACGTGTGTACGTGTGTACATGTGTACGTGTGTACATGTGTACGTGTGTACGTGTGTACGTGTTAACATGTGTACGTGTGTATGTGTGTACATGTGTACATGTGTACGTGTTAACATGTGTACGTGTGTGTACATGTGTACGTGGGTATGTGTGTGTACATGTGTACGTGTTAACATGTGTACGTGTTAACATGTGTGTACGTGTTAGCATGTGTACATGCGTACATGTGTACGTGTGTACGTGTGTACGTGTGTACGTGTGTACGTGTGTACGTGTGTACGTGTGTACGTGTGTACGTGTCTACGTGTCTACGTGTCTACGTGTGTACGTGGGTACGTGTGTGTACATGTGTACGTGGGTATGTGTGTGTACATGTGTACGTGTTAACATGTGTACGTGTTAACATGTGTACGTGTTAACATGTGTGTACGTGTTAGCATGTGTACATGCGTACATGTGTACGTGTTAACGTGTGTACGTGTGTACGTGTGTACGTGTGTACGTGTGTACGTGTGTACGTGTCTACGTGTCTACGTGTCTACGTGTCTACGTGTGTACGTGGGTACGTGTGTACGTGTGTACGTGTTAACATGTGTACGTGTTAACATGTGTACGTGTGTATGTGTGTACATATGTACGTGTTAACATGTGTATGTGTGTGTACATGTGTACGTGTGTACATGTTAACAAGTGTACGTGTTAACATGTGTACGTGTTAACATGTGTACGTGTGAATAACGACCCTAGTTACTGCATGTTATTCTAAATAACGACCCTAGTAACTGCATGTTATTCTAAATAACGACCCTAGTAACTGCATGTAATTCTAAATAACGACCCTAGTTACCGCATGTTATTCTAAAAAACGACCCTAGTTACCACATGTTATTCTAAATAACGACCCTAGTAACTGCATGTTATTCTAAATAACGACCCTAGTTAGCGCATGTTATTCTAAATAAAGACCCTAGTTACCGCATGTTATTCTAAAAAACGACCCTAGTTACCACATGTTATTCTAAATAACGATCCTAGTAACCGCATGCTATTCTAAATAACGACCCTAGTTACCGCATGATATTCTAAATAACGACCCTAGTTACCACATGTTATTCTAAATAACGACCCTAGTTACCGCATGTTACTCTATATAACGACCCTAGTAACCGCATGTTATTCTATATAACGACCCTAGTAACTGCATGTTATTCTAAATAACGACCCTAGTTACTGCATGTTATTCTAAATAACGACCCTAGTTACCGCATGTTATTCTATATAACGACCCTAGTAACCGCATGTTATTATAAATAACGACCCTAGTAACTGCATGTTATTCTAAATAACAACCCTAGTAGCTGCATGTTATTCTAAATAACGACCCTAGTAAACGCATGTTATTCTAAATAACGACCCTAGTTATTATATTCAATTATATTCTATTCTACATTAGTGTTTTTTATTCGTATCATAGTCTATTCTACTTCAGTGTTTTATATTGCTGTTATCGTCTATTCTACATCAGTGTTATATATTTGTGTAATCGTCTATTCTATATCAATGTTTTATATTCGTGTTATCGTCTATTCTTCATTAACATTTTATATTCGTATCATAGTCTATTCTACATCAACGTTTTATATTCGTGTTATCGTCTATTCTACATCAACGTTTTATATTCGTGTTATCGTCTATTATACATCAACGTTTTATATTCGTGTTATCGTCTATTCTACATCAGTGTTTTATATTCGTGTTATCGTCTTTTCTACATTAACGTTTTATATTCGTATCATAGTCTATTCTACATTAACGTTTTATATTCGTGTTATCGTCTATTCTACATAAACGTTTTATATTCGTATCATAGTCTATTCTACATCAACGTTTTATATTCGTGTTATCGTCTATTCTAAATCAGTGTTTTATTTTCGTATCATAGTCTTTTCTACATCAAAGTTTTATATTCGTGTTATCGTCTATTCTACATCAACGTTTTATATTCGTGTTATCGTCTATTCTACATCAACGTTTTATATTCGTGTTATCGTCTATTCTACATCAGTCTTTTATATTCGTGTTATCGTCTATTTTACATCAACGTTTTATATTCGTGTTATCGTCTTTTCTACATTAACGTTTTATACTCTTGTTATCGTCTATTCTGCATCAGTGTTTTATATTCGTGTCATCGACTATTATACATCAACGTTTAAAATTCGTGTTATCGTCTATTCTACATCAACGTTTTATATTCATGTTATCGTCTATTCTACATCAACGTTTTATATTCATGTTATCGTCTATTCTACATCAACGTTTTATATTCATGTTATCGTCTATTCTACATCAGTGTTTTATATTCGTGTAATCGTCTATTCTACATCAGTGCTTTATATTCGTGTTATCGTCTATCCTATATCAGTGTTTTATATTCGCGTTGTCTATTCTACATCAACGTTTTATATTCATGTTATCGTCTATTCTACATCAGTGTTTTATATTCGTGTAATCGTCTATTCTACATCAGTGCTTTATATTCGTGTTATCGTCTATTCTATATCAGTGTTTTATATTCGTGTTGTCTATTCTACATCAACGTTTTATAATCGTGTTATCGTCTATTCTACATCAGTGTTTTATTTTCGTGTTATCATCTTTTCCACGTCAACGTCTTATTGTCGTTTCGACTTGCAATTATTCGACACAACATTCCTCCCAGGCAACTGGATAAATTCCCACTTTTGTTGATAGACAGATTACCCTAGTCACGATGGCTTTTGTCAGTCTTCGAGGTTAAAATGGTCGAGCTGGTGTTTCGAACTCACAAGTCCTGGGTGGATGGTCGGGCTCGGCACGACCTATATGTTACAGAAAACGTGTACTTTTCCGTGATAAGACTGAAGGTCGCGTTCATACAACATCGTTGCCTATTATCTAAGACAAAGGAAGCAAGGTACAGAGTTCAGACTTATGGGTCAATACTTATTCAAATCATCATTGTCTAATTAATTTGCATTGATGAACGTTATTTAAAATGATTGATTTGAATGATTGATTGCTCGATCATAGAGAAAGAAATAACACCTCAGCGTTATGGCAAATTTAAAATTATTAGCAAGAGCAGGGCTACGGTAGACGATACATCCTTCCCCCAACATTAGAATAGCAAGCAAACCCATATTACTTTTAAATGGCTGGGGACATGTGAAATTACTACGACATCTGGGATGCAATAGGCATGCAGAAACTATATTTTTGACATGTCGATACTACTCTATCCTGGAATGGAACAGGAAAAAGGGATGCAGTGATCTGTCGGTATATAAAAACCAGAAAATTGAACTATCAATATTAATCGACTACTACAACAACAAAAATCGCCTCACTAAATTCGATTAGAATTCCAAACCTTTCCCAGGATATTATTAGGTCATCAGGTCAAATACACAAAGACTTTTAGTCTATATATAGACGGTATTCATCCTGGGACTCATCTTTCAAAACTGTTGTTTCATAACGTTTTGAGAATTAAAAATCAGGTAGAATGTAGTGAAAATAGTGACCAATAATATGTAAAATATGTAAAAATAGTAAGCATAATAGGGATATCCTGTTATTTACAGACAGAATAATAAACTGTACACATAATATGGAATGTTAATTAAATAGAGGAAAATATAATAATAGGGATACCCTGTTATTAAAATGAAAACAAATCTGTGCCAAATAAAAGGACTACTTTCCACAAACAAACAAATAGGAAACATAATCTGCAAATACACAGGGAAGCCTTGCTTATGAAAAGAAAAAAAGAGTGCAAAGTAAAAGTAGGCCTGATAGGGAAGCGCTGTCATCGACTAATCTCATCACCAGAATATAAGGAAGAACAACAAATATCAAGGGGAGAACATGGACAGAGGGGTACCATTACATGCACAAATAACAATCATTAGTTAAAGATAATGTAAATTTCTTCTAAGAAATAGGGGTGTTCTGTTTCAAAATAAAAAGAAACTAATACATTCAGGAGTTCATCATAGTCACCTATACCAATCTAAATCTGAAAACAGCAGACATAATTAAAAGAAGTAGGGGTAATTAATGTTAGATATTGACAAGAACTATCAAAATGGCTTCACCATTATGTTCAACACCGATGGATAGAAACAAGACGCCAAAACGATCCCAGGTTGGCAGCAACTCGTGCCCAAAGTGCCATGTGACAATCAGTGAACATCAAAATTATATTCAGTGACTTTCGTCTAGAAGAAACAATTATCGGTGCTTATTCTTACAACAAAATAGAACTGTAAATAACCGCAATACAGACATCCACAACACAGTGGATGCAAGTTTTATTTTTAAAAATGTAAATAAAATCACATTTGTGCGTCATGTACACAAACGCAGACAGTCTTTTAAACAAAATGAATGAACTCCTCATATTGGTTAAAGAAAACCAATTCGACAGTATTGCAATAACCGATGTTTTACACTTTAGAAATTGACTCCCACGGGTGGTACATTCAAGGATACAGCATGTTTTACGATACAAATAAAGGAATAACAAACAGATTATGCTTAATATTAACAAAAAACAATATAAATACCTATCAAGTAACCTCTATCTAAAAACCAATATTACAGAAAGTGTGATTATAGGAATCCAATGTGAACAAGTAGGCATTTGCTTTTTTCATGCACCTATAGAAGTCCCAGTAACGTCAGCATAGAAGAAATTTCTAAAATACTATCACCACGCAGTTTCAGCAATATAACATTTGACTATGTGCTTCGCGCTGGGAATTTCAACATTTAAGAGATCAACTCGGATGATCAAACAACAACAGTAGGAACAGCCCCTAATATATTAGACTTGGTGCTGACAAATGAAACTGAACTAATAGGAGAAATCAGTCCCGCTCGGGAACAGTGATCATAATATTATAGAGTTTAGTATACACAATAGTATCAACTACAACCAAACTATTAGTATAAACAAACTTTCTTATTTCAAAGGAGATTACGAAGCCATAAACGAAGATTTGCCCAAAATTAATTGGAATAACCTGTTCTAAAGTGGTGATGTCGATGAACTATGCAGAAGATTAATATAAGAAAAGACATACCAACCAGTGCGCACTTCTACTCCTAGGAAATTCGACACACCATGATTGGACCATGACACATGACTGGCAGTTAAGAAAAAACCAACACTCTGGAAAAAATGGAAGTTGAGCAGAAACTCACAAGCAAAAGAAAATTACAATGAAAAGAATATGAAAGCAGCGCCATGGTCAAAGAAGCAAATAAACAATACGAAAAATCAATAGCACTGTACATAGCACTCAAAATGAAGGAAGATTAAACATTATTTTGGAAATTCGTACAATCAAAAACCAAATTTAGAACATATTCAGAACATCATCGATGATGATAGCAACATTCAAACTGACAACCTAGTAAAAGCTGAACTACTTAACAGTTTCTTTAAATGTGCATTCACCATAGAAACAGGCGAAATACCCGATTTCGAACCAAGGACTGCAATTGTGCTAGACAAAGTTGACTTCTGGGGAAAAAAAGCATAAACACTTAAACACTGTTAAAGAAACAAAGTCTCCAGGATATGACTTAATTCATCCGAAAGTCATAAAGGAAATGGCAAAAACAATTTGCAAACCACTAACAAACCTCTTTAAAATATCTATGGAGAAAGGTATCGTACCCAGTGACTGGAAACCTGCAAATATTATGCCGATCCACAAGGAAGGACCCAAACACCCAGTATCCAATTACAGACCTATCAGTTTGACATCAATTATAGGCAAGATAATGGAAACCGAAGTAAGAGACTCAATAATGCTTCACATCGAAACAAATAACCTCTTCACCGAACACCAACAAGGCTTCAGGAAAGGAAGATCATGTCAAACACAACTATTAGAAGTACTAGAGGACTGGACGTATAATTTAAATACTCACAACAACATGGATGTCATATACCTGGACTTCCAGAAAGCAGTCCCTCACAAAATACATAACAAAAAATAAATGGATACGGCATAACAGGGAAACTTTAAGCATGGCCGGAATACTTCTTTCTTAAAGGATCGGAAACAAAGGGTTGTACTGAACAACTCCAGCTCAACGTGGGTGCATGTGACTAGTGGTATCCCCCAAGGCAGTGTTTTAGGGTCAATACTATATACTTTCTACAAAAACGACCTACCAGAACTAGTCAACAACGTAGCAAAATTATTCGCTGATGATACAAAAATCTACTCCACTGTCAATACACCAACTGACAACAAACTTCTACAAGACGACTTAAACCAACTTCCAATTTCACATCTGGTCCGAAAAATGGCTATTAAAATTCAATGAAGACAAGTGTGAACACGTACACTTCGGGACTACGATTGAATACACATACTACATCGATGGATCAGAAATCGTTCAAAGTAATCAGAAAAAAGACCTTGGCATTATCATCGACAATAAACTAAACTTTCAAGAACTCATCAACTCCCAAGCCAAAAAAGCAAATCAGAAATTAGGTATTGATTCGCATACAAGGATAAAGATATGCTGCTTGTACTGTACACAAGTCTCGTAAGACCTCATCTGGAGTACAGTAGCTTTACATGGTCTGTAATCAACAAAAAGGAAGCTCTTATGTTGGAGAATGTACAAAGACGGGCAACGAAAATGCTCCATTCATTTTAAAATCTCACATACCAAGAAAGACTCATAGAATTAGGATTACCGACCCTACAGTGACGATGTACAGCCGACATGGTACACAATCATAAACCGTATCGATAAGGTAGAACATCATAGATTATTTCCACTTAAACATAACAACACCAGAGGTCACAGATTCAAAATATATAAAAGTCACTGCCGCTTAAACATTAGGAAGAGTATTTTTTTCTCTCGAATAATACGGAAAAAAAACCATGAATGGGCTTTTTCGCTTATAGTTAACAGGTGTGAGATTTTTTTTTTTTTTTTTTTTTTCAATAACCCATGAAGCTTTCTGAAATGAAACTGAAAAAAATCCACAGGGGCCGCCATTTTGGATATGTATAAAAGGCAGACGTAAAACACAGATTGAAAATTATTGTCGTCTTTTTAATAATTTTTTTTTTAAATCGGTATTTTGGGTATGTATAAAATGAGCAGAAAAACACGGATTGAAAATTATTGTCGTCTTTTTAATCATTTTTTTTTAAATCGGTATTTTGGGTATGTATAAAATGAGCGGAAAAACACGGATTGAAAATTATTGTCGTCTTTTTAATCATTTTTTTTTAAAATAGATATTTAAGATCATTAAAATGCTGTGTTATGTGGGAATAAACATTTGTACGAAAAGTTAAAACTAAATGGAAAGCTGTAAGAAATATGTTTTCCCGTTCGTAAAAAAAAAAACGACAGCATTAGCCTTCTACGCCCGAACCTAAATTTTGACTGTATCGTAGCCAAAGAAGGACGTGACGTCATTTCCGTTACACTTCATCTTGGCGTAACGTCAATGGAGAGACGTCGTTTCCCGCAAAAAAAGTGGTATCAACATGAAAGACCCCAAATTCCTATACATGAGCTATTGCCACACTCATTCAAAGTATAATTATTTATCAAACATTGTGGCAAAAGGATAACTTTCTGATAAGGAGCAATTGTTCTTTTGGTGACAATCTTTTCCTAAATCGTCTGTTGCATAGGCCTCAGAAACTGTCTCTAATAGGGAAAGGGTTTAGCAGAAATGTGACCCGTTACATATTTTGTTCCAGTCATATTGACTGGTTGAAAAAGGTAGTCGCCAGATGGCATCAGAAAAAGGGCTGATCTATTTGCTTCTTTACCATAATGCAGGTGATCGATTAAGGACATCTTGGCCCTCATGTTTTAACCGCGTTCATTATAAATGTATTCCTTGATTTTCTGAAAGTTTTCACTTTATTATTTTCTGTTCGTAATAATAGACGACAGCAATACGAATTCCAAATATGTTTTGATAATGCAAGAAACATGACATTAACATTATTATTGTCTAGTCAATTACTTATAAATCCTTTTTGTATGGCCAAAGTATGTTCTTTAATTTTTGTTTATAATTATCTTGCATTTTTTCGTAAATAGGTAGCACCTATAGATATATTACATATATGGAACAAACTGCCAGAATATGTTGTTGAAGCAAAAACTGTAAATAGTTTTAAAAATCTCCTAAACAAGTCGTGGTACAATGTACCTTTTAAATTTATACCTATTTATGCCGGACCGGAAATGGGCTCATTAAGCCACATTGAAGAAATGGACCAAAGAGAGGCACATGCCTAAACAAAACGGTCTCGAGGACAAGGTAAACAATGTAAATGCTTGTACCCATCTGAATGCTACCCATACGCAAGCAGGAAATGCGAAAACATAAACAACTTTGTTCATCAAAATGACATATTTAGAGCAAAACTGCATAAACTGAAGCGAAAATTGCTGATTTCTCGAATAATTAAATTACAACTGCTCTTGAGCATTTTTGAAACCATTTACGTTACTAACTGCATGAATTGATTGTGATACGCTTGCTAGTTTGTGAAATTCTGACAAGGAACTGAGTTAACACCTTTTTAACGTGTATTTATTCGACTGAATTAGTAACAACAATGAAACAAATAGTCTTGAGCGCCAACAACGCTGTCCGTTAAAACAACATGCATTTATAAAAAAACATGCATTTATGAAAAAAAACGCCAATTTCAAATGTCAAAATGAGAGTTTTTGATCAAAAGTACCAATTTTCAGAAATAATTCTGCAATAGGCTTGACCCTAAGTGTGAACCTTCTCTTTCCTCGTCTGCACGGACATCAACCTACGCTATGGTCATGCTTTCTGAACCTGCCTTTTCCCCGTCTGCACGGACATCAACACACGCTATGGTCATGCTTTCTGAACCTGCCCTTTCCCCGTCTGCACGGACATCAACATACGCTATGGTCATGCTTTCTGAATCGCGTTTTCCCCGTCTGCACGGACATCAACACACGCTAAAGTCATGCTTTCTGAACCTGCCCTTTCCCCGTCTGCACGGACATCAACATACGCTATGGTCATGCTTTCTGAACCCTTTCCCCGTCTGCACGGACATCAACATACGCTATGGTCATGCTTTCTAAACCCTTTCCCCGTCTGCACGGACATCAACAGACGCTGTAGTCATGCTTTCTGAGCCCTTTCCCCGTCTGCACGGACATCAACACACGCTATAGTCATGCTTTCTACACCTGCCCTTTACCCGTCTGCACGGACATCAACATACGTTATAGTCATGCTTTCTGAACCTGCCCTTTCCCCGTCTGCACGGACATCAACATACGCTATGGTCATGCTTTCTGAACCCTTTCCCCGTCTGCACGGATATCAATATACGCTATGGTCATGCTTTCTGAACCCTTTCCCCGTCTGCACGGATATCAATATACGCTATGGTCATGCTTTCTCAACCCTTTCCCCGTCTGCACGGGCATCAACATACGCTATGGTCATGCTTTCTCAACCCTTTCCCCGTCTGCACGGACATCAACATACGCTATGGTTATGCTTTCTTTTTTTAATCGGTATTTTGGGTATGTATAAAATGAGCGGAAAAACACGGATTGAAAATTATTGTCGTCTTTTTAATCATTTTTTTTTAAAATAGATATTTAAGATCATTAAAATGCTGTGTTATGTGGGAATAAACATTTGTACGAAAAGTTAAAACTAAATGGAAAGCTGTAAGAAATATGTTTTCCCGTTCGTAAAAAAAACGACAGCATTAGCCTTCTACGCCCGAACCTAAATTTTGACTGTATCGTAGCCAAAGAAGGACGTGACGTCATTTCCGTTACACTTCATCTTGGCGTAACGTCAATGGAGAGACGTCGTTTCCCGCAAAAAAAGTGGTATCAACATGAAAGACCCCAAATTCCTATACATGAGCTATTGCCACACTCATTCAAAGTATAATTATTTATCAAACATTGTGGCAAAAGGATAACTTTCTGATAAGGAGCAATTGTTCTTTTGGTGACAATCTTTTCCTAAATCGTCTGTTGCATAGGCCTCAGAAACTGTCTCTAATAGGGAAAGGGTTTAGCAGAAATGTGACCCGTTACATATTTTGTTCCAGTCATATTGACTGGTTGAAAAAGGTAGTCGCCAGATGGCATCAGAAAAAGGGCTGATCTATTTGCTTCTTTACCATAATGCAGGTGATCGATTAAGGACATCTTGGCCCTCATGTTTTAACCGCGTTCATTATAAATGTATTCCTTGATTTTCTGAAAGTTTTCACTTTATTATTTTCTGTTCGTAATAATAGACGACAGCAATACGAATTCCAAATATGTTTTGATAATGCAAGAAACATGACATTAACATTATTATTGTCTAGTCAATTACTTATAAATCCTTTTTGTATGGCCAAAGTATGTTCTTTAATTTTTGTTTATAATTATCTTGCATTTTTTCGTAAATAGGTAGCACCTATAGATATATTACATATATGGAACAAACTGCCAGAATATGTTGTTGAAGCAAAAACTGTAAATAGTTTTAAAAATCTCCTAAACAAGTCGTGGTACAATGTACCTTTTAAATTTATACCTATTTATGCCGGACCGGAAATGGGCTCATTAAGCCACATTGAAGAAATGGACCAAAGAGAGGCACATGCCTAAACAAAACGGTCTCGAGGACAAGGTAAACAATGTAAATGCTTGTACCCATCTGAATGCTACCCATACGCAAGCAGGAAATGCGAAAATGCTCTGAATAGATAGAGAAAAAGATCTGAACCTAAACTGTACCTTTTCTCTTTCACTGGCTCAACATTATAATCAAAGTACTTAAGAACTGAAATCACTGAAGGTACATTGGAGTGGCGGTGACGCTCTTCTCAAACACTTATTCAGAAAAATGTCAAGATTGAACAGATTTACAGAGACGTTCAATAAAATATAAACTAAAAACGATTAGTTTATCAGAACATGTTTGCATAACACAAAACATAAACAACTTTGTTCATCAAAATGACATATTTAGAGCAAAACTGCATAAACTGAAGCGAAAATTGCTGATTTCTCGAATAATTAAATTACAACTGCTCTTGAGCATTTTTGAAACCATTTACGTTACTAACTGCATAAATTGATTGTGATACGCTTGCTAGTTTGTGAAATTCTGACAAGGAACTGAGTTAACACCTTTTTAACGTGTATTTATTCGACTGAATTAGTAACAACAATGAAACAAATAGTCTTGAGCGCCAACAACGCTGTCCGTTAAAACAACATGCATTTATAAAAAAACATGCATTTATGAAAAAAAACGCCAATTTCAAATGTCAAAATGAGAGTTTTTGATCAAAAGTACCAATTTTCAGAAATAATTCTGCAATAGGCTTGACCCTAAGTGTGAACCTTCTCTTTCCTCGTCTGCACGGACATCAACCTACGCTATGGTCATGCTTTCTGAACCTGCCTTTTCCCCGTCTGCACGGACATCAACACACGCTATGGTCATGCTTTCTGAACCTGCCCTTTCCCCGTCTGCACGGACATCAACATACGCTATGGTCATGCTTTCTGAATCGCGTTTTCCCCGTCTGCACGGACATCAACACACGCTAAAGTCATGCTTTCTGAACCTGCCCTTTCCCCGTCTGCACGGACATCAACATACGCTATGGTCATGCTTTCTGAACCCTTTCCCCGTCTGCACGGACATCAACATACGCTATGGTCATGCTTTCTAAACCCTTTCCCCGTCTGCACGGACATCAACATACGCTGTAGTCATGCTTTCTGAGCCCTTTCCCCGTCTGCACGGACATCAACACACGCTATAGTCATGCTTTCTACACCTGCCCTTTACCCGTCTGCACGGACATCAACATACGTTATAGTCATGCTTTCTGAACCTGCCCTTTCCCCGTCTGCACGGACATCAACATACGCTATGGTCATGCTTTCTGAACCCTTTCCCCGTCTGCACGGATATCAATATACGCTATGGTCATGCTTTCTGAACCCTTTCCCCGTCTGCACGGATATCAATATACGCTATGGTCATGCTTTCTCAACCCTTTCCCCGTCTGCACGGGCATCAACATACGCTATGGTCATGCTTTCTCAACCCTTTCCCCGTCTGCACGGACATCAACATACGCTATGGTTATGCTTTCTTTTTTTAATCGGTATTTTGGGTATGTATAAAATGAGCGGAAAAACACGGATTGAAAATTATTGTCGTCTTTTTAATCATTTTTTTTTAAAATAGATATTTAAGATCATTAAAATGCTGTGTTATGTGGGAATAAACATTTGTACGAAAAGTTAAAACTAAATGGAAAGCTGTAAGAAATATGTTTTCCCGTTCGTAAAAAAAACGACAGCATTAGCCTTCTACGCCCGAACCTAAATTTTGACTGTATCGTAGCCAAAGAAGGACGTGACGTCATTTCCGTTACACTTCATCTTGGCGTAACGTCAATGGAGAGACGTCGTTTCCCGCAAAAAAAGTGGTATCAACATGAAAGACCCCAAATTCCTATAC
The DNA here is from genome assembly GCA_031761405.1 of Serripes groenlandicus. NCBI lineage: Eukaryota > Metazoa > Mollusca > Bivalvia > Cardiida > Cardiidae > Serripes > Serripes groenlandicus. Next base: position 66,100,998 of record JASEVX010000008.1, read on the forward strand.
ATGAGCTATTGCCACACTCATTCAAAGTATAATTATTTATCAAACATTGTGGCAAAAGGATAACTTTCTGATAAGGAGCAATTGTTCTTTTGGTGACAATCTTTTCCTAAATCGTCTGTTGCATAGGCCTCAGAAACTGTCTCTAATAGGGAAAGGGTTTAGCAGAAATGTGACCCGTTACATATTTTGTTCCAGTCATATTGACTGGTTGAAAAAGGTAGTCGCCAGATGGCATCAGAAAAAGGGCTGATCTATTTGCTTCTTTACCATAATGCAGGTGATCGATTAAGGACATCTTGGCCCTCATGTTTTAACCGCGTTCATTATAAATGTATTCCTTGATTTTCTGAAAGTTTTCACTTTATTATTTTCTGTTCGTAATAATAGACGACAGCAATACGAATTCCAAATATGTTTTGATAATGCAAGAAACATGACATTAACATTATTATTGTCTAGTCAATTACTTATAAATCCTTTTTGTATGGCCAAAGTATGTTCTTTAATTTTTGTTTATAATTATCTTGCATTTTTTCGTAAATAGGTAGCACCTATAGATATATTACATATATGGAACAAACTGCCAGAATATGTTGTTGAAGCAAAAACTGTAAATAGTTTTAAAAATCTCCTAAACAAGTCGTGGTACAATGTACCTTTTAAATTTATACCTATTTATGCCGGACCGGAAATGGGCTCATTAAGCCACATTGAAGAAATGGACCAAAGAGAGGCACATGCCTAAACAAAACGGTCTCGAGGACAAGGTAAACAATGTAAATGCTTGTACCCATCTGAATGCTACCCATACGCAAGCAGGAAATGCGAAAATGCTCTGAATAGATAGAGAAAAAGATCTGAACCTAAACTGTACCTTTTCTCTTTCACTGGCTCAACATTATAATCAAAGTACTTAAGAACTAAAATCACTGAAGGTACATTGGAGTGGCGGTGACGCTCTTCTCAAACACTTATTCAGAAAAATGTCAAGATTGAACAGATTTACAGAGACGTTCAATAAAATATAAACTAAAAACGATTAGTTTATCAGAACATGTTTGCATAACACAAAACATAAACAACTTTGTTCATCAAAATGACATATTTAGAGCAAAACTGCATAAACTGAAGCGAAAATTGCTGATTTCTCGAATAATTAAATTACAACTGCTCTTGAGCATTTTTGAAACCATTTACGTTACTAACTGCATGAATTGATTGTGATACGCTTGCTAGTTTGTGAAATTCTGACAAGGAACTGAGTTAACACCTTTTTAACGTGTATTTATTCGACTGAATTAGTAACAACAATGAAACAAATAGTCTTGAGCGCCAACAACGCTGTCCGTTAAAACAACATGCATTTATAAAAAAACATGCATTTATGAAAAAAAACGCCAATTTCAAATGTCAAAATGAGAGTTTTTGATCAAAAGTACCAATTTTCAGAAATAATTCTGCAATAGGCTTGACCCTAAGTGTGAACCTTCTCTTTCCTCGTCTGCACGGACATCAACCTACGCTATGGTCATGCTTTCTGAACCTGCCTTTTCCCCGTCTGCACGGACATCAACACACGCTATGGTCATGCTTTCTGAACCTGCCCTTTCCCCGTCTGCACGGACATCAACATACGCTATGGTCATGCTTTCTGAATCGCGTTTTCCCCGTCTGCACGGACATCAACACACGCTAAAGTCATGCTTTCTGAACCTGCCCTTTCCCCGTCTGCACGGACATCAACATACGCTATTGTCATGCTTTCTGAACCCTTTCCCCGTCTGCACGGACATCAACATACGCTATGGTCATGCTTTCTGAACCCTTTCCCCGTCTGCACGGACATCAACATACGCTGTAGTCATGCTTTCTGAGCCCTTTCCCCGTCTGCACGGACATCAACACACGCTATAGTCATGCTTTCTACACCTGCCCTTTACCCGTCTGCACGGACATCAATATACGTTATAGTCATGCTTTCTGAACCTGCCCTTTCCCAGTCTGCACGGACATCAACATACGCTATGGTCATGCTTTCTGAACCCTTTCCCCGTCTGCACGGACATCAACATACGCTGTAGTCATGCTTTCTGAGCCCTTTCCCCGTCTGCACGGACATCAACATACGCTATGGTCATGCTTTCTGAACCCTTTCCCCGTCTGCACGGATATCAATATACGCTATGGTCATGCTTTCTGAACCCTTTCCCCGTCTGCACGGATATCAATATACGCTATGGTCATGCTTTCTCAACCCTTTCCCCGTCTGCACGGGCATCAACATACGCTATGGTCATGCTTTCTCAACCCTTTCCCCGTCTGCACGGACATCAACATACGCTATGGTTATGCTTTCTGAACCCTTTCCCATATACAACAAATCTGCAGCAGACAACATTAAAATGATCTTCGTAAAACTATGTAATATCTCCATTAATGAAAGTATGATTTGAAAAGTCGTCTGCTGCAAAGCTGTCGGAAATGGAAAGGGCTAAGGTCAGATCTAATATATTTATATTATATAGGTCATGTCATACAAAAATCGACCTTTGGCGTTTCGCGACAAGAATAGGACGCATCAGTCTGCACCTCTTTGCAGAACTGTTTTGATACGTAAGTGACGATATCAGCAGTGCTCAAGGTAAACCAAACTAAACTGTTTTGATACGTAAGTGACGATATCAGCAGTGCTCCAGGTAAACTAAACGAAACTGTTTTGATACGTAAATGACGATATCAGCAGTGCTCCAGGTAAACCAAACTAAACTGTTTTGAGACGTAAGTGACGATATCAGCAGTGCTCCAGGTAAACCAAACTAAACTGTTTTGATACGTAAGTGACGATATCAGCAGTGCTCCAGGTAAACTAAACTAAACTGTTTTGATACGTAAATGACGATATTAGCAGTGCTCCAGGTAAACGAAGCTTAACTGTTTTGACACGTAATTGACGATATCAGCAGTGCTCCAGATAAACTAAACTAAACTGTTTTGATACGTAAATGAAGATCTCAGCAGTGCTCCAGGTAAACCAAACTAAACTGTTTTGAGACGTAAGTGACGATATCAGCAGTGCTCCAGGTAAACCAAACTAATCTGTTTCGAGACGTAAGTGACGATATCAGCAGTGCTCCAGGTAAACCAAACTAAACTGTTTGGAGACGTAAGTGACGATATCAGCAGTGCTCCAGGTAAACAAAACTAAACTGTTTTGAGACGTAAGTGACGATATCAGCAGTGCTCCAGGTAAACCAAACTAAACTGTTACGTAACTGTTTTGATACGTAAGTGACGATATCAGCAGTGCTCCAGGTAAACCAAACTAAACTGTTTTGATACGTAATTGACGATATTAGCAGTGCTCCAGGTAAACTAAGCTTAACTGTTTTGACACGTAATTGACGATATCAGCAGTGCTCCAGGTAAACTAAACTAAACTGTTTTGATACGTAAGTGACGATATCAGCAGTGCTCCAGTTAAACCAAACTAAACTGTTTTGATAAGTAAATGACGATATCAGCAGTGCTCCAGGTAAACCAAACTAAACTGTTTTGATACGTAATTGACGATATTAGCAGTGCTCCAGGTAAACTAAGCTTAACTGTTTTGATACGTAATTGACGATATCAGCAGTGCTCCAGGTAAACTAAACTAAACTGTTTTGATACGTAAGTGACGATATCAGCAGTGCTCCAGGTAAACCAAACTAAACTGTTTTGAGACGTAAGTGACGATATCAGCAGTGCTCCAGGTAAACCAAACTAAATTGTTTGAGACGTAAGTGACGATATCAGCAGTGCTCCAGGTAAACCAAACTAAACTGTTTTGAGACGTAAGTGACGATATCATCAGTGCTCCAGGTAAACAAAACTGAACTGTTTTGATACGTAAATGAAGATCTCAGCAGTGCTCCAGGTAAACCAAACTCAACTGTTTTGAGACGTAAGTGACGATATCGGCAGTGCTCCAGGTAAACTAAACTAAACTGTTTGGAGACGTAAGTGACGATATCAGCAGTGCTCCAGGTAAACCAAACTCAACTGTTTTGAGACGTAAGTGACGATATCATCAGTGCTCCAGGTAAACCAAACTCAACTGTTTTGACACGTAAATGACGATATCAGCAGTGCTCCAGGTAAACCAAACTTAACTGTTTTGATACGTAATTGACGATATCAGCAGTGCTCCATGTAAACCAAACTTAACTTCATTATTACGCGAATGTCTGTATATCCATTGCATATAATCCGAATGGATACAGTATAACAGAAGTTTCTTAAAACATTCTTTGACTATTTGTCGTACGCAGACCTAGATCAGACTGCTCTGATTCACTGGTATATCTGGATCTATAACCGATCCAAATACCTATCGGCTGGTTTTCAAAAGTACGTCATTCGATTGGAAATACTGTATATTTCAATATCTCCGATGGTCGATTTTTGTGTGACGTTGACCTTATAGCAATAATCCGCAGTTTAATCACTCACCGATATATATAAATATAATCAGATCAGACTGATTAAACATAAATGAATTAAGAAATATTTTTCCTTCATCAAATGCATACATACTTCAGCACATCATTTTAAATAAAACGCATTTTAGATCAGAATAAATAGTTATACCATTAACTGTAGTTTAACCAACTGAGATGCAGCATAATGCGAACTCTACATTTCACCAGTACTCATCTGCTGCTTCATTATAATTAGCACTTGCTTTAATTCTCGGTAAACTCGCAGCCTTTGATTAAATACTCGGTAAACTCGTAGCCTTATTTCTAATTCTCGGTAAACTCGCAGCCTTTGCTCTAGTTCTCGGTAAACAAGCAGCCTTTGCTCTAGTTCTCGGTAAACAAGCAGCCTTTGTTCTAGTTCTCGGTAAACAAGCAGCCTTTGCTCTAGTTATCGGTAAGCTCGCAACATTTGCTTTAATTCTCGGTAAACTCGCAGCTTTATTTCTAGTTCTCGGTAAATTCGCAGCCTTTGCTCTAGTTCTCGGTAAATTCGCAGTCTTTGCTTTAGTTATCGGTAAACTCGCAGCCTTAGTTCTAATTCTCGGTAAACAAGCAGCCTTTGCTCTAGTTATCGGTAAACTCGCAACATTTGCTTTTGTTATAAGTAAACTCGCTGCCTTCGTTCGTTCTAGTTCCCGATAAACTTGCAGCCTTCGTTCTAGTTCCCGATAAACCCGCAGCCTTTGTTCTAGTTCCCTGCAAACTCGCACTCTTCGTTCTAGTTCCCGATAAACTCGCAGCCTTTGCTCTAGTTCCCGAAAAACTCGCAGCCTTCGTTCTAGTTCCCGATAAACCCGCAGCCTTTGTTCTAGTTCCCTGCAAACTCGCACTCTTCGTTCTAGTTCCCGATAAACTCGCAGCCTTTGTTCTAGTTCTCGGCAAACTCGCAGCCTTTGCTCTAGTTCGCCTTAAACTCGCAGCCTTTGTTCTAGTTCGCCTTAAACTCGCAGACTTTGTTCTAGTTCCCGGTAAACTTGCAGCCTTTGTTCTAGTTTTCGGTAAACTCGCAATCTTTGCTCTAGTTCTCGATAAACTCGCAGCCTTTGCTCTAGTTCCCGGTAAACTCGCAGCCTTTGCTCTAGTTCTCGGTAAACTCGCAGCTTTTGTTCTAGTTCTCGGTAAACTCACACCCTTTGTTCTAGTTGTCGGTAAACTCGCAGCCTTTGTTCTAGTTGTCGGTAAACTCGCAGCTTTGTTCTAGTTCTCGGTAAACTCGCTGCCTTTGTTCTAGTTCTCCCTAAACTCACAGCCTTTGTTCTAGTTCTCATTAAACTCGCAGCCTTTGTTCTAGTTGTCGGTAAACTCGCAGCCCTTGTTCTAGTTCTCGGTAAACTCGCAGCCTTAGTTCTAGTTCTCGGTAAACACGCAGCCTTTGTTCTAGTTGTCGGTAAACTCGCAGTCTTTGTTCTAGTTCTCGGTAAACTTGCAGCCTTTGCTCTTGTTCTCCTTAACCGTGAAATCTTTGTTCTAGTTCCCGGTAAGGTCGCAGTCTTTGTTCTAGTTCTCGGTAAACTCGCAGCCTTTGCTCTAGTTCTCGGTTAACTCGCAGCCTTTGTTCTAGTTCTCGGTTAAGACGCAGCCTTTGTTCTAGTTCTCGGTAAACTAGCAGCCTTTGTTCTAGTTCTCGGTAAACTTGTAGCCTTTTTTCTAGTTCTCGGTTAAGACGCAGCCTTTGTTCTAGTTCTACTTAAACTCGCAGCCTTTGTTCTAGTTGTCGGTCAACTCGCAGCCTTTGTTCTAGTTCTCGTCAAACTCGCAGCCTTTGCTCTAGTTCTCTGTAAACTCGCATAATTTGCTCTTGTTCTCCTTAACCGTGAAGTATTTGTTCTAGTTCTCGGTTAAGACGCAGCCTTTGTTCTAGTTCTCGGTAAACTCGCAGCCTTTGTTCTAGTTCTCGGTTAAGACGCAGCCTTTGTTCTAGTTCTCGGTAAATTCGCAGCCTTTGCTCTAGTTCTCGGTTAACACGAAGCCTTTGCTCTAGTTCTCGGTAAACACGCAGCCTTTGCTCTAGTTCTCGGTAAACTCGCAGCCTTTGCTCTAGTTCTCGGTTAACACGCAGTCTATGTTCTAGTTCTCGGTAAACTCGCAGCCTATGCTCTAGTTCTCGGTTAACACGCAGTCTATGTTCTAGTTCTCGGTAAACTCGCAGCCTTTGTTCTAGTTCTCGGTAAACTCGCAGCCCTTGCTCTAGTTCTCGGTCAACTCGCAGCCTTTGTTTTAGTTCTCGGTAAACACGCAGCCTTTGCTCTAGTTTTCGGTAAACTCGCAGCCTTTGTTCTAGTTCTCGGTAAACTCGCAGCCTTTGTTCTAGTTCTCGGTTAACACGCAACCTTTGCTCTAGATCTCGGTAAACACGCAGCCTTTGTTTTACTTTTCGGTTAACTCGCAGCCTTTGCTCTAGTTCCCGGTAAACTCGCAGCCTTTGTTCTAGTTCTCAGTAAACTCGCAGCTTTTGTTCTAGTTCTCGGTAAACTCGCAGCCTTTGTTCTAGTTCTCGGTTAACACGCAGCCTTTGCTCAAGTTCTCGGTAAACTTGCAGCCTTTGCTCTAGTTCTCGGTAAACACGCAGCCTTTGCTCTAGTTCTCGGTAAACTCGCAGCCTTTGCTCTAGTTCTCGGTAAACACGCAGCCTTTGTTCTAGTTCTCGGTTAACACGCAGCCTTTGTTCTAGTTATACTTAAACTCGCAGTCTTTGTTCTAATTGTCGGTGAACTCGCAGTCTTTGTTCTAGTTCTCGGTCAACTCGCAGCCTTTGTTCTAGTTCTCGGCAAACTGGCAGCCTTTGCTCTAGTTCTCGGTAAACTCACATACTTTGCTCTTGTTCTCCTTAACCGTGAAGTCTTTGTTCTAGTTCTCGGTTAAGACGCAGCCTTTGTTCTAGTTCTCGGTAAACTCGCAGCCTTTGTTCTAGTTCTCGGTTAAGACGCAGCCTTTGTTCTAGTTCTCGGTAAACTCGTAGCCTTTGCTCTAGTTCTCGGTTAGCACGCAGCCTTTGCTCTAGTTCTCGGTAAACACGCAGCTTTTGCTCTAGTTCTCGGTAAACTCGCAGTCTTTGTTCTAGTTCTCGTTAAACTCGCAGCCTTTGTTCTAGTTCTCGGTAAACTCGCAGCCCTTGCTCTAGTTCTCGGTCAACTCGCAGCCTTTGTTTTAGTTCTCGGTAAACTCGCAGCCTTTGCTCTAGTTTTCGGTAAACTCGCAGCCTTTGTTCTAGTTCTCGGTTAACTCGCAGCCTTTGTTCTAGTTCTCGGTTAACACGCAGCCTTTGCTCTAGTTCTCGGTAAACTCGCAGCCTTTGTTTTAGTTCTCGGTTAACTCGCAGCTTTTGCTCTAGTTCCCGGTAAACTCGCAGCCTTTGTTCTAGTTCTCAGTAAACTCGCAGCCTTTGTTCTAGTTCTCGGTAAACTCGCAGCCTTTGTTCTAGTTCTCGGTTAACACGCAGCCTTTGCTCTAGTTCTCGGTAAACTTGCAGCCTTTGCTCTAGTTCTCGGTAAGTACGCAGCCTTTGCTCTAGTTCTCGGTAAACTCGCAGCCTTTGCTCTAGTTCTCGGTAAACACGCAGCCTTTGTTCTAGTTCTCGGTTAACACGCAGCCTTTGCTCTAGTTCTCGGTAAACTCGCAGCCTTTGCTCTAGTTCTCGGTTAACACGCAGCCTTTGCTCTAGTTCTCGGTAAACACGCAGCCTTTGCTCTAGTTCTCGGTAAACTCGCAGCCTTTGCTCTAGTTCTCGGTTAACACGCAGTCTATGTTCTAGTTCTCGGTAAACTCGCAGCCTATGCTCTAGTTCTCGGTTAACACGCAGTCTATGTTCTAGTTCTCGGTAAACTCGCAGCCTTTGTTCTAGTTCTCGGTAAACTCGCAGCCCTTGCTCTAGTTCTCGGTCAACTCGCAGCCTTTGTTTTAGTTCTCGGTAAACACGCAGCCTTTGCTCTAGTTTTCGGTAAACTCGCAGCCTTTGTTCTAGTTCTCGGTAAACTCGCAGCCTTTGTTCTAGTTCTCGGTTAACACGCAACCTTTGCTCTAGATCTCGGTAAACACGCAGCCTTTGTTTTACTTTTCGGTTAACTCGCAGCCTTTGCTCTAGTTCCCGGTAAACTCGCAGCCTTTGTTCTAGTTCTCAGTAAACTCGCAGCTTTTGTTCTAGTTCTCGGTAAACTCGCAGCCTTTGTTCTAGTTCTCGGTTAACACGCAGCCTTTGCTCAAGTTCTCGGTAAACTTGCAGCCTTTGCTCTAGTTCTCGGTAAACACGCAGCCTTTGCTCTAGTTCTCGGTAAACTCGCAGCCTTTGCTCTAGTTCTCGGTAAACACGCAGCCTTTGTTCTAGTTCTCGGTTAACACGCAGCCTTTGTTCTAGTTATACTTAAACTCGCAGTCTTTGTTCTAATTGTCGGTGAACTCGCAGTCTTTGTTCTAGTTCTCGGTCAACTCGCAGCCTTTGTTCTAGTTCTCGGCAAACTGGCAGCCTTTGCTCTAGTTCTCGGTAAACTCACATACTTTGCTCTTGTTCTCCTTAACCGTGAAGTCTTTGTTCTAGTTCTCGGTTAAGACGCAGCCTTTGTTCTAGTTCTCGGTAAACTCGCAGCCTTTGTTCTAGTTCTCGGTTAAGACGCAGCCTTTGTTCTAGTTCTCGGTAAACTCGTAGCCTTTGCTCTAGTTCTCGGTTAGCACGCAGCCTTTGCTCTAGTTCTCGGTAAACACGCAGCTTTTGCTCTAGTTCTCGGTAAACTCGCAGTCTTTGTTCTAGTTCTCGTTAAACTCGCAGCCTTTGTTCTAGTTCTCGGTAAACTCGCAGCCCTTGCTCTAGTTCTCGGTCAACTCGCAGCCTTTGTTTTAGTTCTCGGTAAACTCGCAGCCTTTGCTCTAGTTTTCGGTAAACTCGCAGCCTTTGTTCTAGTTCTCGGTTAACTCGCAGCCTTTGTTCTAGTTCTCGGTTAACACGCAGCCTTTGCTCTAGTTCTCGGTAAACTCGCAGCCTTTGTTTTAGTTCTCGGTTAACTCGCAGCTTTTGCTCTAGTTCCCGGTAAACTCGCAGCCTTTGTTCTAGTTCTCAGTAAACTCGCAGCCTTTGTTCTAGTTCTCGGTAAACTCGCAGCCTTTGTTCTAGTTCTCGGTTAACACGCAGCCTTTGCTCTAGTTCTCGGTAAACTTGCAGCCTTTGCTCTAGTTCTCGGTAAGTACGCAGCCTTTGCTCTAGTTCTCGGTAAACTCGCAGCCTTTGCTCTAGTTCTCGGTAAACACGCAGCCTTTGTTCTAGTTCTCGGTTAACACGCAGCCTTTGCTCTAGTTCTCGGTAAACTCGCAGCCTTTGCTCTAGTTCTCGGTTAACACGCAGCCTTTGCTCTAGTTCTCGGTAAACACGCAGCCTTTGCTCTAGTTCTCGGTAAACTCGCAGCCTTTGCTCTAGTTCTCGGTTAACACGCAGTCTTTGTTCTAGTTCTCGGTAAACTCGCAGCCTTTGTTCTAGTTCTCAGTAAACTCGCAGCCCTTGCTCTAGTTCTCGGTCAACTCGCAGCCTTTGTTTTAGTTCTCGGTAAACACGCAGCCTTTGTTCTAGTTCTCGGTTAACACGCAACCTTTGCTCTAGTTCTCGGTAAACACGCAGCCTTTGTTTTACTTTTCGGTTAACTCGCAGCCTTTGCTCTAGTTCACGGAAAACTCGCAGCCTTTGTTCTAGTCCTCAGTAAACTCGCAGCCTTTGTTCTAGTTCTCGGTAAACTCGCAGCCTTTGTTCTAGTTCTCGGTTAACACGCAGCCTTTGCTCAAGTTCTCGGTAAACTTGCAGCCTTTGCTCTAGTTTTCGGTAAACACGCAGCCTTTGCTCTAGTTCTCGGTAAACTCGCAGCCTTTGCTCTAGTTCTCGGTAAACACGCAGCCTTTGTTCTAGTTCTCGGTTAACACGCAGCCTTTGTTCTAGTTCTACTTAAACTCGCAGTCTTTGTTCTAGTTGTCGGTAAACTCGCAGTCTTTGTTCTAGTTCTCGGTCAACTCGCAGCCTTTGTTCTAGTTCTCGGCAAACTCGCAGCCTTTGCTCTAGTTCTCGGTAAACTCACATACTTTGCTCTTGTTCTCCTTAACCGTGAAGTCTTTGTTCTAGTTCTCGGTTAAGACGCAGCCTTTGTTCTAGTTCTCGGTAAACTCGCAGCCTTTGTTCTAGTTCTCGGTTAAGACGCAGCCTTTGTTCTAGTTCTCGGTAAACTTGCAGCCTTTGCTCTAGTTCTCGGTTAGCACGCAGCCTTTGCTCTAGTTCTCGGTAAACACGCAGCTTTTGCTCTAGTTCTCGGTAAACTCTCAGCCTTTGCTCTAGTTCTCGGTTAACACGCAGTCTTTATTCTAGTTCTCGGTAAACTCGCAGCCTTTGTTCTAGTTCTCGGTTAACACGCAGCCTTTGCTCTAGTTCTCGGTAAACTTGCAGCCTTTGCTCTAGTTCTCGGTAAACACGCAGCCTTTGCTCTAGTTCTCGGTAAACTCGCAGCCTTTGCTCTAGTTCTCGGTAAACACGCAGCCTTTGTTCTAGTTCTCGGTTAACACACAGCCTTTGCTCCAGTTCTCGGTAAACTCGCAGCCTTTGCTCTAGTGCCCGGTAAACTCGCAGCTTTTGCTCTAGTTCGCGGTAAACTCGCAGCCTTTGTTTTAGTTATCGGTAAACTCGCAGTCTTTGCTCAAGTTCTCGGTAAACTAGCAGCCTTTGTTCTAGTTCTCGGTAAACTTGCAGCCTTTGCTCTAGTTCTAGGTAAACTCGCAGCTTATGCTCTAGTTCTTGGTAAACTCGCAGCCTTTGTTTTAATTCTCGGTAAACTCGCAGCCTTTGCTCAAGTTCTCGGTAAACTAGCAGCCTTTGTTCTAGTTCTCGGTACACTCGCAGCCTTTGCTTTAGTTCTTGGTAAACTCGTAGCCTTTGTTTTAGTTCTCGGTAAACTCGCAGCCTTTGCTCTAGTTCTCGGTAAACTCGCAGCCTTTGTTTTAGTTCTCGGTAAACTCGCAGCCTTTGCTCTAGTTCTCGGTTAACTCGCAGCCTTTGTTTTTGTTCTCGGTAAACTAGCAGCCTTTACTTTAGTTCCCGTAAACTCGCAGCCTTTGTTCTAGTTCTCGGTAAACACGCAGTCTTTGTTCTAGTTCTCGGTAAACTCGCAGCCTTTGCTCTAGTTCTCGGTTAAGACGCAGCATTTGTTCTGGTTCTAGGTAAACTCGCAGCCTTTGTTCTAGTTCTCGGTAAACTCGCAGCCTTTGCTCTAGTTTTCTGTTAAGACGCAGCCTTTGTTCTAGTTCTCGGTAAACTCGCAACCTTTGCTCTAGTTCCCGGTAAGCTCGCAGCCTTTGCTCTAGTTCTCGGTAAACTCGCAGGCTTTGCTCTAGTTCTCGGTAAACTCCCAGCCTTTGCTCTAGTTCTCGGTAAACTCGCAGCCTTTGTTCTAGTTCTCGGTTAACACACAGCCTTTGCTCTAGTTCTCAGTAAACTTGCAGCCTTTGCTCTAGTTCTCGATAAACACGCAGCCGTTGCTCTAATTCTCGGTAAACTCGCAGCCTTTGCTCTAGTTCTCGGTAAACACGCAGCCTTTGCTCTAGTTCTCGGTTAACACGCAGCCTTTGCTATACTTCTCTGTAAACTCGCAGCCTTTGCTCTAGTTCTCGGTAAACTCGCAGCTTTTGCTCTAGTTCTCGGTAAACTAGCAGCCTTTGTTCTAGTTCTTTGTAAACTCGCAGCCTTTGTTCTAGTAAACTAGCAGCCTTTATTCTAGTTCTCGGTAAACACGCAGCCTTTGCTCTAGTTCTCGGTAAACTAGCAGCCTTTGTTCTAGTTCTCGGTAAACTCGCAGTCTTTGCTCTAGTAAACTAGCAGCCTTTGTTCTAGTTCTCGGTAAGCTCGCAGCCTTTCCTCTAGTAAATTAGCAGCCTTTGCTCTAGTTCTCGGTTAACACGCAGCCTTTGCTCTAGTTCTCGGTAAACACGCAGCCTTTGATCTAGTTCTCGGTTAACACACAGCCTTTGCTCTAGTTCTCGGTAAACTCGCAGCCTTTGCTCTAGTTATCGGTAAGCTCTCAGCCTTTGTTCTAGTTCTCGGTAAACTAGCAGTCTTTGGTCTAGTTCTTTGTAAACTTTCAGCCTTTGCTCTAGTAAACTAGCAGCCTTTGTTCTAGTTCTCGGTAAACTCGCAGCCTTTGCTCTAGTTCTCGGTAAACTAGCAGCCTTTGTGCTAGTTCTCGGTAAACTCGCAGCCTTTGCTCTAGTTCTCGGTAAACTTGCAGCTTTTGTTCTAATCCTCGGTAAACTAGCAGCCTTTGTTCTAGTTCTCGGTAAACTCGCAGCATTTGTTTTAATTCTCGGTAAACTCGCAGCCTTATTTCTAGTTCCCGGTAAACTCGCAGCATTTGCTCTAGTTTTCGGTAAACTCGCAACATTTGCTTTAATTCTCGGTAAACTCGCAGCCTTATTTCTAGTTCCCGGTAAACTCGCAGCCTTTGCTCTAGTTCTCGGTAAACTCGAAGCCTTTGTTCTTGTTCCCATTAAACTCGCAGCCTTTGCTCTAGTTTTCGGTAAACTCGCAACATTTGCTTTAATTCTCGGAAAACTAGCAGCCTTATTTCTAGTTCCCGGTAAACTCGCAGCCTTTGCTCTAGTTCTCGGTAAACTCGAAGCCTTTGTTCTAGTTCCCGGTAAACTCGCAGCCTTTGCTCTAGTTTTCGGTAAACTCGCAACATTTGCTTTAGTTCTCGGTAAACTCGAATCCTTTCCTCTAGTTCTTTTTAAACTCGCAGCTTTGAAGATGCCGGATGAGAAAACAAACATGTGACGTCGGAAGTGTTAAAGAAACACGTAATGCCGGAAGAGTCAAACAACCACGTGATGCCGTAGGAGTCAAACAACTACGTGATGCCGTAGGAGAATAACAAACACGTGATGCCGGAAGAGTTAATCAATCACGTGATGCCGGAAGAGTCAAACAACCACGTGATGCCGGAAGAGTCAAACAAACACGCGATGTCGGAAGAGTCAATCAATCACGTGATGCCGTAAGAGTCAAACAAACACGTGATGCCGTAGGAGACAAACAAACACGTGATGCCGGAAGAGTCAAACAAACACGTCATGCCGGAAGAGTCAAACTAACACGTGATGCCGGAATAGTCCAACACACACGTGATGCCGTAGGAGTCAATCAATCACGTGATGCCGTAAGAGTCAAACAAACACGTGATGCCGTAGGAGACAAACAAACACGTGATGCCGGAAGAGTCAAACACACATGCGATGCCGTAAGAGTCAAACAAACACGTGATGCCGGAAGAGTCAAACAAACACGTGATGCCGTAAGAGTCAAACAAACACGTGATGCCGTAAGAGTCAAACAAACACGTGATGCCGTAAGAGTCAAACAAACACGTGATGCCGTAAGAGTCAAACACACACGTGATGCCGTAAGAGTCAAACACACACGTGATGCCGTAAGAGTCAAACCCACACGTGATGCCGTAAGAGTCAAACACACACGTGATGCCGTAAGAGTCAAACACACACGTGATGCCGTAAGAGTCAAACAAACACGTGATGCCGTAAGAGTCAAACACACACGTGATGCCGTAAGAGTCAAACACACACGCGATGCCGTAAGAGTCAAACAAACACGTGATGCCGGAAGAGACAAACAAGCACGTGATGCCGTAAGAGTCAAACAAACACGTGATGCCGTAAGAGTCAAACACACACGTGATGCCGTAAGAGTCAAACACACACGTGATGCCGTAAGAGTCAAACACACACGTGATGCCGTAAGAGTCAAACACACACGTGATGCCGTAAGAGTCAAACACACACGTGATGCCGTAAGAGTCAAACACACACGTGATGCCGTAAGAGTCAAACACACACGTGATGCCGTAAGAGTCAAACAAACACGTGATGCCGGAAGAGTCAAACACACACGTGATGCCGTAAGAGTCAAACAAACACGTGATGCCGTAAGAGTCAAACACACACGTGATGCCGTAAGAGTCAAACAAACACGCGATGCCGGAAGAGTCAAACACACACGGGATGCCGGAAGAGACAAACAAACACGCGATGCCGGAATAGTCAAACAAACACGCGATGCCGGAATAGTCAAACAACCACGCGATGCCGGAATAGTCAAACAAACACGCGATGCCGGAATAGTCAATCAATCACGTGATGCCGGAATAGTCAATCAATCACGTGATGCCGGAATAGTCAATTAATCACGTGATGCCGGAATAGTCCAACACACACGTGATGCCGTAGGAGTCAAACAACCACGTGATGTCGTAGGAGACTAACAAACACATGATGCCGGAAGAGTCAAACAAACACGTGATACCGGAGGAAACAAACAAACACGTGATGCCGTAGGAGACAAACAAACACATGATGCCATAGGAGACAAACAAACACGTGATGCCATAGGAGACAAACAAACACGTGATGCCGGAGGAGACAAACAAGCACTTGATGCCGGAAGAGACAAACAAACATGTGATGCCGTAGGAGTCAAACAACCACGTGATGCCGGAATAGTCAATCAATCACGTGATGCCGGAATAGTCAATCAATCACGTGATGCCGGAATAGTCATTTAATCACATGATGCCGGAATAGTCAATCAATCACGTGATGCCGGAATAGTCCAACACACACGTGATGCCGTAGGATTCAAACAACCACGTGATGCCGTAGGAGACTAACAAACACGTGATGCCGTAAGAGTCAAACCACCACGTGATGTCGTAGGAGACTAACAAACACGTGATGCCGTATGAGTCAAACCACCACGTGATGCCGTAGGAGTCAAACCACCACGTGATGCCGTAGTAGACTAACAAACACTTGATGCCGTAGGAGTCAAACAACCACGTGATGCCATAGGAGACTAACAAACACGTGATGTCGTAGGAGTCAAACCACCACGTGATGCCGTAGGAGTCAAACCACCACGTGATTTCGTAGGAGACAAACAAACAAGCGATGCCGTAGGAGACTAACAAACATGTGATGCCGTAGGAGACAAACAAACACGTGATGTCGTAGGAGTCAAACAACCACGTGATGCCGTAGAAGACTAACGACCACGTGATGCCGGAAGAGTCAAACAACCACGTGATGCCGGAATAGTCAATCAATCACGTGATGCCGGAATAGTCAATCAATCACGTGATGCCGGAATAGTCAATCAATTACGTGATGCCGGAATAGTCAAACACACACGTGATGCCGGAAGAGTCAAACAAACACGTGATGCCGGAGGAAACAAACAAACACGTGATGCCATATGAGACAAACAAACACGTGATGCCGTAGGAGACAAACAAACACGTGATGCCATAGGAGACAAACAAACACGTCATGCCGTAGGAGACAAACAAACACGTGATGCCATAGGAGACAAACAAACACGTGATGCCGGAGGAGACAAACAAGCATGTGATGCCGGAAGAGACAAATAACCACGTGATGCCGTAGGAGTCAAACAACCACGTGTTGCCGTAGGAGTCAAACAACCACGTGATGCCGTAGGAGACTAACAAACACGTGATTCCGGAATAGTCAATCAATCACGTGATGCCGGAAGAGTCAAACACACACGTGATGCCGTAGGAGTCAATCAAACAAGCGATGCCGGAAGAGACAAACAAACACGTGATGCCGTAGGAAAACTAACAACCACGTGATGTCGTAGGAGTCAAACCACCACGTGATGTCGTAGGAGTCAAACAAACAAGCGATACCGGAAGAGACAAACAAACACGTGATGCCGTAGGAGTCAAACAAACACATGAAGCCGGAAGAGTCAAACAAACACGTGATGCCTGAGGAAACAAACTAACACGTGATGCCGTAGGAGACAAACAAACACGTGATGCCGGAAGATCCAATCAAACACGTGATGCCGGAGGAGACAGCCGGAAGAGTCAATAACACTCCGATTTGTCCGACGCAGCTCATGACAGGAAGAGCCTTAAGCCCATACAGGCGCCTTTCACGCATCTCCAGTAGGTGATTTTTTTAAAAGACTGTGGCAAAAGGAGAATCTACTTTTTCCAGAATGTGTTCCGCCCTTTTCAGTTATAAGAGTCTCATTTATCTAGATTGTCCATATTTCAGAGTAGATGTTTACATCTGCTACATATGTTGTTATATGTGGGCAAGGCTTTAAGGTCATCGTACAATAGGTGTAACTTAGTGCTAATCCGAGACTAACCCAGTGACCAGATGTATATATATACGCTTTACTTGATTTATACACATAGACAAAAGTGCAGCACCACTCGATGCATGTACATAGTGTTCAAATCGTGATTAGAGCATTAATGGGAACATTTGGATCTCGGGATTTGAATTAAAGTACACTTCCGAATGTTCTGAAGAGGAATTAGAAATAAGAATGTATGGAATAACTGTTCAGAGCGCTGACTTATTTAGCTCATCTCTTCAGTCTCATGTGTGAGCTTGTGACGTAATCAATGCTAAGAATGTGCTTTCAATCGATATAGACACTGCCATTCTTACATAGATTCAACTTATCCAAGGACATTAATGCCTGATGAAACATCTTTAAAACATTCAGTGGTCGTTTGTCTGAAGTAAAACTGTAGTAATATGATAACATTTATCCGCTTGAGAGATCAAAGCGCTGAAGGCACTGAATTTGTTTGGGTACATAAAACTGTTCAAACATTTGCATTTGCATAGATGTGGTATTTATAAACTGCATTGTTTATAAATATTACAACTTCGGGTAAAAGAATAAATGACACATCCGTTAAAATTAAATGCCATTTTAGTTGTCTATAAAAAATAAATCATGAGACATACATGTGAATATTATATTTAATTTCCAAGTTTCAAAAGACATGTAAAAACAAGATGTGTTTGTGAAACACTGATGCCCCCGATTGGTAACATCTAGGTCAAAGGTCAAGGTCGCCAGGTGAAAAATGTTGGTACTGATAGAAAGGTCATGTCACAAGGAATACACATGTGAAATATGGTAGCCGAACCTGTTATGGTTCAAAAGTAGTGGTCAAGGTTAAAGTGTTTTTTTGAGAATGGCAACATCTATGTCAAAGGTCAAGGTCGCAAGGTCAAAAATGTTGGTACTGACAGAAAGGTCATGTCACAAGGAATACACATGTGAAATATGGTAGCCGTACCTGTTATGGTTCAAAAGTAATGGCCAAGGTTAAAGTCTTTTTTCGAGAATGGCAACAACAAGATCAAAGGTCAAATTCGCAAGGTCAAAAATGTTGGTACTGACAGAAAGGTCATGTCACAAGGATTACTCATGTGAATTATGGTAGCCTTACCTGTTATGGTTCAAAAGTAATGGCCAAGGTTAAAGTTTTTTTCGAGAATGGCAACATCTAGGTCAAAGGTCAAGGTCGCAAGGTCAAAAATGTTGGTACTGACAGAAAGGTCATGTCACAAGAAATACACATGTGAAATATGGTAGCCGTACCTGTTATGGTTCAAAAGTAGTGGTCAAGGTTAAAGTTTTTTTCGTGCAGACAGACAGTCAGACAGATAGACGTGCAGACAGACGTGCAGACAGACGTGCAGACAGACGTGCAGACAGGCCAAAAAACTAGATGCCCACCGAATCGGTGATTCCGGGGGCATAAAAATGGATAACCATTATGGCCCCGACTCACTCATTTAAGTATTTACCAATTTGTGTTACAAAATAAATCACAATTGACCAAGGGTTTTCTAAAATCTTACTCAAAAGCTTCCTGCTTAACAAGAGATTTTTCAAGTTTTCACTATAGCCATATAAGGCCAAATAGCCCTGCCCCCTGGTGGCCATGTTTTTCGACCAATCAACATGGCTTGGAGGAATCTGATAGATGGTCTCCCAATGAACATTTCTACAAAAAGAATTGAAAATTGGCCAAACACTTTCGGAGGAGAAGATTTTTCAAGTTTTTACTATAGCCATATTAGGCAAAAAAGCCACGCCCGCTGGCGGCCATGTTTTTCGACCAATCAACTTGGCTGGAAGG
This sequence comes from Serripes groenlandicus, assembly GCA_031761405.1. Lineage (NCBI taxonomy): Eukaryota > Metazoa > Mollusca > Bivalvia > Cardiida > Cardiidae > Serripes > Serripes groenlandicus. The sequence goes on from JASEVX010000008.1 coordinate 66,119,524, forward strand.
AATCTGATAGAGGGTCACCCTAGGAACATTTCTACAACATTATTTGAAAATCGGCTTGACACTTTTGGAGGAGAAGATTTTTTTGAGTTTACACTATAGCCATATAAGGCAAAAAAGCCCCGCTCCCTGGCGGCCAAGGAACACTTCTTTAAAATAATTTGAAAATCTGCCAATCAGTTTGGTAGAAGAAAAGGAGATCACAATAACTAACTTTCAGCACTTCGTGCTCAGGTGAGCTAAAAAAAAGAAACATCTATCCAAATGAAAGAGTAATTGAAATCATGTAGAAAATATTGTGGAAAAAGGCAGTACTAATATTTATATGAGCACTTTAAAAGAAACATGCTTCAGACTTCAGAGGCTTTTAAATTCATTTGCATTATAAAAGGATTAAATGCTCCAGAGAAAACCAAGAAAAATACCTTTGCCGTCCGCATTTTACTCTACAGTATACACCTAAGCTGGCCGCTGTTTCCTTTAAAGGGTGTTTAAGCTTACCAAATTAATTAAGGATGCGTGACCATTCACTGTTAATTACCATTGTGTACGAGTGTCATTCCAAACAAATTATAAATGTAACCCCTTTTCCCAATAAACCTATCATATACATTTATGTATTTGTAACTTGCCGGGATGTGTCGATACCGTCATGGTACAATGTGATATATGCACAGTTGGTTTCACAAATCTTGTGTTAATGCACCGGTGGATATGTTGACAACAGATGCGGAACTTCAATTGTAACTTTTGTTAATTATTTGGCTATTATAAAGATAAGATATGTGATTAAATTGGCAACATTTAAGTTTTTTACTTATAACAGCCTTCAAATACAAATTTGGTTTATACGACGGTAAAGAAAGGTTATGGGAATTAAGAAATTGTTTAAATAAGCAAATTCTCCTTTTCCCACAATGTTTTCAATATATGTTGCTTTTCGGTACATCTGTTTAGTATAAACCTATTGTGTGAATCACGTACCTACAGTATAGCGACAGGCGGGTCGGTACATCTGTTTAGTATAAACCTATTGTGGGAATCACGTACCTACAGTATAGCGACAGGCGGGTCGGTACATCTGTTTAGTATGAACCGATTGTGTGAATCAAGTACCTACAGTATAGCGACAGGCGGGTCGGTACATCTGTTTAGTATAAACCTATTGTGGGAATCAAGTACCTACAGTATAGCGACAGGCGGGTCGGTACATCTGTTTAGTATAAACCTATTGTGTGCATCACGTACCTACAGTATAATGACAGGCGGGTCGGTACATCTGTTTAGTATAAACCTATTGTGTGAATCACGTACCTACAGTATAGCGACTGGCGGGTCGGTACATCTGTTTAGTATAAACCTATTGTGTGAATCACGTACCTACAGTATAGCGACATGCGGGTCGGTACATCTGTTTAGTATAAACCTATTGTGTGAATCACGTACCTACAGTATAGCGACAGGCGGGTCGGTACATCTGTTTAGTATAAACCTATTGTGGGAATCACGTACCTACAGTATAGCGACAGGCGGGTCGGTACATCTGTTTAGATAAACCTATTGTGTGAATCAAGTACCTACAGTATAGCGTCGGCAGGTCGGTACATCTGTTTAGTATAAACCGATTGTGTGAATCAAGTACCTACAGTATAGCGACAGGCGGGTCGGTACATCTGTTTAGTATAAACCTATTGTGTGAATCAAGTACCTACAGTATAGCGACAGGCGGGTCGGTACATCTGTTTAGTATAAACCTATTGTGTGAATCACGTACCTACAGTATAGCGACGGCGGGTCGGTACATCTGTTTAGTATAAACCTATTGTGTGAATCAAGCACCTACAGTATAGCGAGAGGCGGGTCGGTACATCTATTTAGTATAAACCTAGTGTGTGAATCATGTACCTACAGTATAGCGACATGCGGGTCGGTACATCTGTTTAGTATAAACCTATTGTGTGAATCAAGTACCTACAGTATAGCGACAGGCGGGTCGGTACATCTGTTTAGTATAAACCTATTGTGTGATTCACGTACCTACAGTATAGCGACAGGCGGGTCGGTACATCTGTTTAGTATAAACCTATTGTGTGAATCACATACCTACAGTATAGCGACATGCGGGTCGGTACATCTGTTTAGTATAAACCTATTGTGTGAATCACATACCTACAGTATAGCGACATGCAGGTCGGTACATCTGTTTAGTATAAACCTATTGTGTGAATCACGTACCTACAGTATAGCGACAGGCGGGTCGGTACATCTGTTTAGTATGAACCTATTGTGTGAATCACGTACCTACAGTATAGTGACATGCGGGTCGGTACATCTGTTTAGTATAAACCTATTGTGGGAATCACGTACCTACAGTATAGCGACAGGCGGGTCGGTACATCTGTTTAGTATAAACCCATTGTGTGAATCACTTACCTCCAGTATAGCGACAGGCAGGTCGGTACATCTGTTTAGTATAAACCTATTGTGTGAATCAAGTTCCTACAGTATAGCGATAGGCGGGTCGGTACATCTGTTTAGTATGAACCTATTGTGTGAATGACTTACCTACAGTATAGCGACATGCGGGTCGGTACATCTGTTTAGTATGAACCGATTTTGTGAATCAAGTACCTACAGTATAGCGACAGGCGGGTCGGTACATCTGTTTAGTATAAACCTATTGTGGGAATCAAGTACCTACAGTATAGCGACAGGCGGGTCGGTACATCTGTTTAGTATAAACCTATTGTGTGAATCAAGTACCTACAGTATAGCGACAGGCGGGTCGGTACATCTGTTTAGTATAAACCTATTGTGTGAATCAAGTACCTACAGTATAGCGACAGGCGGGTCGGTACATCTGTTTAGTATGAACCTATTGTGTGAATCACGTACCTAAAGTATAGCGACAGGCGGGTCGGTACATCTGTTTAGTATAAACCTATTGTGTGAATCAAGTACCTACAGTATAACGACAGGCAGGTCGGTACATCTGTTTAGTATAAACCTATTGTGGGAATCACGTAACTACAGTATAGCGACAGGCGGGTCGGTACATCTGTTTAGTATAAACCTATTGTGTGAATCACGTACCTACAGTATAGCGACAGGCGGGTCGGTACATCTGTTTAGTATAAACCTATTGTGGGAATCACGTACCTACAGTATAGCGACAGGCGGGTCGGTACATCTGTTTAGTATAAACCTATTGTGTGAATCACGTACCTACAGTATAGCGACGGCGGGTCGGTACATCTGTTTAGTATAAACCTATTGTGTGAATCAAGTACCTACAGTATAGCGAGAGGCGGGTCGGTACATCTGTTTAGTATAAACCTAGTGTGTGAATCACGTACCTACAGTATAGCGACAGGTGGGTCGGTACATCTGTTTAGTATGAACCTATTGTGTGAATCAAGTACCTACAGTATAGCGACAGGCGGGTCAGTACATCTGTTTAGTATAAACCTATTGTGTGAATCAAGTACCTACAGTATAGCGACAGGCGGGTCGGTACATCTGTTTAGTATAAACCTATTGTGTGAATCAAGTACCTACAGTATAGCGACAGGCGGGTCGGTACATCTGTTTAGTATAAACCTATTGTGTGAATCAAGTACCTACAGTATAGCGACAGGCGGGTCAGTACATCAGTTTTTCAGTCTGAACATCCTGTATACAGCGGCCTACCCAACTCAACATTTTTCATCTTGATAACCCTAAAATTGGCTATGAACTTTTTCAAAGGCAAATCAGGAGGAGTGTAATCAGGAGAAGTGTAATGAGGAGAAGTGTTTTATACATGTTCAGTATGTAATTGTTACATTGAACCCTGATTTAACGTTGCTTAATCGGATTCCCTCGTTTTTATCCCTTTCTGTCGTACAGCAAATCTGCAGCACACGACTTGGAAAACAACATGTTGAAAATAAACGTACAATTATTTAAAACAAAACTGAATTTATTGTTCAAAGAGACGAAATTGCTCACATGAACAATTTCTCCTTTTGCCACAATGATTTCAAAAGTCGTCTGCTTCAGAAGCGTCAGAAAGCGTTTATATGTGGGAAAGGGTTGAACATTAACACCATTGGCTTGAATTAAAACACGGGATTGACCAAGTGAGTCTAAGGCCAAATGTTTTATGACCCACTTCGTACTAAAATGGTCCAAATCGGCATTTTTGAATAGTGTAGGTGCAGATAAACCTGTACATGTGTAAAGTTTATCGTCACAATTAAAAAGTAATTTAAAAAAGCATCTGTAATTAATAAAGCGAAAAATGTAGATCAAAATCAGAATGCGTGTGGATCTATACTTGTCGCAAAGTTTAGTCTAACCTTCTTTTGTCCCGGACAGTCTGATTATACAAGACGGCGTCACACGAAAACCGACTTACGGAACATTTAGTTCTAGATCAGATCAAGACGAGCCTGTCTCTCCCCGCAATCTGATCCGGGTGACCGTAGTAATTCATCAAGTTAAATAGGCAGCCAGAAAGCCGTTGGGGGGAGAGGGTGGGGGGGGGGGGGGGGGGGGGGAAGCAATCATGATCAAGTTCCAGCAATGTATGTGTTTGTAATTTAATCGTATATGTTACTTATGAAAACCTCTGAATGAAGGTTGGTTTTAATGTGACGTAGTTCTTAGTAACTAAAGGGTACAATAACGAAGCCCTCCAGATCTATGTAGGAGAGTGGACTGAACGGAACTACGTCCATTGCCGGTAAGGGTGGCCTTCTCTTATTTTTGTGTTAAAAATGCTTTGTTTATATGTATTTAATAAGACATTGATAACAACAATACAATATTATAATAATAATAATAATAGCATTAAATTCTATATAACATAATATAGACAGACAGTAACAATTCCGTTAAAATTTCAATTCGACAGACTTGGTATATATGTGTTAAAGAATAGTTTTGTAATATATCAAAAGGTGCTATTTATTTACGAAAAAGGTTGAAATGATTGTAAACGAAAATTACAAGGCATACTATAGCCATAAATATCGATTTTCAAAATGAGCAATTTAAATTTAAATCCAACTCATATATTTCACAAGCTTTCAGTGAACGTTCAATGAGAGAGCTTTCTAAATAAGCTTAATGCTTTCTGCTCAATCCTTTTTTTGTTTATAGTTGATATGAATTGAAGTATGTGTAAATCAGAACTATATAAAATAATTGTTTAAACCAAACAAGCTTCAGCTTATAATAATTACGCTCAAAGTCTTCTTCCGGTAGACTTAAGCAATAATCACACCGTTTGGAAGAATCCTAAAGGCAGAACCCGCTCATTACGGGATTCGAACCAGGGACCTTCTCTGTACGTTTAAATTATCTTTTTCCTCGAAGAATCAAAGTGCTAAAGTTTTCACATTTGGATCACAGTTACATCTTAAATCCTTCATCATATTGGCTAATGAGTATCACGTAGATTTTAGGGGGAAAAAACACGACTTTCGCAGGATATTGGTAGGTTTTGAGAATTTGGCAAAACTTCTTCAGATTTTGTAAGATTGAATTCAAAAGTTTACTTTATTATTGTATCTTTGTATTCTACACTTGCATTGCTGGTTAATGCATATAACAATATCGCGTTATTCGAGGTAAACATTACAAACAATATCGCGTTATACGAGGTAAACATTACAAACAATATCGCGTTATACGAGGTACACATTACAAACAATATCGCGTTATATGAAGTACACGTTACAAACAATATCGCGTTATTCGAAATACACATTACAAACAATATCGCGTTATTCGAGGTACACATTACAAACAATATCGCGTTAATCGAGGTACCTACAGTATAGCGACAGGCGGGTCGGTACATCTGTTTAGTATAAACCTATTGTGTGAATCACGTACCTACAGTATAGCGACATGCGGGTCGGTACATCTTTTTAGTATAAACCTATTGTGTGAATCACGTACCTACAGTATAGCGACAGGCGGGTCGGTACATCTGTTTAGTATAAACCTATTGTGTGATTCACGTACCTACAGTATAGCGACAGGCTGGTCGGTACATCTGTTTAGTATAAACCTATTGTGTGAATCAACTACCTACAGTATAGCGACATGCGGGTCGGTACATCTGTTTAGTATAAACCTATTGTGTGAATCACGTACCTACAGTATAGCGACATGCGGGTCGGTACATCTGTTTAGTAAAAACCTATTGTGTGAATCACGTACCTACAGTATAGCGACATGCGGGTCGGTACATCTGTTTAGTATGAACCTATTGTGTGAATCACTTACCTACAGTAGGGCGACATGCGGGTCGGTACATCTGTTTAGTATGAACCGATTGTGTGAATCAAGTACCTACAGTATAGCAAAAGGCCGGTCGGTACATCTGTTTAGTATAAACCTATTGTGTGAATCACCTACCTACAGTATAGCGACATGCGGGTCGGTACATCTGTTTAGTATAAACCTATTGTGTGAATCATATACATGTACCTACAGTATAGCGACATGCGGGTCGGTACATCTGTTTAGTATAAACCTATTGTGTGAATCACGTACCTACAGTATAGCGACAGGCAGGTCGGTACATCTGTTTAGTATGAACCTATTGTGTGAATCACGTACGTACAGTATAGCGACATGCGGGTCGGTACATCTGTTTAGTATAAACCTATTGTGGGAATCACGTACCTACAGTATAGCGACAGGCGTGTCAGTACATCTGTTTAGTATAAACCTATTGTGTGAATCAAGTACCTACAGTATAGCGACAGGCAGGTCGGTACATCTGTTTAGTATAAACCTATTGTGTGAATCAAGTTCCTACAGTATAGCGACAGGCGGGTCGGTACATCTGTTTAGTATGAACCTATTGTGTGAATCACTTACCTACAGTATAGCGACATGCGGGTCGGTACATCTGTTTAGTATGAACCGATTGTGTGAATCAAGTACCTACAGTATAGCGACAGGCCGGTCGGTACATCTGTTTAGTATAAACCTATTGTGTGAATCACGTACCTACAGTATAGCGACAGGCGGGTCGGTACATCTGTTTAGTATAAACCTATTGTGTGAATCAAGTACCTACAGTATAGCGACAGGCGGGTCGGTACATCTGTTTAGTATAAACCTATTGTGTGAATCAAGTACCTACAGTATAGCGACAGGCGGGTCAGTACATCAGTTCTTCAGTCTGAACATGCTGTATACAGCGGCCTACCCAACTCAACATTTTTTATCTTGATAACCCTAAAATTGGCTATGAACTTTTTCAAAGGCAAATCAGGAGGAGTGTAATCAGGAGAAGTGTAATGAGGAGAAGTGTTTTATACATGTTCAGTATGTAATTGTTACATTGAACCCTGATTTAACGTTGCTTAATCGGATTCCCTCGTTTTTATCCCTTTCTGTCGTACAGCAAATCTGCAGCACACGACTTGGAAAACAACATGTTGAAAATAAACGTACAATTATTTAAAACAAAACTGAATTTATTGTTCAAAGAGACGAAATTGCTCACATGAACAATTTCTCCTTTTGCCACAATGATTTCAAAAGTCGTCTGCTTCAGAAGCGTCAGAAAGCGTTTATATGTGGGAAAGGGTTGAACATTAACACCATTGGCTTGAATTAAAACACGGGATTGACCAAGTGAGTCTAAGGCCAAATGTTTTATGACCCACTTCGTACTAAAATGGTCCAAATCGGCATTTTTGAATAGTGTAGGTGCAGATAAACCTGTACATGTGTAAAGTTTATCGTCACAATTAAAAAGTAATTTAAAAAAGCATCTGTAATTAATAAAGCGAAAAATGTAGATCAAAATCAGAATGCGTGTGGATCTATACTTGTCGCAAAGTTTAGTCTAACCTTCTTTTGTCCCGGACAGTCTGATTATACAAGACGGCGTCACACGAAAACCGACTTACGGAACATTTAGTTCTAGATCAGATCAAGACGAGCCTGTCTCTCCCCGCAATCTGATCCGGGTGACCGTAGTAATTCATCAAGTTAAATAGGCAGCCAGAAAGCCGTTGGGGGGAGAGGGGGGGGGGGGGGGGGGGAAGCAATCATGATCAAGTTCCAGCAATGTATGTGTTTGTAATTTAATCGTATATGTTACTTATGAAAACCTCTGAATGAAGGTTGGTTTTAATGTGACGTAGTTCTTAGTAACTAAAGGGTACAATAACGAAGCCCTCCAGATCTATGTAGGAGAGTGGACTGAACGGAACTACGTCCATTGCCGGTAAGGGTGGCCTTCTCTTATTTTTGTGTTAAAAATGCTTTGTTTATATGTATTTAATAAGACATTGATAACAACAATACAATATTATAATAATAATAATAATAGCATTAAATTCTATATAACATAATATAGACAGACAGTAACAATTCCGTTAAAATTTCAATTCGACAGACTTGGTATATATGTGTTAAAGAATAGTTTTGTAATATATCAAAAGGTGCTATTTATTTACGAAAAAGGTTGAAATGATTGTAAACGAAAATTACAAGGCATACTATAGCCATAAATATCGATTTTCAAAATGAGCAATTTAAATTTAAATCCAACTCATATATTTCACAAGCTTTCAGTGAACGTTCAATGAGAGAGCTTTCTAAATAAGCTTAATGCTTTCTGCTCAATCCTTTTTTTGTTTATAGTTGATATGAATTGAAGTATGTGTAAATCAGAACTATATAAAATAATTGTTTAAACCAAACAAGCTTCAGCTTATAATAATTACGCTCAAAGTCTTCTTCCGGTAGACTTAAGCAATAATCACACCGTTTGGAAGAATCCTAAAGGCAGAACCCGCTCATTACGGGATTCGAACCAGGGACCTTCTCTGTACGTTTAAATTATCTTTTTCCTCGAAGAATCAAAGTGCTAAAGTTTTCACATTTGGATCACAGTTACATCTTAAATCCTTCATCATATTGGCTAATGAGTATCACGTAGATTTTAGGGGGAAAAAACACGACTTTCGCAGGATATTGGTAGGTTTTGAGAATTTGGCAAAACTTCTTCAGATTTTGTAAGATTGAATTCAAAAGTTTACTTTATTATTGTATCTTTGTATTCTACACTTGCATTGCTGGTTAATGCATATAACAATATCGCGTTATTCGAGGTAAACATTACAAACAATATCGCGTTATACGAGGTAAACATTACAAACAATATCGCGTTATACGAGGTACACATTACAAACAATATCGCGTTATATGAAGTACACGTTACAAACAATATCGCGTTATTCGAAATACACATTACAAACAATATCGCGTTATTCGAGGTACACATTACAAACAATATCGCGTTAATCGAGGTACCTACAGTATAGCGACAGGCGGGTCGGTACATCTGTTTAGTATAAACCTATTGTGTGAATCACGTACCTACAGTATAGCGACATGCGGGTCGGTACATCTTTTTAGTATAAACCTATTGTGTGAATCACGTACCTACAGTATAGCGACAGGCGGGTCGGTACATCTGTTTAGTATAAACCTATTGTGTGATTCACGTACCTACAGTATAGCGACAGGCTGGTCGGTACATCTGTTTAGTATAAACCTATTGTGTGAATCAACTACCTACAGTATAGCGACATGCGGGTCGGTACATCTGTTTAGTATAAACCTATTGTGTGAATCACGTACCTACAGTATAGCGACATGCGGGTCGGTACATCTGTTTAGTAAAAACCTATTGTGTGAATCACGTACCTACAGTATAGCGACATGCGGGTCGGTACATCTGTTTAGTATGAACCTATTGTGTGAATCACTTACCTACAGTAGGGCGACATGCGGGTCGGTACATCTGTTTAGTATGAACCGATTGTGTGAATCAAGTACCTACAGTATAGCAACAGGCCGGTCGGTACATCTGTTTAGTATAAACCTATTGTGTGAATCACCTACCTACAGTATAGCGACATGCGGGTCGGTACATCTGTTTAGTATAAACCTATTGTGTGAATCATATACATGTACCTACAGTATAGCGACATGCGGGTCGGTACATCTGTTTAGTATAAACCTATTGTGTGAATCACGTACCTACAGTATAGCGACAGGCGGGTCGGTACATCTGTTTAGTATGAACCTATTGTGTGAATCACGTACGTACAGTATAGCGACATGCGGGTCGGTACATCTGTTTAGTATAAACCTATTGTGGGAATCACGTACCTACAGTATAGCGACAGGCGTGTCAGTACATCTGTTTAGTATAAACCTATTGTGTGAATCAAGTACCTACAGTATAGCGACAGGCAGGTCGGTACATCTGTTTAGTATAAACCTATTGTGTGAATCAAGTTCCTACAGTATAGCGACAGGCGGGTCGGTACATCTGTTTAGTATGAACCTATTGTGTGAATCACTTACCTACAGTATAGCGACATGCGGGTCGGTACATCTGTTTAGTATGAACCGATTGTGTGAATCAAGTACCTACAGTATAGCGACAGGCCGGTCGGTACATCTGTTTAGTATAAACCTATTGTGTGAATCACGTACCTACAGTATAGCGACAGGCGGGTCGGTACATCTGTTTAGTATAAACCTATTGTGTGAATCAAGTACCTACAGTATAGCGACAGGCGGGTCGGTACATCTGTTTAGTATAAACCTATTGTGTGAATCAAGTACCTACAGTATAGCGACAGGCGGGTCAGTACATCAGTTCTTCAGTCTGAACATGCTGTATACAGCGGCCTACCCAACTCAACATTTTTTATCTTGATAACCCTAAAATTGGCTATGAACTTTTTCAAAGGCAAATCAGGAGGAGTGTAATCAGGAGAAGTGTAATGAGGAGAAGTGTTTTATACATGTTCAGTATGTAATTGTTACATTGAACCCTGATTTAACGTTGCTTAATCGGATTCCCTCGTTTTTATCCCTTTCTGTTGTACAGCAAATCTGCAGCACACGACTTGGAAAACAACATGTTGAAAATAAACGTACAATTATTTAAATCAAAACAGAATTTATTGTGCAAAGAGACGAAATTGCTCACATGAACAATTTCTCCTTTTGCCACAATGATTTCAAAAGTCGTCTGCTTCAGAAGCGTCAGAAAGCATCTATATGTGAGAAAGGGTTGAACATTAACCCCATTGGCTTGAACTAAAACACGGGATTGACCAAGTGAGTCTAAGGCCAAATGTTTTATGACCCACTTCGTACTAAAATGGTCCAAATCGGCATTTTTGAATAGTGTAGGTGCAGATAAACCTGTACATGTGTAAAGTTTATCGTCACAATTAAAAAGTAATTTAAAAAAGCATCTGTAATTAATAAAGCGAAAAATGTAGATCAAAATCAGAATGCGTGTGGATCTATACTTGTCGCAATGTTTAGTCTAACCTTCTTTTGTCCCGGACAGTCTGATTATACAAGACGGCGTCACACGAAAACCGACTTACGGAACATTTAGTTCTAGATCAGATCAAGACGAGCCTGTCTCTCCCCGCAATCTGATCCGGTGACCGTAGTAATTCATCCAGTTACATAGACAGCCAAAAAGCCGTTGGGGTGGGGGGGGGGGGTGGGGGGGGCGGGGGGGGGGGGGGGGGAAGCGATCATAATCAAGTTCCAGCAATGTATGTGTTTGTAATTTAATCGTATATGTTACTTATGAAAACCTCTGAATGAAGGTTGGTTTTAATGTGACGTAGTTCTTAGTAACTAAAGGGTTCAATAACGAAGCCCTCCAGATCTATGTAGGAGAGTGGACTGAACGGAACTACGTCCATTGCCGGTAAGGGTGGCCTTCTCTTATTTTTGTGTTAAAAATGCTTTGTTTATATGTATTTAATAAAACATTGATAACAACAATACAATATTATAATAATAATAATAATAGCATTAAATTCTATATAACATAATATAGACAGACAGTAACAATTTCGATAAGATTTCAATTCGACAGACTTGGTATATATGTGTTAAAGAATAGTTTTGTAATATATCAAAAGGTGCTATTTATTTACGAAAAAGGTTGAAATTATTGTAAACGAAAATTACAAGGCATACTATAGCCATAAATATCGATTTTGAAAATGAGCAATTTAAATTTAAATCCAACTTATATATTTCACAAGCTTTCAGTGAACGTTCAATGAGAGAGCTTTCTAAATAAGCTTAATGCTTTCTGCTCAATCCTTTTTTTGTTTATAGTTGATATGAATTGAAGTATGTGTAAATCAGAACTATATAAAATAATTGTTTAAACCAAACAAGCTTCAGCTTATAATAATTACGCTCAAAGTCTTCTTCCGGTAGACTTAAGCAATAATCACACCTTTTGGAAAAATCCTAAAGGCACAACCCGCTCATTACGGGATTCGAACCAGGGACCTTCTCTGTACGTTTAAATTATCTTTTTCCTCGAAGAATCAAAGTGCTAAAGTTTTCACATTTGGACCACAGTTACATCTTAAATCCTTCATCATATTGGCTAATGAGTATCACGTAGATTTTAGGGGAAAAAACACGACTTTCGCAGGATATTGGTGGGTTTTGAGAATTTGGCAAAACTTCTTCAGATTTTGTAAGATTGAATTCAAAAGTTTACTTTATTATTGTGTCTTTGTATTCTACACTTGCATTGCTGGTTAATGCATATAACAATATCGCGTTATTCGAGGTAAACATTACAAACAATATCGCGTTATACGAGGTAAACATTACAAACAATATCGCGTTATAAGAGGTACACATTACAAACAATATCGCGTTATATGAAGTACACATTACAAACAATATCGCGTTATTCGAAATACACATTACAAACAATATCGCGTTATTCGAGGTACACATTACAAACAATATCGCGTTATTCGAGGTACACATTACAAACAATATCGCGTTATCCGAGGTACACATGAGTTGGACAGTGGAGGTTCGGTGGAAGCTGTACATATACACGTCTTCTCTGTACACACGTACAATAACAGCAACGTTTGCCCTAGCCTTGACTATCAGCCGTGCTTTCAATAAACACTGAAACGGAAACATGTTTCACGTAAAACACGCCTGTTTTATGTGACGAATTACCAAATACACACTGAAACGGAAACATGTTTCACGTAAAACACGCCTGTTTTATGTGACGAATTACCAAATACACACTGAAACGGAAACATGTTTCACGTAAAACACGCCTGTTTTATGAGACGAATTACCAAATACACACTGAAACGGAAACATGTTTCACGTAAAACACGCCTGTTTTATGTGACGAATTACCAAATACACACTGAAACGGAAACATGTTTCACGTAAAACACGCCTGTTTTATGTGACGAATCACAAATACACACTGAAACGGAAACATGTTTCACTTAAAACACGCCTGTGTTATGTGACGAATTACCAAATACACACTGAAACGGAAACATGTTTAACTTAAAACACGCCTGTTTTATGTGACGAATTACCAAATACACACTGAAACGGAAACATGTTTCACGTTAAACACGCCTGTTTTATGTGACGAATCACAAATACACACTGAAACGGAAACATGTTTCACTTAAAACACGCCTGTGTTATGTGACGAATTACCAAATACACACTGAAACGGAAACATGTTTAACTTAAAACACGCCTGTTTTATGTGACGAATTACCAAATGCAATTACGGCTTGTCTGATCCACATCCAATTGAACGTCAGAAAAAAAAAAGAAATTCCCTGAAGATGGTTGTATGTCTCTGGCTGACTGAATACAATTTGAGCCGTTCCTCGAGAAAACCAACATTGTGGACTGTGAGTAAAATATCGACCCGGATCAGCTTAAGCATGCCGCGCAAGCTTACCAGGATAGACACTTTTCACCTCCTGTGGATTTTCTAATTCAGGAATACTTACTCTATACCTCTATTCCCCTGAGACGGAATGTGTCGGCCTGGATCAGTCTGCACAGACTGCGCAGGCTGATCTTGGTCGATACATTACGCAGAGGCCATAATGTTTGTTTTCCCTGAGGGACGGCTCATATGTGAAAATGAGTTAATAGGGATATTGGCAAGTATATGTTATGAAGTGAACGCGTTTGAATTAGTACGTTTTGATCATGTGACCTTGAGCAGAAAGTAAACGTAAGGTTACTAGGCTGTACCAAGCAGGGTGTACCAAGCAGGGTGGTGATTTTACGAAGTGCTAAAAAGGGGTATCTACCTTGTATTTACTTAAGGCTGCCATTCGTCGATTTACATTGAATTAATGAAAACAATTATTTGGTAATCTCCTTATTCACGTTAATTGTATTCGACAATTCGATTCAGACATTGATTGTCGTTCATGACTATACATGATTATACATAACAGATATCTGTAGTGAATACGTTCATGACTATACATGATTATACATAACAGATATCTGAGTGAATACGTTCATGACTATACATGATTATACATAAAATATATATGTAGTGAATATGTTCATGACTATACATGATTATACATAACAGATATCTGAGTGAATACGTTCATGACTATACATGATTATACATAAAATATATATGTAGTGAATATGTTCATGACTATAAATGATTATATTTAAAATATATATGTAGTGAATACGCTCATGACTATACATGATTATACATAACAGATAACTGGAGTGAATACGTTCATGACTATACATGATTATACATAATAGATATCTGAGTGAATACGTTCATGACTATACATGATTATACATAAAATATATATGTATTGAATATGTTCATGACTATACATGATTATATTTAAAATATATATGTAGTGAATACGCTCATGACTATACATGATTATACATAACAGATAACTGGAATGAATACGTTCATGACTATACATGATTATACATAACAGATATCTGAGTGAATACGTTCATGACTATACATGATTATACATAAAATATATATGTAGTGAATATGTTCATGACTATACATGATTATATTTAAAATATATATGTAGTGAATACGCTCATGACTATACATGATTATACACAACAGATAACTGGAGTGAATACGTTCATGACTATACATGATTATACATAATAGATATCTGAGTGAATACGTTCATGACTATACATGATTATACATAAAATATATATGTAGTGAATATGTTCATGACTATACATGATTATATTTAAAATACATATGTAGTGAATACGCTCATGACTATACATGATTATACATAACAGATAACTGGAGTGAATACGTTCATGACTATACATGATTATACATAACAGATATCTGGAATGAATACGTTCATGACTATACATTATTATACATAACAGTTATGTGTAGTGAATACGTTCATGACTATACATGATTATACATAACAGATATATGTAGTGAACACGTTCATGACTATACATGATTATACATAAAATACATCTGTAGTGAATATGTTCATGACTATACATGATTATATATAAAAGATATCTGTAATGAATACGCTCATGACTATACATGATTATACATAAAAGATATATGTAGTGAATACTTGATTGATTGATTGATTGGGGTTTAACGCCGTTTTTAACAATTTATCAGTTATATCACGGCGGCCAGTCCACCTACTCATACATTTCATTGTTTTCTCACACCAGTACTCCACATAACAATCTTCAAAAGCGACTGGCTGCTTTTCCACATAGACTTAGCCCATTGGTGGAAGACGAATGACGAACGTCGCATTGACTTTTGTCAATCGTCAGAAAAAAAGTCGAAATACGTTCATGACTATACATGATTATACATAACAGATTTCTCTAGTGAATACGCTCATGACTATACATGATCATACATAACAGATATCTGTAGTGAACACGTTCTTGACTATACATGATTATACATAAAACATATATGTAGTGAATCCGTTCATGACTATACATGATTATACATAAAAGATATATGTAGTGAATACGTGCATGACTATACATGATCATACATAAAATATATCTGTAGTGAATACGTTCATGAATATACATGATAATACATAAAACATATATGTAGTGAATACGTTCATGACTATACATGAGGATACATCAAAGATATATGTAGTGAATACGCTCATGACTATACATGATTATACATGACATATATCTGTAGTCAATACGCTCATGACTATACATGATTATACATAAAAGATATCTGTAGTGAATACGTTCATGATTATACATGATTATACATAACTGATTTATGTAATGAATACGCTCATGACTATACAGGATTATACATAAAAGATATCTGCAGTGAATACGTTCATGACTATACATGATTATACATAACAAATATCTGTAGTGAATACTATACATGATGATACATAACAGATATATGTAGTAAATACGTTCATGACTATACATGAGTATACATAAAAGATATCTGCAGTGAATACGTTCATGACTATACATGATTATACATAAAAGATATATGTAGTGAATACGTTCATGACTATACATAATTATACATAACAGATATATGCAGTGAATACTATACATGATTATACATAACATATTTCTCTAGTGAATACGCTTAAGACTATACATGATTATACATAAAAGATATCTGTAGTGAATACGTTCATGACTATAGATGATTATACATAACGGATTTCTGTAGTGAATACTTTCATGACTATACATGATTATACATAACATATTTCTCTAGTGAATACGCTCATGACTATACATGATTATACATAACATATTTCTGTATTGAATACGTACATTACTATAAATGATTATACATAAAATCTATATACATATATCTGTAGTGAATACTATACATGATTATACATAACATATTTCTCTAGTGATTACGCTCATGACTATACATGAGTATACATAAAAGATATATGTAGTGAATACGTTCATACCTATACATGATTATATATAACAGATATCTGTAGTGAATACGCTCATGACTATACATGAGTATACATAACAGATATCTGTAGTGAATACTATATTGATTATACATAACAGATATATGTAATGAATACGCTCATGACTATACATGACTATACATAAAGATATCTGTAGTGAATACGTTCATGACTACACATGATTATACATAACAGATTTCTGTAGTGAATCCGGTTTCAGGATATGTTTGGTTGATTAGAGATTTCCGCCGTTTCCACTGGTATTCAAGTTATATCATGGCGGTCATTCATCTTACATGTTTTCCGTGCTTTCTCGCACCAGAACTCGGAACATCATTCACCTTACATGTTTTCCGGGCTTTCTCGCACCAAAACTCAGAACATCATTCATCTTACATGTTTTCCGGGCTTTCTCGCACCAGAACTCGGAACATCCTTCATCTTACATGTTTTCCGGGCTTTCTCGCACCAGAACTCGGAACATCATTCACCTTACATATTTTCCGGGCTTTCTCGCACCAGAACTCAGAACATCATTCATCTTACATGTTTTCCGGGCTTTCTCGCACCAGAACTCGGAACATCCTTCATCTTACATGTTTTCCGGGCTTTCTCGCACCAGAACTCGGAAAATCATTCACCTTACATGTTTTCCGGGCTTTCTCGCACCAGAACTCGGAACATCATTCACCTTACATGTTTTCCGGGCTTTCTCGCACCAGAACTCGGAACATCATTCACCCTACATGTTTTCCGGGCTTTCTCGCACCAGAACTCGGAACATCATTCACCCTACATGTTTTCCGGGCTTTCTCGCACCAGAACTCGGAACATCATTCACCCTACATGTTTTCCGGGCTTTCTCGCACCAGAACTCGGAACATCATTCACCTTACATGTTTTCCGGGCTTTCTCGCACCAGAACTCGGAACATCATTTTTCCCAGGTAACTGGTTACCTTTCCACATAGAGTATTTAGCCCATTGGTGAAACACGGCATCACGATAGTCACGATGACTTTTATCGAAAATCGGGAAGAGAGAATGGCCTAGCCGGGATTTGAACCCACGACCCATGGATTGATATCCCTCTCCGTTACCAACTGACCTATGGCGACTCGAAATGTTAATAATTCGAAAGTTATCCCTTGTGGACCAGCGATAATATCAGAAACATCCCGTATGAAAACAATCCATTGTGGACCAGCGATAATATCAGAAACATCCCGTACAAAAACAATCCATTGTGGACCAGCGATGCTATCAGAAACATCCCGTACACAAACAATCCATTGTGGACCAGCGATAATATCAGAAACATCCCGTACAAAAACAATCCATTGTGGACCAGCGATGCTATCAGAAACATCCCGTATGAAAACAATCCATTGTGGACCAGCGATAATATCAGAAACATCCCGTACACAAACAATCCATTGTGGACCAGCGATAATATAAGAAACATCCCGTACACAAACAATCCATTGTGGACCAGCGATAATATCAGAAACATCCCGTACAAAAACAATCCATTGTGGACCAGCGATAATATCAGAAACATCCCGTACACAAACAATCCATTGTGGACCAGCGATAATATCAGAAACATCCCGTACACAAACAATCCATTGTGGACCAGCGATAACATCAGAAACATCCCGTACACAAACAATCCATTGTGGACCAGCGATAACATCAGAAACATCCCGTACAAAAACAATCCATTGTGGACCAGCGATAATATCAGAAACATCCCGTACACAAACAATCCATTGTGGACCAGCGATAACATCAGAAACATCCCGTACACAAACAATCCATTGTGGACCAGCGATAACATCAGAAACATCCCGTACAAAAACAATCCATTGTGGACCAGCGATAATATCAGAAACATCCCGTACACAAACAATCCATTGTGGACCAGCGATAACATCAGAAACATCCCGTACACAAACAATCCATTGTGGACCAGCGATAACATCAGAAACATCCCGTACACAAACAATCCATTGTGGACCAGCGATAACATCAGAAACATCCCGTACACAAACAATCCATTGTGGACCAGCGATAACATCAGAAACATCCCGTACAAAAACAATCCATTGTGGACCAGCGATAACATCAGAAACATCCCGTACACAAACAATCCATTGTGGATCAGCGATAACATCAGAAACATCCCGTACAAAAACAACCCATTGTGGACCAGCGATAAAATCAGAAACATCCCGGGTGAAAATAATCCCTTGTGGACCAGCGATGCTATCAGAAACATCCCGTATGAAAACAATCCATTGTGGACCAGCGATAATATCAGAAACATCCCGTATGAAAACAATCCATTGTGGACCAGCGATAACATCAGAAACATCCCGTATGAAAACAATCCCTTGTGGACCAGCGATAACATCAGAAACATCCCGTATGAAATATGTTCATTCAGAACGTGCTCGAACCGAAACCTCGTCATCGAATGTTGGTAAAATAATTATTGAACTATTACGTTTTCATTCTCGAGGACTATACTTAGTATTAGGCGAGTTTTGCATTATTTAATAAATCCTTCCTCTTTCTTTTCAGCCATGGTAACATTACATATGATAATTGCTCTGGCAATAGTCGGGGTAGCATTCATCCACGGTGAGTCTTTGTCATTTTACAACTTACAAGGGTGGTGCAATCAATGAGGCAACACTCTCAATCTTTATTTTTTAGTTACATCTTTGATTTGATTAATCGGTATTTGACACCGTTTTTCTCAGTTATACCACGGCGACATGACCACCCGTGAATATTTATATCAATATATTATGTAAGAGAACATCAGGAAACACGCGGCTTTGTGAAATTACTACAATGATATGAATGGATTGCTTAGAACGAGTTTAAACACCATAGTTCTGGCTAATAAAATACTTTGTCTTTTTACTCCAAATAGGCTTCATTTGAAAACGTGCGTTTGAACGAACCAAACTGCTATATTTAAAAGTAAGATTACATTCGACCAAATATAAACCAATACGTGAATGTTGCCCGCAAAGGGGCTTCAATCGCTACATTTATATTTTTATTTGGAAGACATTGAAATCTCTAGTAACCAAAAGCACATAATTCTCAGGCCTATCATTGCTAAACAAGTTAAAATTCGATGCACTTGTTCTAAACTAGAACGATATACGGATATACTACGGATAAGGGGTGTGTGTTTCCAGGGACCGTGTATATATTGTCCCTGGTGTTTCTAACGATTTTTTTTATTTTCGCAATACTCGGCTAAACAAATCTTTAACAGATGACATTGACAACATCTAAAAAAGCTCATGAAAAGCATTAAATATATAGAATAATTGTTTGTTTCAGTGTCTTATCGAGATTTCTTTCATCTCTTGAAAAACCAAAGGGTTTTATTTTCAATAATACACTGAGCCAAACAATTACGCTCTATATCTTTAAATTAATATACATATATTGAATATATTTTGAAACATTGTGGCAAAATGGGTAATTGCTCATCGTGAGCAATTTATTCCTTTTGCCAAAGTGTTTTCAAATGTCGTCTGCTGCAAAGGCGTGAAAAAGCGTCCGTATGTGGGAGAGGGTTAAACACTCCATTTGTTTTTACGTATAGCTGCACCCGACAATAGAGGCACTGAGTTCGTCCTAGGATATATGGCAAACTATAGAGAGATAAATCCAGTCCATCTCTTCATAACAACCGCCAGGACTACAACAGTCAATGTCCGGGTAAGTCCAAGAATATTATCAATATCTAACGACCTCTTTCGGATATCCCCGAACCAATATAGGATGAGCCCTAAGATAGAACAAATATAAGTGTAATGGCGTTATCTGTATGGCGTCGATATTTAAAGACAGTAGTTGAGATAGGCTATTTCCGTCGTCATTGACCGACACTTGTTGAATGTGACCTGGTATAAAAAGAAATTGTACCAAAACAAAACAAAAGAACAGTTGGGCGTGTACACAGATTTCCCTGACGAGCATTGGGCCATGTACACATATTTATCTGACATATCGGGCATTCGATCATGTACACATATTTCCCTTACGAGCATTGGGCCATGTACATGTATTTAGCTAACGAGCTTAAGCCATGCACACATAATAACCTGACACATCGGGCATTCGATCATGTACACAGATTTACCTGAAACATCGATCATGTACACATATTTATCTGACACATCGATCATGTACACATATTTATCTGACACATCGATCATGTACACAGATTTACCTTACACATCGATCATGTACACATATTTATCTGACACATCGATCATGTACACAGATTTATCTGACACATCGATCATGTAAACAGATTTACCTTACACATCGATCATGTACACATATTTACCTGACGAGCATTCGGCCATGTACACAGATTTGCTTGACAAATCGAACATTCGGTAATATACACATATTCACCTGACAGATCGAGCATTCGGTAATATACACATATTTACCTGACGAACATTCGGTAATATACACATATTTACCTGACGAACATTCGGTAATATACACTTATTTACTTGACGAACATTCAGTAATATACACTTATTTACTTGACGAACATTCAGTAATATACACTTATTTACCTGACGAACATTCGGTAATATACACTTATTTACCTGACGAACATTCGGTAATATACACATATTTACTTGACGAACATTCAGTAATATACACTTATTTACTTGACGAACATTCAGTAATATACACTTATTTACCTGACAAACATTCGGTAATATACACTTATTTACCTGACGAACATTCGGTAATATACACATATTTACTTGACGAACATTCAGTAATATACACTTATTTACTTGACGAACATTCAGTAATATACACTTATTTACTTGACGAACATTCAGTAATATACACTTATTTACCTGACGAACATTCAGTAATATACACTTATTTACTTGACGAACATTCAGTAATATACACTTATTTACCTGACAAACATTCAGTAATATACACTTATTTACCTGACAAACATTCAGTAATATACACTTATTTACCTGACGAACATTCAGTAATATACACTTATTTACTTGACGAACATTCAGTAATATACACTTATTTACCTGACGAACATTCGGTAATATACACTTATTTACCTGACGAACATTCAGTAATATACACTTATTTACCTGACGAACATTCGGTAATATACACTTGTTTACCTGACGAACATTCGGTAATATACACATATTTACTTGACGAACATTCAGTAATATACACATATTTACCTGACAAACATTCAGTAATATACACATATTTACCTGACAAACATTCAGTAATATACACATATTTACCTGACAAACATTCAGTAATATACACATATTTACCTGACTTACATTCGACAATATACACATATTCACCTGACGAACATTCAGTAATATACACATATTCACCTGACACATCGAGCATTCGGTCATATACACAGAATTATCTGACGAGCATTCGATCATGTACATAGATTTACCTCATACATTGAGCATTTGATCATGTGAACATATTTACTTGAAACATCGATAATTCGATCATGTCCATTGATTTACCAGACGAGCAATGTACACATATTTTTCTGAACCATCAAGTATTATGTTATGTACACATATGCTTCAGACACATAGAGTATTCGGTCATGTCCAAAGATCTAACTGACACATGTCCACTGATTTATCAGACGAGAATTCGACCATGTACATATATTTACCTGACCCATCAAGTATTATTTCATGTACACAGATGGATTCAGACACATAGCGTATTCGGTCATGTCCAAAGATTTATCCGACACATCAATAATTCGGTCATGTACACATATTTATCTGACACATCGGGCACGCGGTCATGTACACATATTGACGTGATTAGCATTAAGCCATGTACACATATTTAACAGACCCATCGGGCATTCGGTCATGTACACAGATTTAACTGACGAGCATTCGGCCATGTACACATATTTACTTGACACATCGAGCAGTCTGCCAAGTACACAAACTTACCTGATCTAAACAGCAGAAGTAAGGAAATTATTATTGCATTTTGGATATATCTGGATTTCACAAGATACTGGAAATATAAATATGTTTATCTCAGAAATCAAAATAAGGCTTAAGGATTTTTTACAACAAGATTGGCCCAATGTTCTTAGTAATTCTAGTAGGACTCATTCTGTAATATACACATATTTACTTGAGACATCGAGCAATCGGCCATAACCATATACATTTGGTCAAGAACACAGATTTACCCGACACATTGAACATTCGGTCAAGAACACAGATTTACCCGACATATTGAACATTCCATCATGTACACAGATTTCATTGATGCATCGAACATTCGGTCAAGAACACAAATTTACCCGACACATCGAGCATTCCATCATGTACACAGATTTCATTGATGCATCGATCATTCGGTCAAGAACACAGATTTACTCGACACATTGAACATTCGGTCAAGAACACAATTTTACACAACACATTGAGCATTCCATCATGTACACAGATTTCATTGACGCATCGATCATTTGGTTAAGAACACAGATTTACCCGACACATTGAACATTTGGTACACAGATTTCATTGATGCATCGATCATTCGGTCAAGAACACAGATTTACTCGACACATTGAACATTCGGTCAAGAACACAGATTTACACGACACATTGAGCGTTCCATCATGTACACAGATTTCATTGACGCATCAATCATTCGGTCAAGAACACAGATTTACCCGACACATTGAACAGTAAGGACACAGATTCACCCAACACATTGAATATTTGGTCAAGAACACAGATTTACCCGACACATTGAACAGTCGGTCAAGAACACAGATTTACCCGACACATTGAACAGTCGGTCAAGAACACAGATTTACTTGACACATTGAACATCCGGTCAAGTACTCATATTTACCAGACGAGCATTGGGTTATGTACACATATTTATTTGACTAGCATTCGGGCATGTACACAGATTTATCAGACGAGCATTCGGTCATGTACACAGATTTATCAGACACATCGAGTATTCGGTCATGAACACAGATGTATCAGACACATCGAGTATTTGGTCATGAACACAGATATATCAAACACATCGAGTATTCGGTCATGAACACAGATGTATCAGACACATCGAGTATTTGGTCATGAACACAGATTTATCAGACACATCGAGTATTTGGTCATGAACACAGATTTATCAGACACATCGAGTATTTGGTCATGAACACAGATGTATCAAACACATCGAGTATTTGGTCATGTACACAGATTTATCAGACACATCGAGTATTCGGTCATGAACACAGATGTATCAAACACATCGAGTATTTGGTCATGAACACAGATATATCAAACACATCGAGTATTCGGTCATGAACACAGATGTATCAAACACATCGAGTATTCGGTCATGAACACAGATGTATCAAACACATCGAGTATTTGGTCATGAACACAGATGTATCAGACACATTGAGTATTCGGTCATGAACACAGATGTATCAAACACATCGAGTATTCGGTCATGAACACAGATGTATCAAACACATCGAGTATTCGGTCATGAACACAGATTTATCAAACACATCGAGTATTTGGTCATGAACACAGATTTATCAGACACATCGAGTATTTGGTCATGAACACAGATGTATCAAACACATCGAGTATTTGGTCATGAACACAGATTTATCAGACACATCGAGTATTTGGTCATGAACACAGATTTATCAGACACATCGAGTATTCGGTCATGAACACAGATTTATCAGACACATCGAGTATTCGGTCATGAACACAGATTTATCAGACACATTGAGTATTCGGTCATGAACACTGATTTATCAGACACATTGAGTATTCGGTCATGACCACAGATTTATCAAACACATTGAGTATTCGGTCATGAACACAGATTTATCAGACACATTGAGTATTTGGTCATGAACACAGATTTATCAGACACATCGAGTATTCGGTCATGAACACAGATGTATCAAACACATCGAGTATTCGGTCATGAACACAGATTTATCAGACACATTGAGTATTCGGTCATGAACACTGATTTATCAGACACATTGAGTATTCGGTCATGACCACAGATTTATCAAACACATTGAGTATTCGGTCATGAACACAGATTTATCAGACACATTGAGTATTCGGTCATGAACACTGATTTATCAGACACATTGAGTATTCGGTCATGAACACAGATTTATCAAACACATCAAGTATTCGGTCATGAACACAGATTTATCAGACACATCGAGTATTCGGTCATGAACACAGATTTACCTGACACATCGAGTATTCGGTTATGAACACAGATTTATCAGACACATCGAGTATTCGATCATGTACACATATTTACTTGACACATCGAGTATTCAATCATGTACACAGATTTACCAAACACATCGAGTATTCGGCCTTGTACACATATTTATCAAACAGATCGAGTATTCGATCATGTACACAGATTTACCTGACACATCGAGTATTCTATAATGTACATAGATTTCCCTGACGCATCGATCATTCGGGCAAGTACACAGATTTACCCGACACATTGAACATTCGACCATGTACACAGATTTACCAGATAAGCATTCGGCCATATACACATATTTACCTGACGAGCATTCGGTCATGTAGACAGATTTACCTGACGAGCATTCGGTCATGTACACAGATTTACCAAACGAGCATTCTGTCATATACACATATTTACCAGACGAGCATTCGGCCATATACACAGAAGTACCTAACGAGCATTCGGCCATATACACAGAAGCACTTAACAAGCATTCGGCCATATACACAGAAGTACCTAACGAGCATTCGGCCATATACACAGAAGTACCTAACGAGCATTCGGCCATATACACAGAAGTACCTAACGAGCATTCGGCCATATACACAGAAGTACCTAACGAGGTAGGTCATGGTCATGTACACTGATTCGTGTCAAGCTGCGACATATCTAATTTAATCAATATTAATAAATTAGTGCACACAATAGTGTTGATCAGTAAAAGAGGAGCAAATTCTCCATGTTTCACAATTTTCCTTAAGATCTAACATTGATTTAGTCTGATCTTTATCTACACTAGTTCCTATCCATTTGCATATCTTTTGTTACATAACAACAGCAAGAATTACAAAAGAAACCTTTATACATATGTTTATATTATGGGCCGATGGCCTAAATATTTAAACAAAAATATAATCTTGAATCTTTAGATGTATTACAAGATTATCGAAAAATGCGCTTTTTCTGGGGTCCGTCTAGCATTGCTTTGTAAATTGTCACAGCTGTATCAAAACAAAGAATATATTCATTCTCCAATTTACAAATACAGTAATTAACTTTTGATATGTTTAATAATATATTTCATTTCTATTAATAAAGAATTGGACAACAGGCTATGCTCATGTACGTCCTCTTCTAAACATTTATTTGTTTCCCTTTACTCTTGATAATCCTAATCTGTCGTGTGATGGATGTCTTTAATCTTAAAACTTAATAATTGGCGCTCTGAAAATCCGAGTGTTTTTGAAAATCCATGGCTGCATTTCACTTGTGTGATCAGGTCATGATTGGGTACTAAAGTAATTGTGTTTTTTGTTGAGGTTTCATTTACATTTTATACAATCAAGACACATAATACAGTAAGCTCAGGGACTGATTCTCAAATAAGTAAATATTGACGCTGGTTTGTCACAATACAGTAAGCTCAGTGACTGATTCTCAAATAAGTAAAGATTGACGCTGGTTTGTCACAATACAGTAAGCTCAGGGACTGATTCTCAAATAAGTAAAGATTGAAGTTGGTTTGTCACAATACGGTAAGCTCAGTGACTGATTCTCAAATAAGTAAAGATTGACACTGGTTTGTCACAATACGGTAAGCTCAGTAACTGATTCTCAAATAAGTAAAGATTGACGCTGGTTTGTCACAATACAGTAAGCTCAGG
This sequence comes from Serripes groenlandicus, assembly GCA_031761405.1. NCBI lineage: Eukaryota > Metazoa > Mollusca > Bivalvia > Cardiida > Cardiidae > Serripes > Serripes groenlandicus. The sequence goes on from JASEVX010000008.1 coordinate 66,146,458, forward strand.
GACTGATTCTCAAATAAGTAAAGATTAACGCTGGTTTGTCACAATACAGTAAGCTCAGGGACTGATTCTCAAATAAGTAAAGATTGACGCCGGTTTGTCACAATACAGTAAGCTCAGGGACTGATTCTCAAATAAGTAAAGATTGACGCTGGTTTGTCACAATACGGTAAACTCAGGGACTGATTCTCAAATAATTAAAGATTGACGCTGGTTTGTCACAATACAGTAAGCTCAGGGACTGATTCTCAAATAAGTAAAGATTGACGCTGGTTTGTCACAACACGGTAAGCTCAGTGACTGATTCTCAAATAAGTAAAGATTGACGCTGGTTTGTCACAATACAGTAAGCTCAGTGACTGATTCTCAAATAAGTAAAGATTGACGCTGGTTTGTCACAATACAGTAAGCTCAGTGACTGATTCTCAAATAAGTAAAGATTGACGCTGGTTTGTCACAATACAGTAAGCTCAGGGACTGATTCTCAAATAAGTAAAGATTGATGCTGGTTTGTCACAATACAGTAAGCTCAGGGACTGATTCTCAAATAAATAAAGATTGACGCTGGTTTGTCACAATACAGTAAGCTCAGGGACTGATTCTCAAATAAGTAAAGATTGACGCTGGTTTGTCACAATACAGTAAGCTCAGGGACTGATTCTCAAATAAGTAAAGATTGACGCTGGTTTGTCACAATACAGTAAGCTCAGGGACTGATTCTCAAATAAGTTAAGATTGACGCTGGTTTGTCACAATACAGTAAGCTCAGGGACTGATTCTCAAATAAGTAAAGATTGACGCTGGTTTGTCACAAAACAGTAAGCTCAGGGACTGATTCTCAAATAAATAAAAATTGACGCTGGTTTGTCACAATACAGTAAGCTCAGGGACTGATTCTCAAATAAATAAAAATTGACGCTGGTTTGTCACAATACAGTAAGCTCAGTGACTGATTCTATAAAGAGCCCATTGCGAAATACAGAATGTAGAGTCGGAGACTTCTGTCCGAAGACGTAAGATAACCGCCAGGTTCGATCTTTAAAGAACTCATTCAGAAATGCCTGAGCACAATATGGGTAATCTACTTTAAGGTTCAAGCTCCGAGATACAGTGCAGCGAACCTGGATACATCCTTCACTGTGACAGCGGGGGAGGTCCATAAGATAGAGATCAATAACAACATTAGAGCGGCTGGCACGGAACTCAGCACAAAGGGAATTCACGTTACAGGTATGTACAAGACGATTTTTGATGCAAAGCATGAAAGACGCTGCGCATGATTTTGAAGCATGACTTAAAGGAAGCGGGAGCAGTTCAGTACATTTAAATAACGTGTACACAGACAGGATGTAAATATTTCGAACAAGAAGGCCGAATGTCCCTTTATTTTAAACAAGAAGACTACGATGTGCCTACATTGCTCACCTGGCTACCATAGCATATAATGAAAGGGTCAATTTTGTCGTAGGGATTAGACGTTTTATATGCTGCGATCTATGTGTTATTCAGCATGTTAAGTTTAGTCGTGAAATGACAAGTTAAGTCCTGAAACCATTTGGTTTACAGTGTGCTTAACATTGACTGCAACTATAATGTGTCATACAAGCTGAAGTTTCTTAATTTTTGATCAATAAACGTTTTTAAATCTGCTCTAACTAGATCAATTAGATAAAAAACCAAACATAGGTGCTTAAATATTAACATATATTAAGTTGTAATGCCTCTAGTTATAAGTTAAGTATGACACAAGCTTTGGAAGGAGATGGGGGAAGTCTATGCTCATTCCAGTTTAGCAGAAGTATGATAACAAAAACGGGAGTATATAAACAAAAAATACGAAATAATTTTTAAAAGTTAAAAGATCAAAATTGAGGTTTATGAAATTTTAAAAAAAAGGTCACATGTATAGTCAACATATAGCAAGAATACAATGATCTGAATGAACAAATTGTACGGGGAGGAACGTTTTAAGTTTAGAAATACAACAGATATTTATAAATAGGCAAAAATATCACCCGAATTTTCAGCCCGTTAACTAAACAATTAAAAAAGCGTAGCCTAGGAAGTTGGGAAAAAGTGAACTTTTTTTCTGAGCTTTGATGAACCGTGCCGTAAATCATACTATTAAAAAAAGCGTAGCCTAGGAAGTTGAGGAAAAGTTATTTAATACAAATTTATGGTGGCATATTACTGCCTTAAGATAACCTGTTAATGTGTTGTACAATATTTACTGGTTATCTAGTTAGGGTTTAAGAATTTCACGTAATAAGTAACATAGTAACTGGTTAACTAGATAATATTCGTGTTACCACTTATTTAAAGTTTTCGAAATGTAAGACTGAAAACAGGCATGAAAGTGCCCAGAACTGCCACCCGTTACATGTTTATTCGGTACTGTGCAACACTAATAGGTTATCTAGTTATGGTTTGCGAATTTCACTTAACGAGTAACATACTAACTGCTTAGCTAGATAAGATTCGTGTTGCGAGTTACCAATAATTAAATGTTTACGTCCATTAACTTACAACTGAAATCCTATCTAGTTAACTACTTATTATTTCACATAATAACTGGTTAACTAGATAAGATTCGTGTTACCAGATATCCAGTTGTATATAAATCGATAAGTGGTAACACGAATGTATGGTGGCATAGAATTGCCACCACTTACCAGATAATTATGTTGAATATTTTCGTGAAATTCATGGCCGATTTCGCGTTATATACAAAATAACATGATAACTTAAAATTCATCGTGATGCCAGATAATTAACTTAACATGAATTTGTTCGTGTTAGTGCTCTAAACTGCCAACGATTATATCTAGATAATTTAAGGATTTTGATGAAACTTGGTATTTATCATGAACATTTTATCTAACGCGTTATAATATCTAAAAATAGACACGAGTCCGTTAATGACTGTTGTCGGTCGGCATGGTGTTATAATCTATATTTAGATATCTGGTATCATGAAAACTTATTGCTAACACGATAACTTAAAATAAACGTGATAAATAGAACATTTCATGATATATTTTCTATTAAGTGGTTGGCAGTCTGAAGCACTAACAGGGGAAAAAAGCATGTTAAGTTATTTATCTGGTATCACAATGAATTTAAAGTTATCATGTTATTTTGTAAATAACGCGAAATCCGCCATGACTTTCGCGAAAATATTCAACGTAATTATCTGGTAAGTGGTGGCAGTTCTATGCCACCATACGAATGTTATCTAGTTAACCACTTAATAAGTAACATAATAACTGGGTAACAAGATAAGATTCGTGTTGCCAGTTATCGATCACGCGTTTATTGCGTGCGAAATAGTTCGGAAATTCGAATGACGTAATAATTGTAGGCGCTTAGTGCATTGGTAACGCACTTGATTTAAGAACCTTTTGATAAAAGACGTGGTCCGGTTCGAATCCCGGTCAAATCGTGTGATAGTTGTCATTATAACTGTTCAATTTATCAGATGAAGAAAAGTACTCTTAAACGAACGGTTACAATTGATCAACGGCCTAAAACGTGTAATTTCAATAAACATGTAAACAAATCAAGCCCCTCCCCCCCCTCCCCCTTCCTGGATCCGCCACTGATGCCCATTAAAGGTAACACGAATCTTATCTAGTTAACCAGTTAGTACGTGACATGATAAGTAGTTAACGAGATAGGATTTCAGTTGTACGTTAATGGTCGTATAAGTCATAACTGGCAATACGAATCTTATCTAGTTAACAAGTTATTATGAGAAATAATGAGTAGTTAACTAGATAGGATTTCAGTTGTAAGTTAATTGGCGTATACATCTATGTATTAATATCTGATAACACGAATGTTATCTAGTTAACCAGAAAGTATGTTAATATTAAGTGAAATTCTCAAACTATAACTAGATAACCTGTTAGTGTTTACAGCATGAACAGATAACGGGTGGCAGTTCTGGGCACTTTCATGCCAGTTTTTAGTCTTACGTCTCGTAAACATCAAATATCTTATCTAGTTAACCAGTTATTATGTTACTTATTAAGTGAAATTCGCAAACCCTAACTAGATAACCTATTAATAGTGTACAAAACATTAACTGGTTATCTTACGGCAGTAATATGCCACCATACAAATTAAATGCGTTTAAAGATTTGTTATAACGGTTTTTGCATCTTGTTGTTTCTTAAATCAGTAAATACAACTTATTGATTCATAAAGGTTGTTTGTTTCAAACATATTACAGAGTATTTCTTTACAATAATAATGTTGGTTGCTCCCTTTTCGATTACGTAACCCCATGGTACAGAATTGAATCGTATTCAATACTGACACCGCACTTCCCCGCGGCGTCAATAAAGTTAGTACTTCAATATAGATGCCCATAGTCCTTGTATGTTTTCAAGACTAAGTACGGGGGAGAAGGTTCTTATCTTCGAAAAACCAATTGGATCAGCCTGCAAGATGCATTAAATGCATACACACGCATACAACTACGCGTAAAATGAGACATGGTTCATTGTGGTGACAATTGTTCTATTTTATACGCCCGTTTTGAAAAAAAAAAGGGACGTATTATAGTTTTACCTGCGGCGTATGGGCGGGCGGGCGGGCTGGCGGGCGGTCAGGCGTTCGGGCGGCGTCCAGTATGTTGTCAGCCCAATAACTTTAGAAGCCTTCGTTCAATCATCACCGAATTTGGACAAGTGTGATAACTAGCCATATCGCTTTCGTCACTCGAGAGTTATCGCCCTTTAATTATAAGAATTACCTAAAATTGGTCTTATCAGCCCAATAACTTTAGAAGCCTTTGTTCATTCATCCCCATCAGTATGTGTATTGGCATAATATCTTAGACAAGTCTGATAACTAGCCATATCGCTTTAGTCACTCGAGAGTTATCGCCCTTTAATTATAGAAATTACCTAAAATTGGTCTTGTCAGCTCAATAACTTTAGAAGCTCTCTGTCCTCATTGGCATGTTTTGACCGGAATTAGTTCGTTGAAAAACATTGTAAAACATTGATAAATAAGTAATAATCAAGCATGAGTATTTCTTAATGATATCACTCAATACTTTAATACGATGTTTTTTTCATTTGGTTTCGTTAATGTAACCATTTAAGCCACGTCGGGAGATTCGTGACCATATTCACACCTATTGTTAGTACTAAATAATAATTAGACGGACCATGTAAAATCTTTCGCTTCAATCTTCACTGTACGCAGCGGCAACAAGACGCTAAATCACAAAAAATGAGCCTAATTTACATGAACGTATAGAGCGGATTAGGATGTTCTTGTTTACGGCACAAATAGTGTTATTCTTGTTTACGGCACAAATAGTGTTATTCTTGTTTACGGCACAAATAGTTTTATTCTTGTTTACGGCACAACTACAGTTAAGAACATCTTGAAATTGACAAATTTACCGTTCACGCTCCGCTCCGTTCCGTTCCGCTCCGATCACGTTCCAATCCGCTATTAAAGCATTCACTCATTCATAACATTGTGATTTCTTTTTTCCGTTCCGTTCAGATTGAGCGCTTTTTTACGCTCACTTGGAACGCTTTTTTTCGATCAAAATCGGTTCAACGATTTGATTGGCTTAAATTAATTTCGTTTCGTTTATATTGTTTTTACTTAACCCTAAATATCAACAAACGATCTAGAGTTTTTTCAGCACAATCGTTAGTAGCAAATCGTTTTACGAAAAGGATCATATTAATAATATTTGTTACATTCTAATTGAATCGGATACTTGAGTGTCTTATAAAACAAAAGTTTAGTATACAAATATGACTTTTAATAAAATAGATTCGTAAAATAATTATCGGATAGTTGTTGCAACCGTTCAATGAGCGAATGATTGGATTTTTGCAATCATTATGATTGTTTCGTTCAGAGAGCAAAATTCCGTTTCGCTCATAAAGCGTTCAAACTTCGTTCCAATTACGCTCACGATCCAATCACGTTCCGCTCAGATTGTCAATTTCATGATGTTCTTAACTGTAGTGTTATTCGAACAACACTTTCCTTATTTACGGCACAAATAGTATTATTCGAAAAACACTTTCCTTGTTTACGGAACAAATAGTGTAATTCTTGTTTACGGCACAAATAGTGTTTATTGGAACAACACATTCCTTGTTTACGGCACAAATAGTGTTATTCTTGTTTACAGCGCAACTAGTGTTATTCGAACAACACTTTCCTTGTTTACAGCACAAATAGTGTTATTCGAACAACACTCTCCTTGTTTACAGCACAAATAGTGTTATTCTTGTTAATGGCACAAATAGTATTATTCTTGTTTATGGCACAAATAGTGTTATTCTTGTTAATGGCACAAATAGTATTATTCTTGTTTATGGCACAAATAGTGTTATTCTTGTTTATGGCACAAATAGTGTTATTCTTGTTAATGGCACAAATAGTGTTATTCTTGTTTACGGCACAAATAGTGTTATTCTTGTTTACGGTACAAATAGTGTTATTCTTGTTTACGGCACAAATAGTGTTATTCGAACAACACTTTCCTTGTTTACGGCATAATAAGTGTTATTCTTGTTTACGGCACACATAGTGTTATTCCAACAACACTTTCCTTGTTTACGGCACAAATAGTGTTATTCGAACAACACTTTCCTTGTTTACGGCACAAATAGTGTTATTCTTGTTTATGGCACAAATAGTGTAATTCGAACAACACTTTCCTTGTTTACGGCACAAATAGTGTTTTTCTTGTTTATGGCACAAATAGTGTAATTCGAACAACACTTTCCTTGTTTACGGCACAAATAGTGTTATTCTTGTTTATGGCACAAATAGTGTAATTCGAACAACACTTTCCTTGTTTACGGCACAAATAGTGTTATTCTTGTTTATGGCACAAATAGTGTAATTCGAACAACACTTTCCATGTTTACGGCACAAATAGTGTTATTCTTGTTTATGGCACAAATAGAATAATTCGAACAACACTTTCCTTGTTTACGGCACAAATAGTGTTATTCTTGTTTATGGCTCAAATAGTGTTATTCAAACAACACATTCCTTTTTTACGGCACAAATAGTGTTATTCTTGTTTACGGCACACATAGTGTTATTCCAACAACACTTTCCTTTTTTACGGCACAAATAGTGTAATTCGAACAACACTTTCCTTGTTTACGGCACAAATAGTGTTATTCTTGTTTATGGCACAAATAGTGTAATTCGAACAACACTTTCATTGTTTACGGCACAAATAGTGTTATTCTTGTTTATGGCACAAATAGTGTAATTCGAACAACACTTTCCATGTTTACGGCACAAATAGTGTTATTCTTGTTTATGGCACAAATAGAATAATTCGAACAACACTTTCCTTGTTTACGGCACAAATAGTGTTATTCTTGTTTATGGCTCAAATAGTGTTATTCAAACAACACATTCCTTTTTTACGGCACACATAGTGTTATTCCATCAACACTTTCCTTTTTTACGGCACAAATAGTGTAATTCGAACAACACTTTCCTTGTTTACGGCACAAATAGTGTTATTCTTGTTTATGGCACAAATAGTGTAATTCGAACAACACTTTCATTGTTTACGGCACAAATAGTGTTATTCTTGTTTATGGCACAAATAGTGTAATTCGAACAACACTTTCCATGTTTACGGCACAAATAGTGTTATTCTTGTTTATGGCACAAATAGAATAATTCGAACAACACTTTCCTTGTTTAAGGCACAAATAGTGTTATTCGAACAACACATTCCTTGTTTACAGCACAAATAGTGTTATTCTTGTTTATGGTACAAATAGTGTTATTCTTGTTTATGGCACAAATAGTATTATTCTTGATTATGGCACAAATAGTGTTATTCTTGTTTATGGCACAAATAGTGTTATTCTTGTTTAGGGCACAAATAGTGTTATTCTTGTTTACGGCACAAATAGTGTTATTCTTGTTTACGGCACAAATAATGTTATTCGAAATACACTTTCCTTGTTTACGGCACAAATAGTGTTATTCGAAAAACGATTTCCTTGTTTACGGCACAAATAGTGTTATTCTTGTTTACGGCACAAATAGTGTTATTCGACACTTTCCTTGTTTACGGCACAAATAGTGTTATTCCAACAACACTTTCCTTGTTTACGGCACAATAAGTGTTATTCTTGTTTCCGGCACACATAGTGTTATTCCAACAACACTTTCCTTGTTTACGGCCCAAATAGTGTTATTCGAACAACACTTTCCTTGTTTAAGGCACAAATAGTGTTATTCTTGTTTACGGCACAATAAGTGTTATTCCAACAACACTTTCCTTGTTTACGGCACAAATAGTGTTATTCCAACAACACTTTCCTTGTTTACGGCACAAATATTGTTATTCTTGTTTACGGCACACATAGTGTTATTCCAACAACACTTTCCTTGTTTACGGCACAAATAGTGTTATTCGAACAACACTTTCCTTGTTTACGTCACAATAAGTGTTATTCTTGTTTACGGCACACATAGTGTTATTCCAACAACACTTTCCTTGTTTACGGCACAAATAGTGTTATTCGAAAAACGATTTCCTTGTTTACGGCACAAATAGTGTTATTCTTGTTTACGGCACAATAATTGTTATTCCAACAACACTTTCCTTGTTTACGGCACAAATAGTGTTATTCCAACAACACTTTCCTTGTTTACGGCACAAATATTGTTATTCTTGTTTACGGCACAAATAGTGTTATTCTTGTTTACGGCACACATAGTGTTATTCCAACAACACTTTCCTTGTTTACGGCACAAATAGTGTTATTCGAACAACACTTTCCTTGTTTACGGCACAAATAGTGTTATTCTTGTTTATGGCACAAATAATGTTATTCTTGTTTACGGCACAAATAGTGTTATTCTTGTTTATGGCACAAATAGTGTTATTCTTGTTTACGGCACAAATAGTGTTATTCTTGTTTATGGCACAAATAGTGTTATTCTTGTTTATGGCACAAATAGTGTTATTCGAACAACACTTTCCTTGTTTACGGCACAAATAGTGTTATTCTTGTTTATGGCACAAATAATGTTATTCTTGTTTACGGCACAAATAGTGTTATTCTTGTTTATGGCACAAATAGTGTTATTCTTGTTTACGGCACAAATAGTGTTATTCCAACAACACTTTCCTTGTTTACGGCACAAATATTGTTATTCTTGTTTACGGCACAAATAGTGTTATTCCAACAACACTTTCCTTGTTTACGGCACAAATATTGTTATTCTTGTTTACGGCACACATAGTGTTATTCGAACAACACTTTCCTTGTTTACGGCACAATAAGTGTTATTCTTGTTAACGGCACACATAGTGTTATTCCAACAACACTTTCCTTGTTTACGGCACAAATAGTGTTATTCGAAAAACGATTTCCTTGTTTACGGCACAAATAGTGTTATTCTTGTTTACGGCACAATAAGTGTTATACCAACAACACTTTCCTTGTTTACGGCACAAATAGTGTTATTCCAACAACACTTTCCTTGTTTACGGCACAAATATTGTTATTCTTGTTTACGGCACAAATAGTGTTATTCTTGTTTACGGCACACATAGTGTTATTCCAACAACACTTTCCTTGTTTACGGCACAAATAGAGTTATTCGAACAACACTTTCCTTGTTTACGGCACAAATAGTGTTATTCTTGTTTATGGCACAAATAATGTTATTCTTGTTTACGGCACAAATAGTGTTATTCTTGTTTATGGCACAAATAGTGTTATTCTTGTTTACGGCACAAATAGTGTTATTCTTGTTTATGGCACAAATAGTGTTATTCGAACAACACTTTCCTTGTTTACGGCACAAATAGTGTTATTCTTGTTTACGGCACAAATAGTGTTAGTCTTGTTTATTGCACAAATATTGTTATTCGAACAACACTTTTCTTGTTAATGGTACTATTGACGAAATATATTTATCTTAATCTTTACAGCGGATGACGAAGTTGTTGTATATGGCACAAATATTGAACATTATTCTAACGACGCTTTCCTCGGATTCCCAATTGACGTTTTAGGGATGGAATACTACACCGTGTCGCACCATCCCAGTACGTTGGAGTGTGCCTTCATGGTTATTGGTAAGTTTTTCCTGCCATTTCACCGTGTCGCACCATCCCAATACGAGGGAGTGTGCCTTCATGGTTATTGGTAAGTTTCTCCTGTCATTTCACCGTGTTGCACCATCCCAGTACGATGGAGTGTGCCTTCATAGTTATTGGTAAGTTTCTCCTGTCATTTCACCGTGTTGCACCATCCCAGTACGATGGAGTGTGCCTTCATGGTTATTGGTAAGTTTCTCCTGCCATTTCACCGTGTTGCACCATCCCAGTACGATGGAGTATGCCTTCACGGTTATTGGTAAGTTTCTCCTGTCATTTCACCGTGTCGCACCATCCCAGTACGATGGAGTGTGCCTTTATGGTTATTGGTAAGTTTCTCCTTTCCACTTTTCGTGTCCTACCATCCCAGTACGTTGGAGTGCCTTCATCATTGGTAAGTTTCTCCTTTCAACTAGGGGCCCTAGTACTTGTTAGTCGTCAACTAGGGAGCCTAATACTGGTTAGTCGTCAACTAGGGGGCCTAGTACTGGTTAGTCGTCAACTAGGGGACCAACTACTGGTTAGTCGTCAACTAGGGGACCTAGTACTGGTTAGTCGTCAATTAGGGGGCCTAGTACTGATTAGTCGTCAACTAGGGGACCTAGTACTGGTTAGTCGTCAACTAGGTAGCCTAATACTGGTTAGTCGTCAACTAGGAGACCTAATACTGGTTAGTCGTCTACTAGGGGACCTAGTACTGGTTAGTCGTCAACTAGGGGGCCTAGTACTGGTTAGTCGTCAACTACGGGACCTAATATTAATACTGGTTAGTCGTCAACTAGGGGGCCTAGAACTGGTTAGTCGTCAACTAGGAGACCTAGTACTGGTAAGTCGTCAACTAGGGGACCTAATACTGGTTAGTCGTCAACTAGGAGCCCTAGTACTGGTTAGTCGTCAACTAGGGGGCCTTGTACTGGTTAGTCGTCAACTAGGGGGCCTAGTACTTGTTAGTCGTCAACTAAGGGGCCTAGTACTGGTTAGTCACTAGGGGACCTAGTTCTAGTTAGTCGTCAACTAGGGGGCCTAGTACTGGTTAGTCGTCAACTAGGGGGCCTAGTACTGGTAAGTCGTCAACTAGGAGGGCTAGTACTGGTTAGTCGTCAACTAGGGGGCCTAGTATTGGTTAGTCGTCAACTAGGGGACCTAATACTGGTTAGTCGTCAACTAGGGGGCCTTGTACTGGTTAGTCGTCAACTAGGGGGCCTAGTACTGGTAAGTTGTCAACTAGGGGACCTAGTACTCGTTAGTCGTCAACTAGGGAGCCTAGTACTGGTTAGTCGTCAACTAGGGGACCTAGTACTAGTTAGTCGTCAACTACGGGACCTACGACTGGTTAGTTGTCAACTAGGGGGCCTAGTACTGGTTAGTCGTCAACTAGGGGGCTTAGTACTGGTTAGTTGTCAACTAGGCGACCTAGTACTAGTTAGTCGTCAACTAGGGAGCCTAATACTGGTTAGTCGTCAACTAGGGGACCTAGTACTAGTTAGTCGTCAACTAGGGGCCTAGTACTGGTAAGTCGTCAACTAGGGGACCTAGTACTAGTTAGTCGTCAACTAGGGGACCTAGGACTAGTTAGTCGTCAACTAGGGGACCTAGTACTGGTTAGTCGTCAACTAGGGGACCTAGTACTAGTTAGTCGTCAACTAACTAGGGGACCTTGTACTAGTTAGTTGTCAACTAGGGGACCTTGTACTGGTTAGTCGTCAACTAGGGGACCTAGGACTGGTTAGTCGTCTACTAGGGGACCTAGTACTGGTTAGTCATCAACTAGGGGACCTAATACTGGTTAGTCGTCAACTAGGGGACCTAGTACTGGTTAGTCGTCATCTTAGAGGCCTAGTACTAGTTAGTCGTCAACTAAGAGACCTTATACTGGTTAGTCGTCAACTAGGGGGCCTTGTACTTGTTAGTCGTCAACTAGGGGACCTAGGACTGGTTAGTTGTCAACTTAGGGGCCTAGTACTAGTTAGTCGTCAACTAGGGGGCCTAGTACTGGTTAGTCGTCAACTAGGGGACCTAGTACTGGTTAGTCGTCTACTAGGGGACCTAGTACCGGTTGGTCGTCAACTAGGGGACCTAGGACTGGTTGGTCGTCAACTAGGGGACCTAGTACCGGTTGGTCGTCAACTAGGGGACCTAGGACTGGTTGGTCGTCAACTAGGGGATCTAGTACTGGTTAGTCGTCAACTAGGGGACCTAGTACTGGTTGGTCGTCAACTAGGGGACCTAGGACTGGTTGGTCGTCAACTAGGGGACCTAGTACTGGTTAGTCGTCAACTAGGGGACCTAGTACTGGTTAGTCGTCAACTAGGGGACCTAGTACTAGTTAGTCGTCAACTAGGGGACCTAGTACTAGTTAGTCGTCAACTAGGTGACCTAGTACTGGTTAGTCGTCAACTTAGGGGCCTAATACTGGTTAGTCGTCAACTAGGGGACCTAGTACTGGTTAGTCTTCAACTTAGGGACCTAATACTGGTTTGTCGTCAACTAGGGTGCAATGTACTGATAAGTCGTCAACTAGGGGGCATATTATTTGTTAGCCGTCAACTTAGGTGCTTAATACTGGTTAGTTATCAAGTACAGCGCCTAATTCTGATTAGTCGTCAATTAGGGGGCCCAGTACTGGTTAGTCGTCAACTATAGTCAAGTGGGAATTCTGGAAAATGTGCATGTTAGGGGCATTTTAGGGTAAAAGTTGGGAATCATACTTTTTAGCATAATTCAGGTATGCTGAACCTGATTAACCCGGTTCCCAAGCGTAATTTTGGGTTTTAAGGGTCTTATTTGCATAAACAAAACGGCCGCCAAATTGCAAATTTGGGGCACTTTTTGAACCATTTTCTGCAATATCTCTGGAACTAGATAAGCAAATATGTCAAATGAAATGTCTATATCTATGTATTCAGGGGGAATAAGATTAAGCCTTTTTTGAAGTAATTAGTGTTAAACAATACTCGCAAATATGCAAATTAGCGGCCGCCATTACTAAAAAAACTTTTTCTTCCGTTATCTCCGGAACTATGGAACAAAATATGTCAAATGCAGTGTCTATACCTATGTTTTCAGGGTCAGGGAATACGATTAAGGCATTTTAAATCAAGTATTGATAACACTAGGCATACTCTCAAATTTACAAGTTCCCACAACTACAGAACAAAATGTCATTCAATATATATGATTGACTAATGCATGAAGTGTTTATATTATATACTCAATGATAAAATATAGAGATTTCCCAACTTGAGAAAACCTATAACATGCTTTTGTCTACTGAGCAATATCTCCTAGTGTGCGATATAGCTCACTAGCCGGATTTTCGGAACTACTTTTTTTAATCTCTAACTTTTTAAATAAACTCATCGTTAAACACTTTTAAGCTCCGTTTTCACTTTATTTCCACGATGAACAGTTAAATAATCCACAATTGCACTTTTAAATCCGCAAATAAGAGCTTGAATCGACATGACACATTTATTTCAATACAGTTGTGAAGAGATGCATGGCAATATCTTCACATTTTGACCAGGAGCATACAGTCATAACAGTGGACCAAGCACTATTCTGCAATCTCATGGAACTCAAGTGGTTAGTCGAAAGTTATCGGGATAAATTAATCCCACGTCTTGGTGGACTTCATACCGCGATGATCTTCCTGAAGGCTATATGAGATCACATGGCTGGATCTGGTTTAGGTGAGGTGTGGCTGGAGAGTGGATTGCTTGGGGAGGGTGCTGTGCAGCTTGTAATGGCAGGAAAAGCATACAACAAGGCGATGCGAGCTCACAAACTCACCTTGCAAGCCCTGTGGCGGATTATATTGCCAAAGTTTCTCTTGTATGCTGAATAATCGGACAAGAAATGTCACGATGGTGTTGCTGCAATGGCTGCTGATGAAGACCAGGAACGCATTCGAGGGAAGAACGGTTTCATAGGCTCCTGCAGGATTTCGTAGAGAGCAAATCCAATTATGTGAACTTTGTCTTCTGGTGGCGCTACATGAACATGGTTTCCATAATATTGCAGTTCACCTGCGCACAGCGTGATGAAATCTGGGACCTTCATCTCTACGCATTCAGTCTGATGTTGCCATACTTCATGCGGTATGATCACCTGAATTACGCAAGATGGGGTCCAGTATACCTAGCTGAATGCACCAACTTCCAGAACCTGTGTTATCAGAGTTTCAAAGGGACAACTTTGTTGTAAAGCGTTCTGTTCAAAAGTTTAATCAAGTTGACCCAGACCAAGCCATGGAGTGGATAAATGGTACAGGAAAGAAAGGAGGCGGAATCATTGGTATCACGAAGACAACATCAGCGCTCGGTAGAAGGACACTTTCGTACAATCTGAGGTCTCATATCTCAGCTGAAACAAATGCAATGTTCAACCACAGTCCTGGCAGTACACACGTGCATAATGAGGCTATCAAATCACGGCAAAAGCGGGACAACGACGACGAGAATGCATTGCTCTCAATCTTCCAGGAATTCAAGGTGTTTGCATCAGTTTCACCAGAGTCATTACAAAATCTCGCCACAAAGGATCTAGCAACCGAAGCAATCCAAAATTCGTTACTTTGTGCCAAGGAACTGGGACAAGAAGAAGTGATTACATTCGTTGAGCAGAGGATGATTGTACCTGAACAAGGTGACAAGCCGGATGTCCCCATACATGCCTCCCTACACAGGTGTAATGCTAAAACTTTTGCATCTCTGTATGAAGTGGTCAAAGACACTAAAGACAAAGACAAGAGAACTATCTTCAAGGCTGACAGAAACGTCCTCCAACGCCTTGTTACTGCCTACGAGGCAGGTCGTCCAGTTGATCTGCCATCTGTTCTAAAGCACGAACTTCTACCAGTCCCTGTATCACTTGCCGAAATGAATGGTACGTTGCGCACAGGAAAGAAGTCCGTACTCGCAGAGGAGTTAACTGAAGGCATCGTATGTCCCGAAGCTATTGAACTTCACGACTCATCGTCTTGCCTCATCATTGATGGGCAAGCATTGGTGGTTTCTCTTGGTAAGCCTGACAATACAGTGACCTTTGGGGATTTGGCTGACACATACGTAAGAGCAGTACTGAAGGCAGGGTCTAATTATCAACGGGTAGACGTTGTGTTCGACAGTATAGAGAAGAGACAATAAAGGGTGCTACAGGGACACGACGTACAGAAACAGCGCGACCAATAAGACGACTTATTGAGGGACGTGAGGTGCCTCTTCCAAAAGACTGGACGAACTTTCTGTCGCTTGCTGACAATAAAGTAGATATTGCCCAATTTCTGTCCGAGGAACTGTGTTCTCAGGCACCTGTTGATAAGGAGGTTGTAGTTGCTGGGGGATTCAGAGAGGAGCTTGAGGTAAGGTCATCAAAGATAACAACTGATTTGACTCTACTGAGAGCCACACACGAGGAAGCCGACACTCGGTTGGTGTTACATGCTGTGCACAGCCAGTTTAATACAGTTGTTGTGTCATCACGGGACACTGATGTTCTCGCACATTTGGTTGCTCACTTTCCACGTGTAGACCAACAATGTGAGCATCTATCGATGATGTCTGGTACCAGCAAGAAACGGCGCTATATACCTATTGATGCTGTTTTCAACAACTTACCAAGAGATTCAGCAACATCTCTGTTACCATATCATGCATTAACTGGTTGGGACACCACTTCATACATCGCAAATCACACCAAAAGGTCAACATGGAAAGTCTTCAAAGAGCACCATCAACTACTCAAGAACTTGGGAATCGGTGAAATAACAGAGGACCATTCGATCTTCAGAAACCTTTGTATGCAGAATATACAATGTGCACAAAACAGACTCTGTTGATGCAGCAAGACATATACTGTTTTCAAAGACGGGTACACCAGAGGCAATGTCGCCGACATGTGATGCTCTCCGATTCCACTTAATGCGAGTTCACTTTCAAACAATAGTTTTGAGAAACGCTGACTGTGCGATACCTGAGCTTCCAGCACCGGTGGATATGGGATGGAAACGTGGTGATTCAGGACTACAGCCTATTCTAATGTTATTGTGTCCGATCCCAGAACCAGAAAGTTGACTGGAGATGATTTCATGTGCATGCCAAAAGCAATGCAGGAATCGTCATTGTAAATGCCGCAAATATAGGTTACGATGCACAGCAATGTGTGCATGTCATCAGCAGATTAATGATAAAACTCAGTGTATGAATATGGTCTAGTCAACTGAACTGTATTATCTGAAAGGATTTGATCTCAACCACCTTTACTTCTGATACTCACAAAAGGGATAGACTTCATTTATTTGTCATATATTTTAATTAAAATTATTAAAGAATATGCCCAGGCTGATCATTGTTAGCTTTAAAAATGCCTTTATCATTTTCCCTGACCCTGAAAACATAGGTATAGACACTTCATTTGACATATTTGGTTCCCTAGTTCCTGAGATAATGGATGAAAATGTTTTTTCAGTAATGGCGGCCGCTAATTTGCATATTTACGAGTGTTCGTCAACACTAATTACTTCCAAAATGGTTTAATCTTTTTTCGAGGCCCTGAAAACATAGGTATAGACACTTCATTTGACATATTTGCGTATCAAGTTCCAGAGATATTGCAGAAAATGATTTGATAAATGCACCGAATTTGCGATTCGGCGACCGTTTTGAATATGCAAATTAGACCCTTAAAACTCAAAATTTCGCTTAGAAACCGGGTTTATCGGATTCAACATACCTGAATTATGCTAAAAAGTCTGGTTCCCAACTTTTACCCAAAGATGCCCCTTGATCCTTACGCAGGGCCTTTTTTCAGAAATCCCACTAGACTCCTAGGGGACCTAGGACTGGTTATTCGTCAACTAGGGGACCTAGGACTGGTTAGTCGTCAACTAGGGGACCTAGGACTGGTTAGTCGTCAACAAGGGGACCTAGTACTTGTTAGTCGTCAACTAGGGAGCCTAATACTGGTTCGTCGTCAACTAGGGGGCCTAGTACTGGTTAGTCGTCAACTAGGGGACCTAGTACTAGTTAGTCGTCAACTAGGGGACCTAGGACTGGTTAGTCGTCAATTTAGGGGCCTAATACTGGTTTGTCGTCAACTAGGGGACCTAGTTCTGGTTTGTCATCAACTAGGGAACATAATACTGGTTAGTCGTCAACTAGGATGCAATGTACTGATTAGGCGTCAACTAGGGGGCATATTATTTGTTAGCCGTCAACTTAGGGGCTTAATACTGGTTAGTTATCAACTACAGTGCTTAATACTGATTAGTCGTCAATTAGGGGGCCCAGTACTGGTTAGTCGTCAAGTAGGGCGCATAGTACTGGTTAGTCGTCAACTTGGGCTCCATTTTCCACAATATTTTCAATATTTGATTGCTATAGTATAACGGAAAAGGTTCAGCCATCATGTAAACGATATAACCAGTTCCCGCTTACAGACCCTTTTTGCCGTATGTGCAGAAGACGACATCCGAAAACATCGTGTCAAAAGGAGAAATTGTTTAACGTAGACAATTTCTACTTTTGCCACAATGGTTTCAATTCCTTTCAATAATTAGAAGTTGATTTACAGTGATTTGCATATTTCTCTATATATATTCTAAGTCGACTGTTGTAGAATTGAACGGTCGACGTTATCTAACAAGACTGACATTGAGATCAATCATAGTTCAGAGTGTGTTCCTCTACTTGTTGGAACTCTTTTCTCTCATTAATGCAAGCGGACGGATTTTTGTTATTCGGTCGAACCAATGAAATCATTGTTAACCAGTTGGCAAACCTATCAAAATCGACTTTTGCGGATTTATACAATTATGTGAAGCTTGGTTGCAGCCGTAAGTCGACTTTTCGAAAAGCATGCTAGGAATGGGAAAGGGGCGAAAAGCCCGTATCCCAAAAATGACAGATGCACTCGCTCTATTGCCGGTGCTGGATGAAAACCCTAAACCTCTATAATTAGGTATAGGCACAATTTTTTAATCAAATATCTTCAACAGGATTTTGCCAGGTACTCTTCCAAATTTTGTCAAAACCAGTTTTTGAAGAAATTAGGGCTTTATTTGCTTGTGACGCTAGTGTCATTTGAGTCATATGCCATGATGCCTTTGTGGAAAAGATAGTTCCTAAAAACTTATAATAAGATTCTACTGCAATAGGATTTTCGACAAAAGAACCATTTTTCGTAGCTCCGTAAACGTCCACCCTTTCGGAAAACAATAATTTTTGTTTTCGATTTATTAATTGAAAGGCAAAAACTCTTACAATATAAACTAAGCCTATTAATTAAGAGCTGAAGCTGGGGTTTTATTTCGGCAAATAGTACCAGGTCGTCTGCGTAAAGTAGCATGTATAACATTAAGTGCAACACTGAAACGCCTGATATCGTTTTATCTTGCACTATAAATGACTTTAAATGGTTTATAAACAGTGAACAAATTAGAGGCAAAATTGTACAACCTTGTTTCAAACCCGTTGGACAAGAGAATTGACTCTGATCGCCATCATAAACACAGCCTTTCACATTTTCATATATATTGCTTTTAAAATATTTTGCATTTTACAACTAATTTCATACATTTGAAGTTTTTCAAACAATAGGTCACGGTTTACCTGATCAAAAGCCTTTTCAAAGTCAACAAAGACCGCGTAAAATCGACCGTTTAGTTTTCTCAAGTATTTGCGAACTAACGAATCTAAAACGAAAACGTTATCAGACGTGCTAAACCCTTTCCGAAAGCCGGCCTGCTCCTCGCCGACGATACTATAATCGTTCGACCATTGTATTAAGCGTTCATTTAGAATTGAAGTAAAGACCTTACTTAACATTGGTAATAGACTGATACCGCGGTAGTTAGATGGAACTGTTTCTTTTACCACTTTTATGAATCGGTTGAATAAACGATTTTGACCACTCTATAGGGTAATATCCATTGTTATATAACTTGTTGAATAAATGCGAAAGAAGCGACGTTAATAGGTCACCTGCAGATTTCAAAAAGTCGATGTTTAGCTCAGTTGGTCATATTACCATATTTTAATCTACGTATTGCGTTTAAAACATCATGGTCTGTTATAGTTCTATCACGTGTATAGTCATAAATAAACCATTCGTTGCACGTGCTGACTAAATTGTCTAATTTATGTTTAAAAGTAAAATGTTATCCAAAATGATCATATCATTGATGTATACTTATAGGACTAAGATCCTTAAGCGTGTTATGTTTTGAACGTTTATTCCAAAATGTTTTACTATTTTACTCGTTAAGGCTTTGCACTAAGGATTCCCTCTGTTTATTGATGGATTCCCTCTGTTTATTGATGGATTCCCTCTATTAATGGATTCCCTCTGTTTATTGATGGATTCCCTCTGTTTATTGATCAGGTGTTGAAGACGGAACATCGGTATCCATTACACTGGGTGTGCATTCGTCGATCGAAGTGAACTATAACAACAGATATTATCACAAGAATGAAGTCATTAACGTCGATATGGACAAATTTGATACGCTACAGGTAAGTTTTCATCTATTCAACGTTAAAGATGAACCCTTTCGGTGAGCCACATGTTAGAAATTATGCTATCCGTGATAATGTGAACAAAGCGGGTTGGGTGGGACAGAGACACATGTGTTTATATGTCTCTGGGTGGGAGAGGGGTATCCTGGTGCATTCCGATTTTTCTCAAACTTTGTTAGAATCACTATTGATGCCCTTAAACTTGCTTAATATTGATTTACATATATCCATTTCTAAAATATATGGAAAATTAGTGGGTGGGGTAATTTGTTATAAAAAATGAGTTTGAACTTTGAGCACTATATTTTCATATTTTTGGCTAAATTTTGTTTTGAATTCAACAAAATGAATGTACATGTGTCTATTTGTTACATAAACATAGCTGGAAAATATTCAATCACTTAGGTCATGTGAAATATCAATTTTTGTATAGACCAACTTTACGCAAAAGATGTACTCACAATTACGTATCTAGGTTTGCTAGTTTTGCTTGCAGTGAACCGCTTTTGATAACTTAGATGTACTTACTTTGAAACAATTTCATTGTATACTTATGCACCACAGACAATAACAATTAACAAATTAGTCGGTTTAGCAGTATTAAAAAATGAGTTTATAAACTTTATATATATACATGTATTTCAATAAAATGGAAAGTGAAAGAGAATAATTATGTTCTGTGGCTCTGATTGGTACAGATGAAGACGCTGTGTTTAGTTTAGTATCCGAGCTGAGAATACAAAATACAAGAACGGCCACTTTACAGGATAGTAGTGTACTATAGTCTAATACACTTTATTATGTCGATACCGCTATAAAACTGATGTATACCATGAACTAAAGAACAAGAACATGGCAAACGATCGATCCTCTAAACATTCCACTGTTTTACTTTCTCGTTGAATTTTGAAAATGTAACGAATTTATTAATTGAAATGATATAGCTTTTAGCGATAAACATTATGGTAAATGTACATGTAAAAGCATCTCTATAATTAACTTTGTTATTGTATCTTCCGATGCATTAAAATTGTTTTCACACTTTGAAGTAGCTGATTTCACTTTCTATGTAACAGATCTTAACCTACGGCGATCTGACAGGTTCCTATATCCAGGCAACAAAGAAAGTGGCCGTTATGTCTGGTAACAGAAGAACCAAAGTGGGATCAGGGGGGAGCAAGGATCACATTGTTGATCAAATGTTGCCGGTGGATGTGTGGGGAAAGACGTTTGCGATCATACCAACTCCGGAACGAACGACTGGTGACCACGTACGATTTATTGGACAGGAGGATGGTACTAGCGTGTCTGTGGAATGCAGCGGCAGCTATTCGTAAGCTTCAATGTCATTTTAACAGTGTCTGGCGATTTAGATATTATTGTATCCCTCATTTAGCATAACATACATGCGTAGTTTAGTTGATGGTGGGGCTGTAATTCTAGTGTGTCGTAGGAAGTTAATATATGACTGCGTGTTGTATGCGAACAATTGAGGTTCTAGAGAGACTGTGCTCATGCAAGTATAGTCCTTACTGTACACATATGCAAAAAGAGTGTTCTCTGTACATTTATGCATATAAAGTATTCACAATACACATAGGCACATAGAAATTTCTCACTCTACACATATGCAACAAGACCCAAAATCGTCAGACACTACTTATTTCACATACAGAAAAAGAATTTTACTCATCTAAACGAAACCAAGCGCGTATTTAATCTAATTAAATGGTCAAACAATTTGTTCCAGAGTTCTAACAAAACAAAATACAAACATCTACATTTAGGACCTGAAACCAAAACAAGAAATTCCCTTGAGACCACTGAATTAGATACAGTAAATATAGAACTAGGTATAACAATCCATAAAACATAAACATTCAAAGAACATATCAACCTACAAGTTAAGAAAGCAAATCAAAAATGTAAGTCTTATTTTAAGATATTTCAAGCATTAAGATACATATATTGGACACATCAATGTATAAAATATAAGTAGGAACTCACCTATTTTTCGGAATTCACGCATAGTATAACAACATTAAATTAGGACCTTCTCACGCTCCAGTACAGAAGACTCATAGCTAAAACTATCAAAACGTTCAAGGTACTTAACAGAATAGACAAGGTAGAATCTATAATTTCAACTACTGAGTCGACTACGAGAGGACACAAAGGCAAAACTATTCAAAACACAGAGCAGGATTATATATCAGTGTCTTAAAACGAGTTGTAAATACCGGGAACAAGCTTCCAGTAAACGTTAGTTAAGCAAAGAGTGCAAAAAACAAGCATTTAAAAAAACAAATAGTTAAATTCATGCCCGATTTCAATGGACGGGAAGCGCGTACACCAAATAGATAAATTCATGCCCAATTGCAATGGACGGGGAGCGCGAACACCAAATATATAAATTCATGGCCGATTTCAATAGACGGGGAGTGCGAACATCAAATAGATAAATTCATGCCCGATCGCGTACACCAAATAGATAAATTCATGCCCGATTGCAATGGACGGGAAGCTACACCAAATAGATAAATTCATGCCCGATTTCAATTGACGGGAAGAGCGTACACCAAATAGATAAATGCATGCCCGATTTCAATGGACGTGAATCGCGTACACCAAATATATAAATTCATGCCCGATTTCAATGGACGGGAAGCGCGTACACCAAATAGATAAATTCATGCCCGATTTCGATGAACGAGAAGCGCGTACACCAAATAAATAAATTCATGCCCGATTTCGATTGATGGGAAGCACGTACACCAAATATATAAATTCATGCCCGATTTCAATGGACTTGAATCGCGTACACCACATAGATAAATTCATGCCCGATGTCAATGGACGGGAAGCGCGTACACCAAATAGATAAATTCATGCCCAATTGCAATGGACGGGGAGCGCGAACACCAAATATATAAATTCATACCCGATTTCAATAGACGGGGAGCGCGAACACCAAATAGATAAATTCATGCCCGATTTCAATGTACGGGAAGCGCGTACACCAAATAGATAAATTCATGCCTGATGTTGATGAACGGGAAGCGTGTACACCAAATAGATAAATTCATGCCCGATTTCAATGAACGGGAAGCGCGTACACAAAATAGATAATTCATGCCCGATTTCAATGGACGGGAAGCGCGTACACCAAATAGATAAATTCATGCCCGATTTCGATGAACGGGAAGCGTGTACACCAAATAGATAAATTCATGCCCGATTTCGATGAACGGGAAGCGCGTACACCAAATAGATAAATTCATGCCAGATTTCAATGGACGGGAAGCGCGTTCACCAAATAGATAAATTCATGCCCGATTTCGATGAACGGGAAGCGCGTACACCAAATAGATAAATTCATGCCCGATTTCGATGAACGGGAAGCGCGTACACCAAATAGATAAATTCATGGCCGATTTCAATGAACGGGAAGCGCGTACATCAAATAGATAAATTCATACCCGATTTCAATGGACGTGAAGCGCGTACACCAAATATAATGAAGATGGACCAGAGAGCACATAGATTGGCACAGATATATATATGAAAAGTGAAAGGTAAATAGGTATTGCTAACGGTACATATCTATTCCAACTACGCAGTTGGTACCTATATCATTGCGAATGAGCTGGGATCCTTTTAAGAAAAGCCAGATTTGATTTTGGAACTAGAACAATTTTATCCAAAAAATAAGCAAAATTGTCAAATATTATTCAATTCAATTCAAGTCAATCCTTTATTGGCAAGTATCGACAAAATTTGTCTTTGGCCATTTACAAAGTGGAAGAATATGGCAGTAATTTAATAAATGTACTTATGTTGGGCCATTGCATATTACCAATATGTCTTTGTCTGATAACTGAATATTGTGGACAACACAAAAGAAAATGATATTCATTTTCGATCAAGTTGGAAGAGCAAACTTTACAATGCCTCTGTTCTCTTGGAATACCATTAAAACGACCAGATTCAATCTCTAACTTATGTGAGCTTAATCTAAAACGAGCAAATACTTTTAGCCATTTGTTATTCGAAATAATATCCAGATAACTTTCATAAGATAATTCTTTTTTGAACTTACAATATAATTCTAACTTTGGCGAGTTATTAATTGACATATGCCAACTTTGAATAAATTGGTCATATATTCTTCTTTTAAAGATTGTAAAATAATTACAGTTTGTATCAAAATTTAATCTAATATGTGTAAGGCCCAGATGATCAATTACTGAATTAATCTTCTTTGCCCAACAATTATTATTAATTGTATCACATTGATCCCAATATGAGTCATATAAGGAAGAGTTTATGTTCGACACTATCTTGCACCAAAACTTCAAAGAACGCTGTTTACAGATAACAGATAGAGGCAGTCTTCCAAATTCACCGTAAACTGCATTAATTGGCGTTTGTTTTTTAACACCCAGTAGATATCTCAGAAAACGTAAATGCAAATTATCAATATCTTTGAAAGTGTAGACACCCCAAACTTTTGCACCATGTAATAAAATAGGAACAACCATGGCATCGAACAGAGAAATCTTCGTTTTAATATCTAATGGATTGTTATCAAATATTTTTAACAAATTGCCATAAGCTCTTAAAGCTTGTCCTTGTAATGCTTTCATTGCTAAATTAAACGTGCCTGTGTAATTGAAGACAATGCCTAGATATGTAAAACTGTCGACAATTTCGATTACTCTTCCATTAATATGAAACAATTGATCTTTGGGTGATTTTCTCTTTTCAAAAACACAGATTTTAGTCTTATCTATGTTTATTTCAAGACTCCATTTACAAGAATAATCGTATATGCAGTCAATCTGTGCTTGAAGACTTACGGGATCGGTTGTAAATAAAACAATATCTTCTGCAAATAAAATAAGGTACTTTGACAGCAGTTGTATATCAGAATCGGTTAGTGCATTGAAATCATTTATGAAAAGCAAAAATAATAGAGGGGAAAGAGGCTCACCTTGCTTCAAGCCAATTGTAACATTGAAAAAATCAGACATATTAGAACTATTTGTTAATTTGACACATGCCTGGACCTCTGCATACATCGATTTAATCATTTTTGTCATTTTACAACTGATACCAGATTGTATAAGTTTATACCAAAGAGCGTCCCTCTCAACTGTGTCAAATGCCCTTTTATAATCGATGAATATACACCAGAGTTTCTTTTTATGTGCTAGAACCTTTTGAATGATAGAATGTAAAATAAAAACTGCATCAGTTGTAGAGTGCCAGTTCTCGAAAGCCAAATTGACAATCAGAGAAAACGTTATTAGACTCGCACCATACATTCACTCTATTTCTTAACACCAAAGAAAACATTTTAGCAGTTATATTAACCAATGTTATACCTCAATAACATTCCGGTTTATTTATGTCACCCTTCTTAAACAAAGGAACAATAACACCCTTTGTCCAAGCATCGGGATACATACCCGAATCATAAATAATATTGAAAATACAGCAAATAATTATTAAAGAATGTAACATTATATAATAACACATTGCTTTGAATTGGACAGTAATATTGTCAGCCTGAGGAGAATACTGTCACCCGAGCCGCAGGCGAGGGTGACAGTATTTCTCCGAAGGATGACAATATTACTGTCCAATTCAAAGCACTGTGTTATTCTTTTTTTATTATAAATACCAAAAAATAATAAAATAATAAATAATAAAATATAAATAATAAAATGTCGATAACGGATGTTTACAAATTTTCATCACGCATGCGCTAGATTATAACTCACTGTACCGAATCGTAAAATACTCCACCGTGCTCAATCGTGACGCCTACATATTTATATTAAATAAATATAAAACGACTGAATTAAATTATTTTATGATCTGTAAAATGTTTCATAGCACACAAGTACAACATAGAGCGCTCTACATGTCTAGTTTTAATGAGTTTCATTAACAAATTTGCCAGTAAACAAATTTGCATACGGCCGTGAGACAGTAAAAAATGTGCATACCGCCGTGAGACAGTACAAAAACTGTTATATGGTCACGTGGTACATTTGTCTTGACAGTAAAAATAGCAACTTTTTGTCAATGGGAGTTTTATATGGACAATGAAATTGAGGTGTAATAAATTCAAATATTCTATGCACTCCAATCGAAGCATGTTTAAACTTACAACAAATATGTCTGTTATTATAATAAATAAAAGATTGAGCGTTACCGGCTTCACGTGTTTGGACGGGTGCTATTTAGTCTATATTTAAGTATTTTGTACTCTTACCCATGTTCCTCTTTTTATATTCTAAAAGCTAAAATAACGTCACTTTTCTCGACGTAATGTGTTTTCACTATACAAGTCATATCCATTCCCACTTTCAGACAAATTATTGCATATGCAACAGACGACTTTTGAAAACACTGTGAAGAAATGATGAAATATTTTTCCTTTCGCCTTAAGCGTTTTTCAACAATTTTCAATACTTATTATTTCATTTATACTTTGTTAACATATGTATGCGTTGATGTTTTCAAAGTCATCTGCTGCAGATGTATACTACGTGAAAAAGTGTAAAGTACAAGAACGTCACTACAAGAACGTCACTATAATAAACATGTTTGCACAACTGTGGGTATGAAGAGAATACAGTCCAGTGTTTCGATGAATTATTAACAGGAGATCCTTCAGTCTGGATGCAGGTCGACATGTGCTAGAGGTCACACCATCAAACCAAGTGTGTTACGTAGCCGCCTCAGAAGCTATCATGGTCATATTGATTGTTATGAGTCAACAACATAGCAGGTTAGTCAAATACTTACAATAGATCAGTCGGTAACGAAGAGGTTGATCATTTACAATAGATCAGTCGGTAACGAAGAGGTTGATCATTTATAATAGATCAGTCGGTAACGAAGAGGTTGATCATTTACAATAGATCAGTCGGTAACGAAGAGGTTGATCATTTACAATAGATCGGTCGGTTACGAAGAGGTTGATCATTTACAATAGATCAGTCGGTAACGAAGAGGTTGATCATTTACAGAGCATAAGTTCGAACCTCAACATGGACATTGACAATGGTCATTGTGACTATCGTCATTGTGACTAGCGTCATTGTGACTAGCGTCTTTGTGACAAGCGTCATTGTGACTATCGTCATTGTGACTAGCGTCATTGTGAATATCGTCATTGTGACTAGCGTCATTGTGACTAGCGTCATTGTGACTATCGTCATTGTGACTAGCGTCATTGTGACTATCGTCATCATTGTGACTAGCGTCATTGTGACTAGCGTCATTGTGACTAGCGTCATTGTGACTAGCGTCATTGTGACTAGCGTCATTGTGACTAGCGTCATTGTGACCTGCGTCATTGTGACTAGCGTCATTGTGACTATATTTTGTTCATCTTTCCAAGATCCATGTCCCAGGTCCACACATTTAGATTTCAATAATGAAGGTTTTATTATACGATGAATGATAATGAATAAAACCCAATCACACAACGAGGACAAACACCATGGTTTGTTTATTGTATACGTTCACGAAAGGACGTATAATTATAATGTGCACATGATGATCTTGGTTCCACAATGTTTCGATTTGGGTTGTATGTAATGTAACTGAATAATTAAATAGGGGATATGTATTTGTTATGAGTGGATATGGAATATATCTCATCGAGAAGTGATTCAATTGAATATGTTGACGAGCGCGTAGCGCAAATGAAAATTTTAAAATTGTATCACTTCTAGTTGAAATATATTCCATATCCACTCAAAACAAACAAAATTTCTTTTTATTTTATGATAATTGATGATGAAATAATGGAACTATTTGGTGTCTTCGTACCTGTTCACACGAGGACGAATCTGTGTGAATGTATTTGTTTACTACACAATGTCAGACAATGACAATAAGTCCGATTTGTTCAATTTACGGAATACGGAATTATACATGGGTATAGATAAGATAAGGTTGTTATCACCTGACAATGCTTGTATCCGATCTAATAATATACCCATTACGTATATCTTTTATATATTACATATATAACGTGTGTAGTATAACATGACCAGAAACTAGAAAATGACGTAATACCTATATCACCCACAGTGTGGGTGATATGGATTATATCTCACTGATAGAACTCAGTATCTCATCGTTTAGCACCCAATCAACAAATAAGATCTTCATCATGTTTTGTTAAATTGGAAACATGAACACAATTTCTAGACAAGTTGTTCAGTTCATGTCAATGCCAATAAGGCAATAAAGATATCACAGTTCATGTCAATGCCAATATGGCAATAAAGATATCACAGTTCATGTCAATGCCAATATGGCAATAAAGATATCACAGTTCATGTCAATGCCAATATGGCAATAAAGATATCACAGTAATGCGTCAACATTATTCAACGGCACTATAGAATGATTATATTACACTGAAAGGTCATTTTGAATAGCATCATTTGTCAATATAAGAAGGTAATTAATCGCCTGTGAGCAGGTTGTGTAGATGACTGACGCAAAAAGCCCAGACACACATGGTATAAGATCAACTGATCGCTGTAATGTACCTGCAAACATGTTTCGGTCGTAGTGTCATGATAAACGTTACACGCGAGCGAAAACGATAAAGGGGTGAGGTCAGACCATTAATTAAAATGACCAACCGCCAAATCCGGAATTCTATTAAAATCAGCACAAGTTAAGCCCCAGTCCCACCGACCTCCCGGACTGTCCCGGGGCGTCCCGGACTGAAATTTGACCGATCCGGGGTCAGATCCGTGTTGGATCCGCGTTGGGTCCAAATTGCCAAATTCATCCGGGACCGTCCTTGAGGATTTTTAAATCCGGGGTAGTTCGGGACGGTCCGTGTAGCGACCGTGTTGATCCGCGGCGATCCAGGGCGATCCGGCATGTCATGTTGGGTCCGGGACAGTCTGTAGCTGATCCGGGATGGACCGGGTCATTCCGGCACGGACCGTGGCGCTACCGTGATGGTACCGGGGTCAGATCCGTGTTCATCTGTATTCATCCGTTGTGGTGCCGTGTTGGGTTCTGGCTGGTCCGGGGTGACTATGTTTTGCGACTCAATTTTACACAGGATCATCCCGGATCAAGATACACATTGATCTTTACCAAGTCTGCCATTTCCAATGCATCGATATGGATTTGTAAAGATCGAGTAACCTAACACCATGGGAATTACACGTTTTATCACACGAAGATTGACTTCTTGGAATATCTGGTGCGTAGTTATTCTCATCAATAGAACCACCTTTACTATCTGAAACTATTTGATCAGATCGGGTGCCAACTCTGGGCATTGAAGTCCCCACAAACATAAACGGCGTGCCTTCTTATGCTGAACTTTTATATGTAAGTTCAAACACATATATCCGCGGTGTGTATGCTGTAAATGAATACCAATGTCGTACGGAAATTAAAAAAAATACTGTTAATCAATACCGATCTTTTACGGAAATCTTCGAACCTTTATACTATTAAACAATACCGACCTTGTACGGAAATTGCAAAACCTTTATAATGTTCGTGAATACCGACATTTTCCGGATTTCACCGAACCTGTATACTCTTAATGAATACCGACCTCGTACGGAAATCGACGAACCTTTATACCTACCATTGATGAATACCGACCTCGTACGGAAATCGACGAACCTGTATACCTACCATTTATGAATACCGACCTCGTACGGAAATCGACGAACCTTTATACCTACCATTTATGAATACCGACCTCGTACGGAAATCGACGAACCTTTATACCTACAATTTATGAATACCGACCTCGTACGGAAATCGACGAACCTTTATACCTACCATTAATGAATACCGACCTCGTACGGAAATCGACGAACCTGTATACCTACCATTGATGAATACCGACCTCGTACGGAAATCGACGAACCTTTATACCTACCATTAATGAATACCGACCTCGTACGGAAATCGACGAACCTTTATACCTACCATTTATGAATACCGACCTCGTACGGAAATCGACGAACCTTTATACCTACCATTTATGAATACCGACCTCGTACGGAAATCGACGAACCTTTATACCTACCATTTATGAATACCGACCTCGTACGGAAATCGACGAACCTTTATACCTACCATTGATGAATACCGACATCGTACGGAAATCGACGAACCTTTATACCTACCATTTATGAATACCGACATCGTACGGAAAACACCGAACCTGTATTCTTCCGTTCATGAATACCGACATCGTACGGAAAACACCGAACTTTTATACTGTTTATGAATACTGATCTCGTACGGAAATAGCCGAATCTTAATACTGTTTATGAATACTGACCTCGTAAGGAAATCGCCGAATCTTTATATTGTTTATGAATACTGACCTCGTACGGAAATCGCCGAATCTGTATACTGTTTATGAATATTACATCACGACGTACGGAAATCGTCGAATCTGTATACTGTTTATGAATACTGACCTCGTACGGAAATCGCACAATCTTTTTATGAATATTACATCACGAAGTACGGAAATCGCCGAATCTGTATACTGTTTATGAATACTGACCTCGTACGGAAATCGCCCAATCTTTATACTGTTTATGAATACTGCCATCGTCCGGAAATCGCCGAATCTTTATACTGTTTATGAATGTTGACATCGTACGGAAATCACCAATCACATTCGTCAATCATCTTATTGCCTATACATAACGCCCTCGAATTTGAATTAAAAATAAAATTGCTAATGGCTAACTTAAATAGTAGTCCTATCACATAATCCCATCTATCACATAATATAAGCGTCGTCCGCTACAACATTATATAAAAATCGCTTCGAGTGCGGAAACATTAGTTTAATAGACAACTAAAGAGACCAATGGTTAAAAGTCGAACGCATCACGTAACGCATTGACTGCTTTAACCGATGTTGTAAAGTATGTGCCACTAATTTAGTGCTAGGCCCTTCAATGTTGAGTGATAAACTATTGATATCATTAGTATTGACTAGGTACCTTATCAAATGTAAATGAGGAAAATCCCACATTTAGAAATTCATAATTGAATGGATTGATAACCGTATTTGTTGTGGACTGATCATTGCAGTGAGCCGGCTGACCCCGCCATGATTACAATTCCACCAATCGAGCAATACGGAGCCGATTACACGTTCGCAACGCCTAAATATTCCCTGGGTGAATATAAGAACTTTTTCATGTTTATCGTGAAGGAGTCCGAGAAGAGTGGACTGAAGGCTGATGGTAGCACCTTTCCGTCCAATACAGTATATACAGCGATACCCAATACAGACTACGTCGGCGGATATGTTGTGGTACGAAGTTTTGAACATATTTCACATTTATCAGTTAATTAGTAAAACCTCCATGTCCAGTACAATATACACCATGCTATCCAATACAATATACACCACGCTAGCCAATACAATATACACCATGTTATCCAGTACAATATACACCATGATATCCAATACAGTATACACCATGATATCCAATACAGTAGACACCAGGATATCCAGTACAATATACACCATGATATCCAATACAGTATACACCATGATATCCAATACAGTATACAACATGATAGCCAATACAGTATACACCATGATATCCAATACAATATACACCATGATATCCAATACAGTATACACCATGATATCCAATACAGTATACACCATGATATCCAGTACAATATACACCATGATATCCAGTACAATATACACCAGATATCCAATACACTATACACCATGATATACAGTACAATATACACCGTTGTATCCAGTACAATATACACCATGATATACAATACAGTATACATCATGACATCAAATAAAATATACACCATGATATCCAGTACAATATACACCATGATATCAAGTACAATATATACCATGATATCCAGTACAATATACACCATGCAATCTAATACAATATACACCATGATATCCAATACAAAATACACCATGGTATCCAATACAATATTCACAAGATATCTAATACAGTATACACCATGATATCCAATACAGTATACACCATGATATACAATACAATATACCCCATGATATACAATACAGTAGACACCATAATATCCAATACAATATACACCACGATATATAATACAGTATACACCACGATTTTCAGTATAATATACACCATGATATCCAGTTCAATATATACCATGATATCCAATACAGTATACAACATGATATACAATACAATATACACGATGCTATCCAGTACAGTACATACCATGAGATCTAATACAATATACACCATGATATCTAATACAATATACACCATGATAACTAATACAATATACACCATGCTATCCAATACAATATACACCATGATATCCAATACAGTATACACCATAATATCCAATACAATATACACCATGATATCCAATACAATACACACCATGATATACAATACAATATACACCATGATATCCAATACAGTATACACCATGATATCCAATACAATATACACCACGATATCCAGTACAATATACACTATGATATACAATACAGTATACACCATGATATCCAATATAGTATACACCATGATATCCAATAAAATATACACAACGATGTCCAATACAAAATACACCATGATATCCAATACAGTATACACCATGATATCCAGTACAATATATACCATGATATCCAGTACAATATACACCACGATATCCAGTACAATATACACCATGATATCCAGTACAATATACACCATGTTATCAAATACAGGCTACACCACGATATCCTGTACAATATACACGATGATATCCAATACAGGATACACCATGATATCCAATAATACAGGCTACACCATGATATATAATACAGGCTAAGCTTGGACCGTGTAATGGGTTGAAATATAACGCATAGTGTTTATTTAATTTACTTGCATTATAAGTTAACCAATAAATGCAGTAAGTTTGTTATGGTTAACAGGTAACGAGATTATAACATATGTATTTGCTTTTTTTTAGTAGGTCTTCCAAAGTGAAGAAAGTCAATAAAACTTGTTATATCATTAATACTCTTTAATTACCGAATTTTCAACCATTTGGTCTTTATGAAGATTTTAAAAAATACAACGGAAATTTAAGTGCAGTCCATTCTAGTATAATTCCCGTACTTTTCCATCTGCTGAGAATAAATATATCTTCCCTTCCTGCGATTGGATGCGCGTTTTATCATTACTAAGGACCATCTCGTAGAAAGAGTCATCCAGCATATGAAAATATTATAATATATGGTATTTGGTTTTAGGAAACGAGATTATGGTGTTGGGTAACGAGATTTTCCCTTCTTGTTTCAATTTGAACAAAGGATGCAATATCAGTCGATATTGCACGTATCGATGATATTGCACTGATATATTTTTCACTTGCTGCTAAGGACGGAACTATGTCCATACAGTTACGTAACAGGGCGCTCCCATCAAGCCTTTTATGATTTTATAGACCAGCTGATAATGTCTTAGTAGACACGCTTTGACAAATCGGTAGACATACACAAAACCCAATCCAGTCTATTTATAGCATTATCCGCGTGTGTAAACTGTAAATACATAGGGTACCCTACATCATTTCTGACGTAATATTGTGACGTGTTTTCAATGATATTGGTACTTGTAGACTGTACAGATTTTGCCATACGCTAAATTCCTAGTTGTTTTTGATAGTCATTGACGATCTATATAAGTTTATCTCAATAAAACATGAAGAACAAAAGTGGGATTGAATAACTGCTTGGATGAATATGCAAATAATTGTTTTAAAAGTAGGTCTTCTGATTATCTTTGTCATTCTCCGATGTGGAGTTTATCAACGCAGAATAGAAGATGTGTGTTCGCTTTACTGAACATACTGTGAGGTCAAAAGGGCATCCAAATCGTAATAAAGAACACAAATATCCAGGCGTAATTACCAGAATAAGATAATACACGAGTTCTTAATGAAAAACACTGTTAGAAAAAGCGTTACACATCATTTGTCGACGATTCAATCTCGAGTCGAAACCAAATGGGGAACAACAATGGCGGTTCGTAAATTATATTTTCCACGACTCTAGCCACCACCGGAAAGGACAGTATAGTTGCGCGATAGATCGTCAATGTTTATTTATCTAAACAATCCAAACCGAGTGTTAATGTTTTAAATGGCGAAGTGTTTAAAACAAACAAAACGACACATTTTAAATAGCCAATATCAAATTATACAGTGTTGGGACTTGTTTTCCTATATAGATGCAATAATCTATAAAACTGTTGTCCCTAAATAACGTCAAATACTGGTGTCCCTACATAACGTCAAATACCGGCGTCCCTACATAACGTCAAATACCGGTGTCCGTACATAACGTCAAATACCGGTGTCCTTACATAACGTCAACTAATGTTGTCCCTAAATAACGTCAAATACTGGTGTCCCTACATAACGTCAAATACTGGTGTCCGTACATAACGTCAGATACTGTTGTCCTTACATACCGTCAAATACCGGTGTCCCGACATAACGTCAAATACCGGTGTCCTTACATAATGTCAAATACTGATGTCCTTACATAACGTCAAATACTGGTGTCCCTACATAACGTCAAATGTCGGTGTCCTGACAAAATGTCAAATACTGGTGTCCCTACAAACGTCAAATACTGGTGTCCCTACATAACGTCAAATACCGGTGTCCTTACATAACGTCAAATACTGTTGTCCTTACATAACGTCAAATACTGTTGTCCCTAAATAACGTCAAATACTGGTGTCCTTACATAACGTCAAATACTGGTGTCCCTTCATAACGTCAAATGCCGGTGTCCTGACAAAATGTCAACTAATGTTGTCCCTAAATAACGTCAAATACTGGTGTCCCTACATAACGTCAAATACTGGTGTCCGTACATAACGTCAGATACTGTTGTCCTTACATACCGTCAAATACCGGTGTCCCGACATAACGTCAAATACCGGTGTCCTTACATAATGTCAAATACTGATGTCCTTACATAACGTCAAATACTGGTGTCCCTACATAACGTCAAATGCCGGTGTCCTGACAAAATGTCAAATACTGGTGTCCCTACAAACGTCAAATACTGGTGTCCCTACATAACGTCAAATACCGGTGTCCTTACATAACGTCAAATACTGTTGTCCTTACATAACGTCAAATACTGTTGTCCCTAAATAACGTCAAATACTGGTGTCCTTACATAACGTCAAATACTGGTGTCCCTTCATAACGTCAAATGCCGGTGTCCTGACAAAATGTCAAATACTGGTGTCCCTACAAACATCAAATACTGGTGTCCCTACATAACATCAAATACCGGTGTCCTTACATAACGTCAAAAACTGTTGTCCCTAAATAACGTCAAATACTGGTGTCCTTACACAACGTCAAATACCGGTGTCCTTACATAACGTCAAATACTGGTGTCCCTATATAACGTCAAATACTGTTGTCCTTACATACCGTTAAATACTGGTGTCCGACATAACGTCAAATACTGTTGTCCTTACTTAACGTCAAATACTGTTGTCCCTAAAAAACGTCAAATACAAGCCTTTTAAGATGTAAGACTATAACATTTTGAAATATATTCACAACGCGCAACTATATAGAGGATATTTGTTTGTTTTGAGTGGATATGGAATATATCTCATCGAGACGTGATACAATTGAATATTTTCACGAGCGCGTAGCGCGAGTGAAAATGTTTAAATTGTATCACTTCGAGTTGAAATATATTCCATATACACTCAAAACAAACAAATTTTCTTTTTATTTAATGACAAATTGATGAAAAACAAATAATATACCCATTATGTATTTCTTTATATATAACTTGTGTAGTATAACATGACCGAATACTAGGAAAATGACGTCACGTCAGCGGTTTGACGTCATAACGTTAGTCCCTTTGAGGTCATTTATTCATATTCCACAGTGTGGAATAAGGATTTTATTTCACTGATAGAACACAGTATTTCATCACTTAGCATTAAATAAAACGTTTTTATCTTCATTTATAATCATCCATATAAATTTTTGTTCATTTGACATTATGTTAAAATGAATTGAGAATTGCGACATTGTTTTAAAGAGTTCATTTCTTTCACTAGCAAGAGATGGACATTCTGTGACAAAATGTTTTTCGTCTTCTATTGATCCTGACTTGCAAAGTTTACATGTCCTTAAGTTAAGTTCCACTTTTTTATAGCGGCCAATTTCTATTTCTAATATATGTGAACTAATTCTGAAATTTGAGAAACATTTTCTGATATTTTTGTCTTTTATAACATTTAAATAAGGTTCTCTACAGAGTCTATTTTTAAATAAAGCTTACATAACGTCAAATACTGGTGTCCCTACATAACGTCAAATACTGGTGTCCGTACATAACGTCAAATACCGGTGTCCTTACATAACGTCAAATACCGGTGTCCTTACATAACGTCAAATACTGGTGTCCCTATATAACGTCAAATACCGATGTACTTACATAACGTCAAATACTGTTGTCCTTACATAACGTCAAATACTGTTGTCCCTTAATAACGTCAAATATCGGTGTCCCTTCATAACGTCAAATACTGGTCCCTACATAACGTAAAATACTGGTGTCCGTACATAACGTCAAATACTGGTGTCCTTTCAAAACGGCAAATACACGTGGTAGTAATTTGCAGTTAACAACAATGTCGATCTTCACAAATACCAGGAACATATAAATAAACAAGATGTTTATTGGGAGATTGTGGGGTTTTCTCCTGGTTGGTTTTTACCCAAATATATCATGAAAAGTGCAGTTTTGATTGATTGAGCTTTAAGGCCGCATGGAAATATATGATAACAAAGCAAAATTCGTTAACTTTTACAGCTTGATCCAGGAACCCATACGTTACGACATGACTCGCCCATTTCTGTGTTTGGTGGATTTATGTATGGTACAGCCAGGTTTGAAACCTACGGTATGCCCTCTGGACTTCGACTTGCCCCGATTAACACAGTAAGTATATCAAACATGTATTACTTGAAAATATTGAACTGTTCCTAACCTTCATTCAATTAAAGGAGGCGCACCTAGCTCGTTGGAGACTTAATGCATATAATATATAGAGAAGACTTAGTAGGCAAGCCAATGCACTCGTCAGAGATCTCGCTGTCCGTCACGTGTAATGTAGTCATGGATGCATATTTTGAAAAAAAATCTAGAAGTGTAATTTTACGCCAATTAACTTTTATATGATCACTGTTAAGGTGATCCGACTGGACCCATTAACCTTTACATGATCCATGTTACGGAGATTCAATTGGACCCATTAACCATTACATGATCCATGATACGGAGATTCAATTGGACCCATTAACATTTATATGATCCATGTTACGGAGATTCAATTGGACCCATTAACCTTTACATGAGCCATGTTACGGAGATTCAATTGGACCCATTAACCTTTACAGTAAGTAAATATATTTTAAGTAAGTAAATATTTTATTATAGTGACATGTGTATATACAACAACAAAACAATGGTACAAAATGTAATAAATAACACCCGGCCCCATGGGCCTATAAGTCACTTTCAAAAGAAAAATAATTAAGAAAACCCCAAAAAAATAAAATAAAAAACAAAACAAAAAACATACAAAAAAAGCAAAAAATGGAAAACGTGTTGTGTTGGTATCGTTCTACTTCATAACGACAATATCAAAATAGACAGATATGGGCAGTACCATTCGAAAACATCCATTCCAGAAACTTCATCTCCAAAAGAAAAATAAGGTAGATATACATGAGCCATGTTAATGAGATTCAATTGGACCCATTAACCTTTACATGATCAATGTTACGGAGATTCAATTGGACCCATTAACCTTTACATGAGCCATGTTAATGAGATTCAATTGGACCCATTAACCTTTACATGATCAATGTTACGGAGATTCAATTGGACCC
Organism: Serripes groenlandicus; assembly: GCA_031761405.1. Taxonomy (NCBI): domain Eukaryota; kingdom Metazoa; phylum Mollusca; class Bivalvia; order Cardiida; family Cardiidae; genus Serripes; species Serripes groenlandicus. The sequence continues at coordinate 66,184,120 of JASEVX010000008.1, forward strand.
ATTAACCTTTACATGATCCACGTTACGGAGATTCAATTGGACCCATTAACATTTATATGATCCATGTTACGGAGATTCAATTGGACCCATTAACCTTTACATGATCAATGTTACGGGGATTCAATTGGACCCATTAACCTTTACATGATCCACGTTACGGAGATTCAATTGGACCCATTAACCTTTACATGATCAATGTTACGGAGATTCAATTGGACCCATTAACATTTATATGATCCATGTTACGGAGATTCAATTGGACCCATTAACCTTTATATGATCCATGTTACGGAGATTCAATTGGACCCATAAGTCGACAGACGCTGCTCTTAAATGTAAAGTATAGGTGCTTCCAACACATTTAAACCGTGGTCCGCGTCCGCATTCCGATCATCATCATGATGTAGTGGTCAGAGTGTCCGCATTCCGACCACCTCCAGGCTGAAGTAGTCGGAGTGTCCGCATACCGACCATCTCCATGGTGTAGTGGTCAGAGAGTTCACATTCTGACCATCTCCATGCTGTAGTAGTCTGAGTGTCTACATTCCAACCATCTCCATGGTGTAGTAGTCTGAGTGTCTACATTCCAACCATCTCCATGGTGTAGTAGTCTGAGTGTCTACATTCCAACCATCTCCATGGTGTAGTAGTCTGAGTGTCCCCGTATAACAATCTCCATGGTGTAGTAGTCTGATTGTCTACATTCCAGCCATCTCCATGGTGTAGTAGCCTGAGTGTCTACATTCCAACCATCTATATGGTGTAGTAGTCTGAGTGTCTACATTCCAACCATCTCCATGGTGTAGTAGTCTGAGTGTCCCCGTATAACCATCTTCATGGTGTAGTAGTCTGAGTGTCTACATTCCAACCATCTCCATGGTGTAGTAGTCTGAGTGTCTACATTCCAACCATTTTCATGGTGTAGTAGTCTGAGTGTCCCCGTATAACCATCTCCATGGTGTAGTAGTCTGATTGTCTACATTCCAACCATCTCCATGGTGTAGTAGTCTGAGTGTCTACATTCCAACCATCTCCATGGTGTAGTAGTCTGAGTGTCTACATTCCAACCACCTCCATGGTGTAGTAATCTGAGTGTCCGCCTTCCAACCATCTCCATTGTGTAGTAGTCTGAGTGTCCGCATTCCAACCATCTCAATGGTGTAGTAGTCTCAGTGTCTGCCTTCTAACCATCTTCATGGTATAGTCATCTGAGTGTCCGCCTTCTAACCATCTCCATGGTGTAGTAGTCTGGGTGTCCGCCTTCCAAGCATCTCCAGGGTGTAGTAGTCTGAGTGTCCGCCTTCTAACCATCTCCATGGTGTAGTAGTCTGAGTGTCCCCGTATAACCATCTCCATGGTGTAGTAGTCTGAGTGTCTACATTCCAACCATCTCCATGGTGTAGTAGTCTGAAAGTCCGCCTTCCGACCATCTCCATGGTGTAGTAGTCTGAATGTCTACATTCCAACCATCTCCATGGTGTAGTAGTCTGAGTGTCTACATTCCAACCATATCCATGGTGTAGTAGTCTGAGTGTCTACATTCCAACCATCTCCATGGTGTAGTAGTCTGAGTGTCTACATTCCAACCATCTCCATGGTGTAGTAGTCTGAGTGTCCGCCTTCTAACCATCTCCATGGTGTAGTAGTCTGAATGTCCGCCTTCCGACCATCTCCATGGTGTAGTAGTCTGAATGTCCGCCTTCTAACCATCTCCATGGTGTAGAAGTTTGAGTGTCCGCCTTCTAACCATCTCCATGTTGTAGTAGTCTGAATGTCTGCCTTCTAACCATCTCCATGGTGTAGTAGTCTGAGTGTTTACATTCCAACCATCTCCATGGTGTAGTAGTCTGAGTGTCCCCGTATAACCATATCCATGGTGTAGTATTCTGAGTGTCGACATTCCAACCATCTACATGGTGTAGTAGTCTGAGTGTCTACATTCCAACCATCTCCATGCTGTAGTAGTATGAGTGTCTACATTCCAACCATCTCCATGGTGTAGTAGTCTGAGTGTCCCCGTATAACCATCTCCATGGTGTAGTAGTCTGCGTGTCTACATTCCAACCATCTCCATGGTGTAGTAGTATGAGTGTCTACATTCCAACCATCTCCATGGTGTAGTAGTCTGAGTGTCTATATTCCAACCATCTCCATGGTGTAGTAGTCTGAGTGTCTACATTCCAACCATCTCCATGGTGTAGTAGTATGAGTGTCAACATTCCAACCATCTCCATGGTGTAGTAGTATGAGTGTCTACATTCCAACCATCTCCATGGTGTAGTAGTCTGAGTGTCTACATTCCAACTATCTCCATGGTGTAGTAGTCTGAGTGTCCCCGTATAACCATATACATGGTGTAGTAGTCTGAATGTCCGCCTTCCAACCATCTCCATGGTGTAGTATTCTGAATGTCTACATTCCAACCATCTCCATGGTGTAGTAGTCTGAGTGTCCGCCTTCCAACCATCTCCATGGTGTAGTTTTCTGAATGTCTACATTCCAACCATCTCCATGGTGTAGTAGTCTGAGTGTCCGCCTTCTAACCATCTCCATGGTGTAGTAGTCTGAGTGTCCCCGTATAACCATCTCCATGGTGTAGTAGTCTGAGTGTCCGCCTTCCAACCATATCCATGGTGTAGTAGTCTGAGTGTCTACATTACAACCATCTCCATGGTGTAGTAGTCTGAGTGTCTGCATTCCAACCATCTCCATGGTGTAGTAGTATGAGTGTCTCAATTCCAACCATCTCCATGGTGTAGTAGTATGAGTGTCCCCCTTATAACCATCTCCATGGTGTAATAGTCTGAGTGTCTACATTCCAACCATCTCCATGGTGTAGTAGTCTGAGTGTCCCCGTATAACCATCTCCATGGTGTAGTAGTATGAGTGTCTACATTCCAACCATCTCCATGGTGTAGTAGTCTGAGTGTCTACATTCCAACCATCTCCATGGTGTAGTAGTCTGAGTGTCTACATTCCAACCATCTCCATGGTGTAGTAGTCTGAGTGTCTACATTCCAACCATCTCCATGGTGTAGTAGTCTGAGTGTCCGCCTTCTAACCATCTCCATGGTGTAGTAGTCTGAGTGTCCGCCTTCTAACCATCTCCATGGTGTAATAGTCTGAGTGTCCCCGTATAACCATATCCATGGTGTAGTAGTCTGAGTGTCTACATTACAACCATCTTCATGGTGTAGTAGTCTGAGTGTCTATATTCCAACCATCTCCATGGTGTAGTAGTCTGAGTGTCCCCCATATAACCATATATATGGTGTAGTAGTCTGAGTGTCTGCCTTCTTACCATCTCCATGGTGTAGTAGTCTGAGTGTCTACATTCCAACTATCTCCATGGTGTTGTAGTCTGAGTGTCCCCGTATAACCATCTCCATGGTGTAGTAGTCTGAGTGTCTGAATTCCAACCATCTCCATGGTGTAGTATTCTGAGTGTCGACATTCCAACCATCTCCATGGTGTAGTAGTCTGAGTGTCTACATTCCAACCATCTACATGGTGTAGTAGTCTGAGTGTCCCCGTATAACCATATCCATGGTGTAGTAGTCTGAGTGTCTACATTCCAACCATCTCCATGGTGTAGTATTCTGAGTGTCGACATTCCAACCATCTCCATGGTGTAGTAGTCTGAGTGTCTACATTCCAACCATCGCCATGGTGTAGTCTGAGTTTCTGCCTTTTAACCACCTCCATGGTGTAGTAGGCTAAGTGTCTACATTCCAACTATCTCCATGGTGTAGTAGTCTGAGTGTCCCCGTATAACCATCTGCATGGTGTAGTAGTCTGAGTGTCTGAATTCCAACCATCTCCATGGTGTAGTATTCTGAGTGTCGACATTCCAACCATCTCCATGGTGTAGTAGTCTGAGTGTCTGCCTTCCAACCATCTCCATGGTGTAGTAGTCTGAGTGTCTACATTCCAACCATCTCCATGGTGTAGTAGTCTGAGTGTTCGCCTTCTAACCATCTCCATGGTGTAGTAGTCTGAGTGTCCCCGTATAACCATATCCATGGTGTAGTAGTCTGAGTGTCTACATTCCAACCATCTCCATGGTGTAGTAGTCTGAGTGTCTACATTCCAACCATCTCCATGGTGTAGTAGTCTGAGTGTCCGCCTTCTAACAATCTCCATGGTGTAGTAGTCTGAGTGTCCGCCTTCTAACCATCTCCATGGTGTAGTAGTCTGAGTGTCTGAATTCCAACCATCTCCATGGTGTAGTATTCTGAGTGTCCACATTCCAACCATCTCCATGGTGTAGTAGTCTGAGTGTCTACATTCCAACCATCGCCATGGTGTAGTTGTCTGAGTGTTTACATTCCAACCATCTCCATGGTGTAGTAGTCTGAGTGTCTACATTCCAAACATCTCCATGGTGTAGTAGTCTGAGTGTCTGAATTCCAACCATCTCCATGGTTTAAGTATTCTGAGTGTCTACATTCCAACCATCTCCATGGTGTAGTAGTCTGAGTGTCTACATTCCAACCATCTCCATGGTGTAGTAGTCTGAGTGTCTACATTCCAACCATCTCCATGGTGTAGTAGTCTGAGTGTCCCCGTATAACCATCTCCATGGTGTAGTAGTCTGTATGTCTACATTCCAACCATCTCCATGGTGTAGTAGTTTGAGTGTCCACATTCCAACCATCTCCATGGTGTAGTAGTCTGAGTGTCCGCCTTCCAACCATCTCCATGGTGTAGTAGTCTGAGTGTCTACATTCCAACCATCTCCATGGTGTAGTAGTCTGAGTGTCTACATTCCAACCATCTCCATGGTGTAATAGTCTGAGTGTCCGCATTCCAACCATCTCCATGTTGTAGTAGTCTGAGTGTCCGCATTCCAACCATCTCCATGGTGTAGTAGTCTGAGTGTCTGCATTCCAACCATCTCAATGGTTTAAGTAGTCTGAGTGTCTGCATTCTAACTATCTCCATGGTGTAGTACTGATTCCCTTGTGTAATGATCAGATCGATCGCATTCTGACTGAATCCCTTGTGTAATAATCAGATCGATCGCATTCTGACTGAATCCCTTGTGTAATGATAAGATCGATCGCATTCCGACTGAATCCCTTGTGTAATGATCAGATCGATCGCATTCCAACTGAATCCCTTGTGTAATGATCAGATCGATCGCATTCCGACTGAATCCCTTGTGTAATGATGATCAGATCAATCGCATTCCGACTGAATCCCTTGTGTAATGATCAGATCGATCGCATTCCGACTGAATCCCTTGTGTAATGGTCAGATCGTTCGCATCCTGTCTGAATCCCTTTTGTAATGATCAGAACGATCGCATTCCGACTGAATCCCTTGTGTAATGATGATCAGATCGATCGCATTCTGACTGAATCCCTTGTGTAATAATCAGATCGATCGCATTCTGACTGAATCCCTTGTGTAATGATGATCAGATCGATCGCATTCTGACTGAATCCCTTGTGTTATAATCAGATCGATCGCATTCTGACTGAATCCCTTGTGTAATGATGATCAGATCGACCGCATTCCGACTGAATCCCTTGTGTAATGATCAGATCGACCGCATTCTGACTGAATCCCTTGTGTAATGATGATCAAATCGATCGCATTCTGACTGAATCCCTTGTGTAATGATGATCAGATCGATCGCATTCTGACTGAATCCCTTGTGTAATGATCAGATCGATCGCATTCTTACTGAATCCCTTGTGTAATGGTCAGATCGATCGCATTCCGATTGAATCCCTTGTGTAATGATCAGATCGATCGCATTCTGACTGAATCCCTTGTGTAATGATGATCAGATCGATTGCATTCTGACTGAATCCCTTTTGTAATGATGATCAGATCGACCGCATTCCGACTGAATCCCTTGTGTAATGATGATCCGATCGATCGCATTCTGACTGAATCCCTTGTGTAATGATCAGATCGATCGCATTCTGACTGAATCCCTTGTGTAATGATGATCAAATGGATCGCATTCCGACTGAATCCCTTGTGTAATAATGATCAGATCGATTGCATTCTGACTGAATCCCTTGTGTAATGGTCAGATCGATCGCATTCTGACTGAATCCCTTGTGTAATGGTCAGATCGATCGCATTCTGACTGAATCCCTTGTGTAATGGTCATATCGATCGCATTCTGACTGAATCCCTTGGAGCAATTGTCAGAGCTTCCCCTTTCCGACCGTCTGTTTCGTTTTAGTGTTCAGCGTGTCCCCATTCCAACCGTCTGTTTCGTTTTGGTGTTCAGCGTGTCACCATTCCGACCGTCTGTTTGGTTTTAGTGTTCAGCGTGTCCCCATTCCGACCTTCTGTTTGGTTTTAGTGTTCAGCGTGTCCCCATTCCGACCGTCTGTTTGGTTTTAGTGTTCAGCGTATCCCCATTCCGACCGTCTGTTTGGTTTTAATGTTCAGCTTGTCCGCAATCCGACCGTCTGTTTGGGTTTAGTGTTCAGCGTGTCCCCATTCCGACCCTCTGTTTGGTTTTAGTGTTCAGCGTGTCCCCATTCCGATCGTCTGTTTGGTTTTAGTGTTCAGCGTGTCCGCAATCCGACCGTATGTTTGGTTTTAGTGTTCAGCGTGTCCCTATTCCGATCGTCTGTTTGGTTTTAATGTTCAGCGTGTCCGCAATCCGACCGTCTGTTTGGTTTTAGTGTTCAGCGTGTCCCCATTCCGATCGTCTGTTTGGTTTTAGTGTTCAGCGTGTCCCCATTCCGATCGTCTGTTTGGTTTTAGTGTTCAGCGTGTCCGCAATCCGACCGTCTGTTTGGTTTTAGTGTTCAGCGTGTCCGCAATCCGACCGTCTGTTTGGTTTTAGTGTTCAGCGTGTCCGCAATCCGACCGTCTGTTTGGTTTTAGTGTTCAGTGTGTCCGCAATCCGACCGTCTGTTTGGTTTTAGTGTTCAGCGTGTCCGCAATCCGACCGTCTGTTTGGTTTTAGTGTTCAGCTTGTCCGCAATCCGACTGTCTGTTTGGTTTTAGTGTTCAGCGTGTCCCCATTCCGACCGTCTGTTTGGTTTTAGTGTTCAGCGTGTCCCCATTCCGATCGTCTGTTTGGTTTTAGTGTTCAGCGTATCCCCATTCCGACAGTCTGTTTGGTTTTAGTGTTCAGCGTATCCCCATTCCGACCGTCTGTTTGGTTTTAGTGTTCAGCGTGTCCGCAATCCGACCGTCTGTTTGGTTTTAGTGTTCAGCGTGTCCCCATTCCGATCGTCTGTTTCGTTTTAATGTTCAGCGTGTCCCCATTCCGACCTTCTGTTTGGTTTTAGTGTTCACCGTATCCCCATTCCGACCGTCTGTTTGGTTTTAGTGTTCAGCGTATCCCCATTCCGACCGTCTGTTTGGTTTTAGTGTTCAGCGTGTCCGCAATCCGACTGTATGTTTGGTTTTAGTGTTCAGCGTGTCCCTATTCCTACCGTCTGTTTGGTTTTAATGTTCAGCGTGTCCGCAATCCGACCGTCTGTTTGGTTTTAGTGTTCAGCGTGTCCCCATTCCGATCGTCTGTTTGGTTTTAGTGTTCAGCGTGTCCCCATTCCGACCGTCTGTTTGGTTTTAGTGTTCAGCGTGTCCCCATTCCAATCGTTTGTTTGGTTTTAGTGTTCAGCGTGTCCGTAATTCGACCGTCTGTTTGGTTTTAGTGTTCAGCGTGTCCCCAATCCGACCGTCTGTTTGGTTTAAGTGTTCAGCGTATCCCCATTCCGACCGTCTGTTTGGTTTTAGTGTTCAGCGTGTCCGCAATCCGACCGTATGTTTGGTTTTAGTGTTCAGCGTGTCCCTATTCCGATCGTCTGTTTGGTTTTAATGTTCAGCGTGTCCGCAATCCGACAGTCTGTTTGGTTTTAGTGTTCAGCGTGTCCCCATTCCGACCGTCTGTTTGGTTTTAGTGTTCAGCGTGTCCCCATTCCGATCGTCTGTTTGGTTTTAGTGTTCAGCGTGTCCGCAATCCGACCGTCTGTTTGGTTTTAGTGTTCAGCGTGTCCGCAATCCGACCGTCTGTTTAGTTTTAGTGTTCAGCGTGTCTGCAATCCGACCGTCTGTTTGGTTTTAGTGTTCAGCGTGTCCGCAATCCGACCGTCTGTTTGGTTTTAGTGTTCAGTGTGTCCGCAATCCGACCGTCTGTTTGGTTTTAGTGTTCAGCGTGTCCGCAATCCGACCGTCTGTTTGGTTTTAGTGTTCAGCGTGTCCCCATTCCGACCGTCTGTTTGGTTTTAGTGTTCAGCGTGTCCCCATTCCGACCGTTTGTTTGGTTTTAGTGATCAGCGTGTCCCCATTCCGATTGTCTGTTTGGTTTTAGTGTTCAGCGTATCCCCATTACGATCGTCTGTTTGGTTTTAGTGTTCAGCGTATCCCCATTCCGATCGTCTGTTTGGTTTTAGTGTTCAGCGTATCCCCATTCCGACCGTCTGTTTGGTTTTAGTGTTCAGCGTGTCCGCAATCCGACCGTCCGTTTGGTTTTAGTGTTCAGCGTGTCCGCAATCCGACCGTCTGTTTGGTTTTAGTGTTCAGCGTATCCCCATTCCGACTGTCTGTTTGGTTTTAGTGTTCAGCGTGTCCTCAATCCGACCGTATGTTTGGTTTTAGTGTTCAGCGTGTCCCTTTCCCGACCGTCTGTTTCGTTTTAATGTTCAGCGTGTCCCCAATCCGACCGTCTCTTTGGTTTTAGTGTTCAGCGTGTCCCCATTCCGATCGTCTGTTTGGTTTTAGTGTTCAGCGTGTCCGCAATCCGACCGCCTGTTTGGTTTTAGTGTTCAGCGTGTCCGCAATCCGACCGTCTGTTTGGTTTTAGTGTTCAGCGTGTCCGCAATCCGACCGTCTGTTTGGTTTTAGTGTTCAGCGTGTCCGCAATCCGACCGTCTGTTTGGTTTTAGTGTTCAGTGTGTCCGCAATCCGACCGTCTGTTTGGTTTTAGTGTTCAGCGTGTCCGCAATCCGACCGTCTGTTTGGTTTTAGTGTTCAGCGTGTCCGCAATCCGACCGTCTGTTTGGTTTTAGTGTTCAGCGTGTCCCCATTCCGACTGTCTGTTTGGTTTTAGTGTTCAGCGTGTCCCCATTCCGACCGTCTGTTTGGTTTTAGTGTTCAGCGTATCCCCATTCCGATCGTCTGTTTGGTTTTAGTTTTCAGCGTGTCCCCATTCCGATCGTCTGTTTGGTTTTAGTGTTCAGCGTGTCCTTATTCCGACCGTCTGTTTGGTTTTAGTGTTCAGCGTTTCCCCATTCCGACCGTCTGTTTGGTTTTAGTGTTCAGCGTGTCCGCAATCCGACCTTCTGTTTGGTTTTAGTGTTCAGCGTATCCCCATTCCGACCGTCTGTTTGGTTTTAGTGTTCAGCGTGTCCGCAATCCGACCTTCTGTTTGGTTTTAGTGTTCAGCGGGTCCCCATTCCGATCGTCTGTTTGGTTTTAGTGTTCAGCGTGTGCGCAATCCTACCTTCTGTTTGGGTTTTAGTGTTCAGCGTGTCCCCATTCCGATCGTCTGTTTGGTTTTAGTGTTCAGCGTGTCCGCAATCCGATCGTCTGTTTGGTTTTAGTGTTCAGCGTGTCCGCAATCCTACCTTCTGTTTGGGTTTTAGTGTTCAGCGTGTCCCCATTCCGATCGTCTGTTTGGTTTTAGTGTTCAGCGTATCCCCATTCCGATCGTCTGTTTGGTTTTAGTGTTCAGCGTGTCCCCATTTCGACCTTCTGTTTGGTTTTAGTGTTCAGCGTATCCCCAGTCCGACCGTCTGTTTGGTTTTAGTGTTCAGCGTGTCCCCATTCCGACCGTCTGTTTGGTTTTAGTGTTCAGAGATTCCCCATTCCGACCGTCTGTTTGGTGTTAGTGTTCAGAGCTTCCCCATTCCGACTGACACTATGGTGTAGTTTTATAACTGATGTTTGCATTCCGACCGTGGCCGTGGTGAATTGGTCAGAACGTCCGCATCACAAGCAGTAGACCAAAGTTCAATCCCCTGTCGGTTCATATGAAAGACATGAAAGTAAAGGGTTTTCCTCCTTGGCGATCATGGTTGCTTAGATTTCATTACGACTGATGTTACAGTGTCAGACAAAATAATACCAGTATTATTAGTTAATAACAACGGAAATTCGTAATATAACTGCAGTGTTGTTGAAAACGATGTTGATCCCTTTTATTTCACAACTAACCAACACATTTAAAACTTCTCTGAAAGGCAAATCACAAATTAGATGGATATACATGCACGTTTACATTGCTTTACAATAACCCTTAATAAACTAGAGGTGTATCCTTTATTTTAAACTTTTTTTTATGGAGTAAATAACGGAAATCGAATAGTGTAGGAAAAAGAGATTCTAATGAAATCAACAATGAATTAGGTTGATGCTTTTTTCAGTTATAAAAAAAACATATAACTCCTGGTCAGTTATGCGCAAAGTGCCTCACAATGAAATACGGAGAGCGTGTAACGTAGACAGTTCATGTAGACGCCTTTATATATACCGCTTTATGTAGATCACTTTACAGAGACCGCTTAATGGTATCCCATGACGGAGACTGCTTAATGGTATCCCATGACAGAGACCGCTTAATGGTATCTCATGACGGAGACTGCTTAAGGGCATCCCATGACAGAGACCGCTTAATGATATCTCATGACGGAGACTGCTTAGTGGTATCCCATGACGGAGACTGCTTAATGGTATCCCATGACAGAGACTGCTTAGTGGTATCCCATGACAGAGACTGCTTAATGGTATCCCATGACAGAGACTGCTTAATGGTATCTCATGACAGAGACCGCTTAATAGTATCCCATGACAGAGACTGCTTAATGGTATCCCATGACAGAGACCGCTTAATGGTATCCCATGACAGAGACCGCTTAATGGTATCCCATGACAGAGACTGCTTAATGGTATCCCATGACAGAGACTGCTTAATGGTATCTCATGACAGAGACTGCTTAGTGGAATCCCATGACGGAGACTGCTTAGTGGTATCCCATGACGGAGACTGCTTAATGGAATCCCATGACAGAGACTGCTTAATGGTATCCCATGACGGAGACTGCTTAATGGTATCCCATGACAGAGACCGCTTAATGGAATCCCATGACAGAGACTGCTTAGTGGTATCCCATGACGGAGACTGCTTAATGGTATCCCATGACAGAGACCGCTTAATGGAATCCCATGACAGAGACTGCTTAGTGGTATCCCATGACGGAGACTGCTTAATGGTATCCCATGACGGAGACTGCTTAATGGTATCCCATGACAGAGACTGCTTAATGGTATCTCATGACGGAGACCGCTTAATGATATCTCATGACAGAGACCGCTTAACGGTATCTCATGACAGAGACCGCTTAATGGTATCTCATGACGGAGACCGCTTAATGGTATCTCATGACGGAGACCGCTTAATGGTATCTCATGACGGAGACCGCTTAATGGTATCTCGTGACAGAGACTGCTTAATGATATCCCATGACAGAGACCGCTTAATGGTATCCAATGACGGAGACTGCTTAATGGTATCCCATGACGGAGACTGCTTAATGGTATCCCATGACAGAGACCGCTTAATGCTAACTCATGACGGAGACTGCTTAATGGTATCCCATGACAGAGACCGTTTAATGGAATCCCATGACAGAGACTGCTTAATGGTATCCCATGACGGAGACTGCTTAATGGTATCCCTTGACAGAGACCGCTTAATGGAATCCCATGACACAGACTGCTTAATGGTATCTCATGACAGAGACCGCTTAATGGTATCTCATGAAGGAGACCGCTTAATGGTATCTCATGACGGAGACCGCTTAATGGTATCTCATGACGGAGACCGCTTACTGGTATCTCATGACGGAGACTGCTTAATGGTATCCCATGACAGAGACTGCTTAATGGTATCCTATGACGGAGACAGCTAAATGGAATCCCATGACAGAGACCGCTTAATGATATCCCATGACAGAGACAGCTTAATGGAATACCATAACAGAGACCGCTTAATGGTATCCCATGACAGAGACTGCTTAATGGTATCCCATGACGGAGACTGCTTAATAGTATCCCATGACGGAGACTGCCTAATGGTGTCCCATGACGGAGACTGCTTAATAGTATCCCATGACGGAGACTGCCTAATGGTATCCCATGACGGAGACTGCTTAATGGTATCCCATGACAGAGACTGCTTAATGGTGTCCCATGACGGAGACTGCTTAATGGTATCCCATGACGGAGACAGCTTAGTGGTATCCCATGACGGAGACTGCTTAATAGTATCCCATGACAGAGACTGCTTAATGGTGTCCCATGACGGAGACTGCTTAATAGTATCCCATGACGGAGACTGCTTAATAGTATCCCATGACAGAGACTGCTTAATGGTGTCCCATGACGGAGACTGCTTAATGGTATCCCATGACGGAGACTGCTTAATAGTATCCCATGACAGAGACTGCTTAATAGTATCCCATGACGGAGACTGCTTAATAGTATCTCATGACGGAGACTGCTTAATGGTATCCCATGACGGAGACTGCTTAATCGTATCCCATGACGGAGACTGCTTAATAGTGTCCCATGACGGAGACTGCTTAATGGTATCCCATGACGGAGACTGCCTAATGGTATCCCATGGCGGAGACTGCTTAATGGTATCTCATGACGGAGACAGCTTAACGGTATCCCATGACGGAGACTGCTTAACGGTATCCCATGACAGAGACTGCTTAATGGTATCCCATGACGGATACAGCTTAATGGTATCCCATGACGGAGACAGCTTAGTGGTATCTCATGACGGAGACCGCTTAATGGTATCCCATGACAGAGACCGCTTAATGGTATCCCATGGCGGAGACCGCTTTATGGAATCCCATGACGGAGACTGCTTAATGGTATCCCATGACGGAGACTGCCTAATGATATCTCATGGCGGAGACTGCTTAATGGTATCTCATGACGGAGACAGCTTAATGGAATCCCATGACGGAGACTGCTTAATGGTATCCCATGACGGAGACTGCCTAATGATATCTCATGGCGGAGACTGCCTAATGATATCTCATGGCGGAGACTGCTTAATGGTATCCCATGACGGATACAGCTTAATGGTATCCCATGACGGAGACAGCTTAGTGGTATCTCATGACGGAGACCGCTTAATGTAATCCCATGACAGAGACCGCTTAATAGTATCCCATGACAGAGACTGTTTAATGGTATCCCTTGACGGAGACTGCTTAATGGTATCCCATGACGGAGACTGCCTAATGGTATCCCATGGCGGAGACTGCTTAATGGTATCTCATGACGGAGACAGCTTAATGGAATCCCATGACGGACACTGCTTAACGGTATCCCATGACGGAGACTGTTTAATGGTATCCCATGACAGAGACTGCTTAATGGTATCCCATGACGGATACAGCTTAATGGTATCCCATGACGGAGACAGCTTAGTGGTATCTCATGACGGAGACCGCTTAATGGTATCCCATGACAGAGACCGCTTAATGGTATCCTCTGGCGGAGACCGCTTTATGGAATGCCATGACGGAGACTGCTTAATGGTATCCCATGACGGAGACTGCTTAATGGTATCCCATGACGGAGACAGCTTAATGGTATCACATGACGGAGACAGCTTAATGGTATCCCATGACGGAGACCGCTGTATACAGACCCCTTTCCGGTGATTAGTTTACATAAACCCCTTTAAGGAGACCAATGAATGTATTCCCTTGGCGATTGTGTTATGTGAAAGAGTTGATCTCGTTTGTTTTGTAGATTTGTGTTCCCTCCACGACAGTAGTGGGCGACGGTATTGATAATGACTGCGATGGTCTCATCGACGAGGAATTGTGTACAGTGGAAAACCAGAATGCCGGTAAAGAGATTTGTGTGCTTACTTTTCACCATTCGACAGCAACGATTTTAAAAATAAAATGGGTGAAAAAAATTACTTAAAACTATGTTTAAAAACAAAGTGGGAACAAAGTAAAAACACTCAAAACATAAAGATTCAGATTTCGTTTGATTGCAAGTCAGTTTCTTCAAAAAATGCCATTTTGTGTGTCAGCCATCTTTTATTTTAAGCAGTGTTGTGTGTGCCAGTCCTGTTTTATATTAAGCAGTGTTATGTGTGTTAGTCCTGTTTTATATTAAGCAGTATATTGTGTGCCAGTCCTGTTTTATATTAAGCAGTATATTGTGTCCCAGTTCTGTTTTATATTAAGCAGTGTTATGTTTGTCAGTCCTCTTTTATATTAAGCAGTGTTGTGTTTGTCAGTCCTGTTTTGTGTACCAGTCCTGTTTTATATTAAGCAGTATAGTGTGTGCCAGTCCTGTTTCATATTATGCAGTGTTATGTGTGCCAGTCCTGTTTTATATTATTCAATATATTGTTTGTCAGCCCTGTTTTATATTAAGCAGTATATTGTGTGAAAGTCCTGTTTTATATTAAGCAGTATATTGTGTGTCAGTCCTCTTCTATAAAATACAGTATTTTGTGTGCCAGGCCTGTTCGATAAAATATGTATTTTATGTGACAGTCCCGATTTAAAATAAACAGTGTGTCAGTCCTGTATTTTAATAAGCAGTATTGTGTGTGTCAGTTCTTTATTTCAATAAGCAGTAGTTTGTGTGTCAGTCCTGTTCGATACAAAGCGGTATTGTATGTGTCAGTCCTGTATTTTAATAAGCAGTATTTTGTGTGTCAGTTCTGTAATTTTGTGTGCCAGGCCTATATTTCAATAAGCAGTATTCTGTGTGTCAGTTCTGTATTTCTTTGTGCCAGGCCTGTTCAATGAAAAGCTAGATTTCGTGTGTCACTCCCAATGAGGGACATTAATGATAATTATATTATCTCCCTTGTCAGATAAAGACCAAGGAAGACCAAATAGTTGGTAGGTCCTTTTAGTTGGAATCCTTTGTCTTTATCGCTATTTCGCAATGAGATATTGCAATTACTCTGTACACTTTTATCATAAATGTGTTAATTAAAGTGATGATTCAAAAGAGAAAATTTACATAGCAGTGTTTAAAGAAAACAAATGTGGAAATACTAATCAATCTAATAATAGTTGGCCAAGAAAATGCAATTATAAGTGCACCATCCAGTGCAAAGAAGCCAATGATAAAAACAGAGGAAACCAAATGATAGGACCTAGCTAGATGTAGAGAGTATTAAAGGGAGATAACTGACCGATGTCTCCAATTGAAAAAAAATAAGGAGTATTTTGTGTGTCAGTCCTGTATCTTAATAAGCAGTGTTTTGTGTGTCAGTCCTGTATTTTAATAAGAAGTATTTGTTATACATTACATATCTTAACATAAACTGTATTTAGACATTAAGCATTATAGCTCATAGTTAAATAATATAAATATAATAACACACAGTGGAAAGTGGCATAGTACATGGTTCATATTGAACCGATTGAGAAAAAGCAGTATTTTATGTGTCAGTAAGGTAGAGTTAACTGTCCTTTCTTCAAAACTATCTCCCTTATTCCACAACCAGACTCTATTGTGTGGTACGCATGAAGAGAATCGTAAAGTGATTCTGCTGAGTATCAACAACATAGGCTATATTAGTCAAATAAGATTTTAAAACGTGAAGTTTATGTACAAGTGTGTGATCTATAATAATAATTACCAAACACTGAAAGCACTGGCTGAACATAAAAAACATCTTAAAGATAATAAGCAACTCATTGAGATGATTGACTTATTTACAGATGATGATGGTGACGGATCAGTTAATGAAGATTGTGCAACACCTCCACCAAGTAAGTGGTCAATAGCCTCGATTTGAACCCGCACTCAGCTGTCCATTTGAACTTGCACCCAGCGGTCCATTACATCAAGATTAACCCTAATACGGATGGATTCATTCATCCGTCGTTAGCAGCAGAATGCCATGGTGCTTTGTCATTAGCAGCAGAATGCCATGGTGTTGTGTCATTAGCAGCAGAATGCCATGGTGTTTTGTCGTTAGCGGCAGAATGCCATGGTGTTTTGTCATTAGCAGCAGAATGCCATGGTGTTTTGTCGTTAGCAGTAGAATGCCATGGTGTTTTGTCATTAGCAGCAGAATGCCATGGTGTTTTGTCGTTAGCAGCAGAATGCCATGGTGTTGTGTCATTAGCAGCAGAATGCCATGGTGTTTTGTCGTTAGCAGCAGAATGCCATGGTGTTTTGTCGTTAGCAACAGAATGCCATGGTGTTTTGCAAGTTATGGACTAGTAAATGCAACATATTTAGTAATATGTATAAACACATGTAGATCAAGATAAGATTGTATGAATGTGCAGGTTTAACTTGATACATATTGGTCGCAAATGTCTAAAGTCGTGCAAATGCTATTTGCGATTTCGTACAGCAGAGTAAAGGCTGCTTCCAAGCGTCGACGCATGTGATCCCCGTCGGTCAATGATTTAACGCTCTTTCAACAGTATGTCGGTTATAAAATGGCATTTCTGGGCTTAATTTTCGATATTTTCCGGCACAGTTTATCCTGACAAAGATGCATCAGTCGTAAACCTATCTCAACAACCCTGAATAATAGGAGGAAAGCCGGGATCGAACGCTGTTGTCCCGCTATGGGACAGGATGCTATTCAACACTTTACCACGGACGCGCGTTTACATCCTAAAAGCTATATTTTCATAAAATTAGTGTCTGATATCTTAAGTTTCAGCTAGGATGATAGTACATGTAGATGCAAAGTGCAATCCGTGTGCAGAATCTGAACTGTTTTAATTCTAAGACTCCTCTATGTATTTTGTATTTAACTATTTTTAAGTTCTAGTAAACTAGAGCTTACGTTTCATATATAATTATATTTAAACTCCAATGAATATGGCGTTAATTCCAAATAATCAAATAAGTATTTCATGTAATGGTTTAGCAACAGCGTCGCTTTCTACGAAAACCTTCCTTTTAGCTATTTTGATAAATGTAGAAAGCGGTAAATATGGAAACCCATTAAGTGTGGTATAAATGCATACTGTTTGTTATAGGCTTCTTGAATGCTAGACACAGTTTGATCTTGATCTGGGTCGTCACTGTTTGCGGAGCCCTGACGTACAACGTCTTGTCACGTGGGCCATTTGATCTCAAATTTCAAGGAGAAAATGTTTTTGTCTGATGTAACTTTTCTCGGTAATGTTTGCAAACAGTTGTTTTCTCTCTTTAACCATTAGTTCGCTACATTCCCTTTATGTTTATTTTTTTGTTTTATATGTATGTGGTATGTTGGGCTTTTTCGACATATGACCTTGCTATAATCTACCTATCTATCTCGTAACAGTTGATGGTGGGTTCACTACCTGGACGGGCTGGACAACGTGTTCAATTTCGTGTATAGATGGTAACACTGGAGGGACGAAGACTCGAACCCGCAGCTGTACGAATCCAGAACCCCAATATGACGGCTTGCAATGCTCCGGGTCGACTGCCGAAACCATACCCTGTACGCCTACCATTGAATGTCCAAGTAAGTGTGGGTTTCTTGTATAGAAGCACAATGATCAAACAGATAAGGTAGACACACGAATGACATAGGAGATTTCCGTACGAGTTCGGTATTCATTTTTAGCTCGACTATTTGAAGAATATGGAGATCTCTTTAAGACACTTGTTCGACGGCGTCGACGGTGGCGTCGGCGTTGCAACTTTGGTTAAAGTTTTGCATGCAAGTTTTTTTCTCCCAAACCACAGATGCTTTTGCTTTGAAACTTCACACACTTATTGGACATCATAAAATGACATTGCAGGACAAATTCCAAAACACTATATCAGATTTTGACACAATTATGCTCCTTTTTGTACTAAGACATTTTGGTTAAAGTTTTTCATGCAAGGCCTTTTCACACAAATCAAAGATGCTATTACTTCGAAACTTCACACACATATTGGACATCATCAAATGACCTTGCAGGACAAGTCCTAAAAACTCTACATCAGATTTTGACACAGCTATGCCCCTTTTTGGACTTAGACATGTTGGTTAAAGTTTTGCATGTAAGGCTTTTTCCCAAAAACCACAAATATTATTGCTTTGAAACTTCACACACTTTTTGGACATCATTAAATGACCTTGCAGCACACCTCCCAAAACTCTATATCAGATTTTGACACAATTATGCCCCTTTTTGGACAGAGAAATTTTTGTTAAAGTTTTACATGCAAGATACTATCATGAACATATCTCAGTAACCACCAATGATATTGACTCGAAACCTAATGTGTGTCTACAGGAGTGTAAGAAAGCCAGGTTAGATAACTCTTGAATGATTTAAAAACAAATTAAGGCCCTTGTTTGACTTTGAAATTTGGTTAAAGTTTTGCATGCAAGGCTTTTCTCACAAACCACAGATGCTACTGCTTTGACACTTCACTAACTTATTGGTCATAATCCAATGAACTGGCAGGGCAAGGCCCAAAACTCTACAATAGATGTTGAAACAATTATGACCCTTTTTGGACTAAAACTAATTTAAAACTCATTTAAAGATAAAAATCGAACGAAACCACTTTCGATATCACACTTTCATATGTGCCAGTTTATATATTAAATTAACCGTTTAATATATATGAAACATGAAACTAAAACTTTCATAATAATAAAACAGTTAAAAATCAACAATTTGTGTTTTATCAACGTAATCATGACATAATCAAAGTACGTTTGGTACTACATTTTAAAGGAACTATATACAAAATGATGTACTGCCTGTACATAACAGATTATTTTGACACACGTTACATCTATGGTATGGTAGTGTCCTATATAGGTCAAAACTCTCTTACATGTTACATCTATCGTATGGTATCGAAATATATTGGTCAAAACTCTCTTACATGTTACATCTATGGTATGGTAGTGAAATATATAGGTCAACACTTTCTTACATGTTACATATATGGTATGGTAGTGAAATATATAGGTCAACACTCTCTTACATGATACATCTATGGTATGGTAGTGAAATATATAGGTCAACACTCTCTTACATGTTACATTTATGGTATGGTAGTGAAATATATAGGTCAACACTTTCTTACATGTTACATATATGGTATGGTAGTGAAATATATAGGTCAACACTCTCTTACATGATACATCTATGGTATGGTAGTGAAATATATAGGTCAACACTCTCTTACATGTTACATCTATGGTATGGTAGTGAAATATGTAGGTCAACACTCTCTTACATGTTACATCTATGGTATGGTAGTGAAATATATAGGTCAAAACTCTCTTACATGTTACATCTATGGTATGGTAGTGAAATATATAGGTCAACACTCTCTTACATGTTACATATATGGTATGGTAGTGAAATATGTAGGTCAACACTCTCTTACATGATACATCTATGGTATGGTAGTGAAATATATAGGTCAACACGTTCTTACATGTTACATCTATGGTATGGTAGTGAAATATATAGGTCAACACTCTCTTACATGATACATCTATGGTATGGTAGTGAAATATATAGGTCAAAACTCTCTTACATGATACATCTATGGTATGGTAGTGAAATATATAGGTCAACACTCTCTTACATGTTACATATATGGTATGGTAGTGAAATATGTAGGTCAACACTCTCTTACATGTTACATATATGGTATGGTAGTGAAATATATAGGTCAACACTCTCTTACATGTTACATCTATGGTATGGTAGTGATATCTATTTGTCAAAACTCTCTTACATGTTACATCTATGGTATGGTAGTGAAATATATAGGTCAAAACTCTCTTACATGTTACATCTATCGTATGGTAGTGATTATATAGGTCAAAACTCTCTTTCATGATACATCTATGGTATGGTAGTGAAATATATAGGTCAACACTCTCTTACATGATACATATATGGTATGGTAGTGAAATATATAGGTCAACACTCTCTTACATGATACATCTATGGTATGGTAGTGAAATATATAGGTCAACACTCTCTTACATGATACATCTATGGTATGGTAGTGAAATATATAGGTCAACACTCTCTTACATGATACATCTATGGTATGGTAGTGAAATATATAGGTCAACACTCTCTTACATGTTACATCTGTGGTATGGTAGTGAAATATATAGGTCAACACTCTCTTACATGTTACATCTATGGTATGGTAGTGAAATATATAGGTCAACACTCTCTTACATGTTACATATATGGTATGGTAGTGAAATATATAGGTCAACACTTTCTTACATGTTACATCTATGGTATGGTATCGAAATATATAGGGCTATATTCTCTTTAATCTTACATCTATGATATGGTAGTGAACTATGTAGGTCAACACTTTCTTACATGTTACATATATGGTATGGTAGTGAACTATATAGGTCAAAACTCTCTTACATGTTACATCTATGGTCTGGTAGTGAACTATATAGGTCAAAACTCTCTTACATGTTTCATCTATGGTATCGTAGTGAAATATATAGGTCAACACGTTCTTACATGCTACATCTATGGTATGGTAGTTACCTATATAGGTCAAAACTCTCTTACATGTTACATCTATGGTATGGTAGTGAAATATATAGGTCAACACTCTCTTACATGTTACATCTATGGTATGGTAGTGAACTATGTAGGTCAACACTTTCTTACATGTTACATATATGGTATGGTAGTGAACTATATAGGTCAAAACTCTCTTACATGTTACATCTATGGTATGGTAGTGAACTATATAGGTCAAAACTCTCTTACATGTTTCATCTATGGTATGGTAGTGAAATATATAGGTCAACACGTTCTTACATGCTACATCTATGGTATGGTAGTTACCTATATAGGTCAAAACTCTCTTACATGTTACATCTATGGTATGGTAGTGAAATATATAGGTCAACACTCTCTTACATGTTACATCTATGGTATGGTAGTGAAATATATAGGTCAACACTCTATTACATGTTACATCTATGGTATGGTAGTGAAATATATAGGTCAACACTTTCTTACATGTTACATCTATGGTATGGTAGTGAAATATATAGGTCAACACTCTCTTACATGTTACATCTATGGTATGGTAGTGAAATATATAGGTCTAAACTCTCTCACATGATACATCTATGGTATGGTAGTGAAATATATAGGTCAACACTCTCTTACATGTTACATCTATGGTATGGTAGTGAAATATATAGGTCAACACTCTCTTACATGTTACATCTATGGTATGGTAGTGAAATATATAGGTCAACACTCTCTTTCATGTTACATATATGGTATGGTAGTGAAATATGTAGGGCTACACTCTAACATGGATTACATGTTAATGTTTACTTTTTTTTCGGCGGGTATTGAACATTTCCATGCGATTTTCATCTTTCCAAATGCAATAACCCCAATCACTATCTTACAAGGATCAGATGACTAAAGTTGTTGAATTTCGCGAATTTATAGATATTTTCATTTATGCACATAGCAAAATCGCAAATAAGGTCACAATACATAAAATAAAATCCTTGCTTTAAAACAATCCAAAGAAAATGGGGGTCATGTAATTATGCAAGAAGGAATTCACTAGGCTAAAATAGCTACCGTCATTTTGGACACAATCGGGCCTGGACAAAACCGGTGTTTCACATTCCTTACTTTCACCATAATTATATATCACGGACAGTTAAACTGCTTGATTTGCCTGGCATTTTTTGTAATTCGATAATCAGTAGCGTAAGCAAGATATAATCTGCTGATCCCCGACACCTACTCTCTTACTACTGATTTCTTGTCCCTACTCTCTTACTACTGCTTCCTGGTCCCTACTCTTTTACTACTGCTTCCTGGTCCCTGTTCTCTTACCACTGTTTCCTGGTCCCTGTTTTCTTACCACTGCCTCCTGGTCCCTGTTCTCTTATCACTGCTTCCTGGTCCCTGTTCTCTTACCACTGTTTCCTGGTCCCTGTTCTCTTAACACAACTTCCTGGTTCCTAATCTCTTACCACTGCTTCCAGGCCCCTAATCTCTTACCACTGCGTCCTGGTCCTTACTCTCTTGCTACTGCGTCCTGGTTCCTGCTCTCTTACAACAGCTTCCTGGCCCCTACTCTCTTATCACTGCTTCCTGGTCCCTACTCTCTTACCACTGCTTCCTGGTCCCTACTCTCTTACCACTGCTTCCTGGTCCCTGTTTTCTTACAACTGCTTCCTGGTCCCTGCTCTCTTACAACAGCTTCCTGGCCCCTACTCTCTTAACACTGCTTCCTGGTCCCTACTCTCTTACCACTGCTGCATGGTCCCTGTTCTCTTACCACCGCTGCATGGTCCCTGTTCTCTTACCACTGATGCATGGTCCATACTCTCTTACCACTGCTACATGGTTCATACTCTCTTACCACTGCTGCATGGTCCCTACTCTCTTACTACTGCTTCCTGGTCCCTGTTCTCTTACAACTGCTTCCTGGTCCCTGCTCTCTTACCACAGTTTCCTGGTCTCTGTTCTCTTACCAATGCTTCCTGGTACCCTCTCTCTTAACAATTGTTTCCTGGTCCATACTCTCTTACCACTGCTTCCTCGTCCCTGTTCTCTTATCACTGCTTCCTGGTCCCTTCTCTCTTACTACTGATTCCTGGTCCCTACTCTCTTACAACTGCTTCCTGATCCCTGCTCTCTTACCACAGCTTCCTGGTCCTTGTTCTCTTACAACTGATTCCTGATCCCTGCTCTCTTACCACAGCTTCCTGGTCCCTGTTCTCGTATCACTGCTTCCTGATCCCTACTCTCTTACAACTGATTCCTGATCCCTGTTTTCTTACAACTGCTTCCTGGTCCATACTCTCTTACCACAGCTTCCTGGTCCCTGTTCTCTTATCACTGCTTCCTGGTCCCTTCTCTCTTACTACTGATTCCTGGTCCCTACTCTCTTACAACTGTTTCCTGATCCCTGCTCTCTTACCACAGCTTCCTGGTCCTTGTTCTCTTACAACTGATTCCTGATCCCTGTTTTCTTACAACTGCTTCCTGGTCCATACTTTCTTACCACTGCTTCCTGGTCCCTGTTCTCTTATTACTGCTTCCTGGTCCCTTCTTTCTTACTACTGATTCCTGGTCCCTACTCTCTTACAACTACTTCCTGGTCCCTGTTCTCTTACAACTGCTTCCTGATCCCTGTTTTCTTACAACTGATTCCTGGTCCATACTCTCTTACAACTGCTTCCTGGTCCCTGTTCTCTTACCACTGCTTCCTGGTCCCTACTCTCTTACCACTGCTTCCTGGTCCCTACTCTCTTACAACTGCTTCCTGGTCCCTACTCTCTTACAACTGCTTCCTTATCCCTGTTCTCTTACAACTGCTTCCTGATCCCTGTTTTCTTACAACTGATTCCTGATCCATACTCTCTTACAACTGCTTCCTGGTCCCTATTCTCTTACCACAGCTTCCTGGTCTCTACTCTCTTACCACTGCTTCCTGGTCCCTACTCCCTTACCACTGATGCATGGTCCCTGTTCTCTTACCACCGCTGCATGGTCCCTGTTCTCTTACCACTGCCTCATGGTCCATACTCTCTTACCACTGCTTCCTGGTCTCTTCTCTCTTACCACTGCTTCCTGGTCCCTACTCTCTTACTACCGCTTCCTGGTCCCTGTTCTCTTACCACTGCTTCCTGGTCTATACTATCTTACCACTACTGCATGGTCCCTACTATCTTACTACTGCTGCATGGTACATACTCTCTTACCACTGATTCTTGGTCCCTGCTCTCTCTTACCACTGCTTCCTGGTCCCTGTTCGCTTATCACTGCTTCCTGGTCCCTGTTCGATCTCTGTAATCAGTCCCCTGATCCCTGCTCTCTGAGTCATTTGCTATGTTTTCCAAATCTTAGTAATGATACGTCCGTTGGATCCTTTAGATTATCTAGAACTCTTTTTCTATTTTCATTTATTTTGATATGCAAAGCCGTTTGTTTGATATAGCCCCAAATTGAAAACTCTGGTGTGATTTAAGACATTTCTTGTTTCCAGTCGACGGTAACTGGGGCGGATGGGGCAGCTGGGGTTCGTGCTCTGTGACCTGCGCCACTGGATCAAAGAGCAGATCAAGGTACGACTTTTAAGTTTTCACTAAAAAGACTGTGATTTAGGTAAAATATACGTAATGGGTGTGACGACATTCGTACGAGCCACAAACAATCTACCTATTTCCGCGACCTACCGCATCCGAAGCGGACGCTCTGTTACTATTTCAACGAATTTGTTAGACCGCGTACCGATATCAACGAAGTGGTTAGACCGCGTACCGATATCAACGAAGTGGTTAGACCGCGTACCGATATCAATGAAGTGGTTAGACCGCGTACCGATATCAATGAAGTGGTTAGACCGCGTACCAATATCAACGAGCCCAATAGTGTGTTTTACCTTAATCCATATTTGAAGCTGTCAGTCATTATCACTTATCTCCACCAGTAGCTGAAGTAGCTCCGAGTAATATTCTGTAAGAAGGTGAAGGACTTTAATCTTGGGTAGGTAAGTACTTTTTATTTAGGATTAGGGTTAGTATTATACACGTGTAGGGTTAGGGTTATACTTATATACGTGTAGTGTTAGAGTTATAATTATATACGTGTAGGGTTAGGGTTATAATTATATACGTGTAGGGTTAGAGTTATAATTATATACGTGTATGGTTAGAGTTATAATTATATACGTGTAGTGTTAGGGTTATAAGTATATACGTGTAGGGTTAGGCTTATAATTATATACTAGTTTAAACTTATTTAAATACATCGATTGCGAAACAAGCCTTTAGCTTATATTAATCACTCTCGATGTCTGCTTCCTGGAGACTTAACCAGTACTCGCGCCGTTTGTGTGGAAAAATCCCAAAGTCAGGACCCGCTCATCACGGGACTCGAACCAGGGACCTTTGATACGAGAGGCCGACGTTCTACCTCTGCACCACTGTCTTCCACAATAATTATATACGTGTCGGGTTAGGCTTATAATTATATACGTGTAGGGTTAGGGTTATAATTATATACGTGTCGGGTTAGAGTTATACTTATATACGTTTAGGGTTAGAGTTATACTTATATACGTGTAGGGTTAGAGTTATAATTATATACGTGTAGGGTTAGGCTTATAATTATATACGTGTCGGGTTAGGCTTATAATTATATACGTGTAGGGTTAGAGTTATAATTATATACGTGTAGGGTTAGAGTTATAATTATATACGTGTAGGGTTAGGGTTATAATTATATACGTGTAGGGTTAGAGTTATACTTATATACGCGTAGGGTTAGAGTTATAATTATATACGTGTAGGGTTAGAGTTATAATTATATACGTGTAGGGTTAGGGTTATAATTATATACGTGTAGGGTTAGAGTTATAATTATATACGTGTAGGGTTAGAGTTATAATTATATACGTGTAGGGTTAGGGTTATAATTATATACGTGTAGGGTTAGAGTTATAATTATATACGTGTAGGGTTAGGCTTATAATTATACACGTGTAGGGTTAGAGTTATACTTATATACGTGTAGGGTTAGGGTTATAATTATATACGTGTAGGGTTAGAGTTATAATTATATACGTGTAGGGTTAGGCTTATAATTATATACGTGTAGGGTTAGAGTTATACTTATATACGTGTAGGGTTAGAGTTATAATTATATACGTGTAGGGTTAGGGTTATACGTATATACTTGTAGGGTTAGGGTTATAATTATATACGTGTAGGGTTAGAGTCATAATTATATACGTGTAGGGTTAGAGTTATACTTATATACGTGTAGGGTTAGAGTTATAATTATATACGTGTAGGGTTAGGGTTATAATTATATACGTGTAGGGTTAGAGTTATACTTATATACGTGTAGGGTTAGAGTTATAATTATATACGTGTAGGGTTAGGGTTATACGTATATACGTGTAGGGTTAGGGTTATAATTATATACGTGTAGGGTTAGAGTTATAATTATATACGTGTAGGGTTAGGCTTATAATTATATACGTGTAGGGTTAGAGTTATAATTATATACGTGTAGGGTTAGGGTTATAATTATATACGTGTAGGGTTAGAGTTATAATTATATACGTGTAGGGTTAGGGTTATAAGTATATACGTGTAGGGTTAGAGTTATAATTATACACGTGTAGGGTTAGAGTTATAATTATACACGTGTAGGGTTAGAGTTATAAGTATATACGTGTAGGGTTAGGGTTATAATTATATACGTGTAGGGTTAGAGTTATACTTATATACGTGTAGGGTTAGGGTTATAATTATATACGTGTAGGGTTATAATTATAAGTATATACGTGTAGGGTTAGAGTTATACTTATATACGTGTAGGGTTAGAGTTATAATTATATACGTGTAGGGTTAGAGTTATAATTATATACGTGTAGGGTTAGAGTTATACTTATATACGTGTAGGGTTAGAGTTATAATTATATACGTGTAGGGTTAGAGTTATAATTATATACGTGTAGGGTTAGAGTTATAATTATATACGTGTAGGGTTAGGGTTATAATTATATACGTGTAGGGTTATAATTATAAGTATATACGTGTAGGGTTAGAGTTATACTTATATACGTGTAGGGTTAGAGTTATAATTATATACGTGTAGAGTTAGGCTTATAATTATATACGTGTAGGGTTAGAGTTATAATTATATACGTGTAGGGTTAGGGTTATAATTATATACGTGTAGGGTTATAATTATAAGTATATACGTGTAGGGTTAGAGTTATACTTATATACGTGTAGGGTTAGAGTTATACTTATATACGTGTAGGGTTAGAGTTATAATTATATACGTGTAGGGTTAGAGTTATAATTATATACGTGTAGGGTTAGAGTTATACTTATATACGTGTAGGGTTAGAGTTATAATTATATACGTGTAGGGTTAGAGTTATAATTATATACGTGTAGGGTTAGAGTTATAATTATATACGTGTAGGGTTAGGGTTATAATTATATACGTGTAGGGTTATAATTATAAGTATATACGTGTAGGGTTAGAGTTATACTTATATACGTGTAGGGTTAGAGTTATAATTATATACGTGTAGGGTTAGGCTTATAATTATATACGTGTAGGGTTAGAGTTATAATTATATACGTGTAGGGTTTGGGTTATACGTATATACGTGTAGGGTTAGGGTTATAATTATATACGTGTAGGGTTAGAGTTATAATTATATACGTGTAGGGTTAGGCTTATAATTATATACGTGTAGGGTTAGAGTTATAATTATATACGTGTAGGGTTAGGGTTATAATTATATACGTGTAGGGTTAGAGTTATAATTATATACGTGTAGGGTTAGGGTTATAAGTATATACGTGTAGGGTTAGAGTTATAATTATACACGTGTAGGGTTAGAGTTATAATTATACACGTGTAGGGTTAGAGTTATAATTATATACGTGTAGGGTTAGGGTTATAATTATATACGTGTAGGGTTAGAGTTATAATTATATACGTGTAGGGTTAGGGTTATAATTATATACGTGTAGGGTTATAATTATAAGTATATACGTGTAGGGTTAGAGTTATACTTATATACGTGTAGGGTTAGAGTTATAATTATATACGTGTAGGGTTAGAGTTATAATTATATACGTGTAGGGTTAGAGTTATACTTATATACGTGTAGGGTTAGAGTTATACTTATATACGTGTAGGGTTAGAGTTATAATTATATACGTGTAGGGTTAGAGTTATAATTATATACGTGTAGGGTTAGAGTTATAATTATATACGTGTAGGGTTAGAGTTATACTTATATACGTGTAGGGTTAGAGTTATAATTATATACGTGTAGGGTTAGAGTTATAATTATATACGTGTAGGGTTAGAGTTATAATTATATACGTGTAGGGTTAGAGTTATACTTATATACGTGTAGGGTTAGGGTTATAATTATATACGTGTCGGGTTAGGGTTATAATTATATACGTGTAGGGTTAGAGTTATAATTATATACGTGTAGGGTTAGGCTTATAATTATACACGTGTAGGGTTAGAGTTATACGTATATACGTGTAGGGTTAGGGTTATAAGTATATACGTGTAGGGTTAGAGTTATAATTATACACGTGTAGGGTTAGAGTTATAATTATACACGTGTAGGGTTAGAGTTATAAGTATATACGTGTAGGGTTAGGGTTATAATTATATACGCGTAGGGTTAGAGTTATAATTATATACGTGTAGGGTTAGAGTTATACTTATATACGTGTAGGGTTAGGGTTATAAGTATATACGTGTAGGGTTATGCTTATAATTATATACGATTAGGGTTAGGGTTATAAGTATATACGTGTAGGGTTAGGGTTATAATTATATACGTGTAGGGTTAGAGTTATAATTATATACGTGTAGGGTTATGCTTATAATTATATACGATTAGGGTTAGGGTTATAAGTATATACGTGTAGGGTTAGAGTTATAATTATATACGTTTAGGGTTAGGGTTATAATTATATACGTTTAGGGTTAGAGTTATACTTATATACGTGTAGGGTTAGAGTTATAATTATATACGTGTAGGGTTAGGGTTATAATTATATACGTGTAGGGTTAGAGTTATAATTATATACGTTTAGGGTTAGGGTTATAATTATATACGTGTAGGGTTAGAGTTATAATTATATACGTGTAGGGTTAGAGTTATAATTATATACGTGTAGGGTTATAATTATATACGTGTAGGGTTATAGTTATGATTATACACGTGTAGTTTTAGGGTTATAATTATATACGTGTAGGGTTAGAGTTGTAATTTTACACATGTAGGATCTATTATTAGAGTCGATTGATTGCGTGGTGAGGAATACAACCTACTGGCTGGTGTCAGGATAAATGGACCAATAGTACTAATAACTTACTCAGGAAGCGCTGTAATATAAATTGGAAAAACAATCAATCAACTTTAATAAAATACCGTTACTTTACCTGTTTCATCCAACCGAAACTAAACAAACAAATTAACCACTACTGAATAGTACCCTTATGAATATTCATGTCCAATTGAAAACGAAGCTAAGGTAGAGTGTGAATAGTATGTGTGAATCAAATATTACGCCTGTAAACGAATGTCTTGCATCCACGTTACCGGATACTAAAGAAAGCGTTCTTCAGAAATCTCGTGACATATTTTTGTTGAGCCTATTATAAATAGAGGATCTTACATGAGTGCTTATTTGTTATTGTTTTTATGTAACGAGTCGACTGAAATAATATGACGCGAGGCTCTGCCGAGCGCCATATTCGTTTCAGTCGACGAGTTTCATAAAAACAATATCGAATAAGCACGAATGTAAGATTCTATTTATCACATAACACCATAAAAAGATTGTTTTCGATCTTTAAATCGATCTTTCTTCGTCCTCATATAAACACTGACCGAAGTTCTAATGCATACTTCCACTGTAAAAAGTAGTCCCTATCAATAACCTTTTGATTTTATACAAAATTAGCAACAAGGCACTTATAACATTTCATTTATCGAGATTTATTCTCTTTAAACAATATTTTTAATAAATGCCGAAATTCAGAACAATTGTAAACAATATGCTGTCATTTAAACTAACGTCACACTGGAGTGACGTCACACGCGTGCTGTGAGTCGGCTATTTATGTAACTAGTTACATATGATATTTATGTCACTGCTTTATGTCACTCCTAGAGAGCAAGTTGTGATAACTTGCGCTCCAGGAGTGACATAGAGCAGTGACACTCCAGTGTTACGTCACTTTAAATGATATCATAGTGTTTATAATTGTTCTGAATTTCGGCATTTATTAAAAATATTGTTTAAAGAGAATAAATCTAGATAATTGAAATGTTATAAGTGCCTTGTTGCTAATTTTGTATAAAATCAAAAGGTTACATTCATGCTTATTTGATATTGTTTTTATGAAACTCGTCGACTGAAACGAATATGACGCTCGGCAGAGCCTCGTGTCATATTATTTCAGTTGACTCGTTTCATAAAAACAATAACAAATAGGCACTCATGTAAGATCCTCTATTTCTTTGCTTTTTATATAATGTTACACTATGATTTTCTTGTTTTCAGATTATGTATCATGGATGTTTGTTTGTTTTCAGACCTTGAAAAACAGTTTCCAAATAATGTAACAATATGATTTGTTTGGTTCAGATCCTGTAACACGATGATGTGTGTGTTTCAGACCATGTAACACGATTTTTGTTTGTTTTCTGATATTGTATCATGTTGGTTTGTTTGTTTTCTGATATTGTATCATGTTGAATTGTTTGTTTTCTGATATTGTATCATGTTGGTTTGTTTGTTTTCTGATATTGTATCATGTTGGATTGTTTGTTTACAGATCGTGTAACAATCCAGCACCCGAACATAATGGTGATGCTTGTCCTGGCGACGCTTCGGACTCGACCAACTGTATCACTGGAGTTCTCTGCCCAGGTAATGTGTACACGTAACCGTTTACTAATCCCCCCACACACCCCGATATTGTCAAACAATGTCATTGTCTCGTACAAGTACGAGTGTTAAAACTTCCGAACTTCCGAACTTTGAAATAGTTATACTCATCACATTGTATATTGTAGATATTAAGTTTGAGTAAAATTTCTGGTGAAATTTGACAAATGGACATATTTTCTTCGTTTACTGTAAAAATAAACAATAAATTCAAATACCGATTAAAGTGGCATTTCTATCCAGAGGGAAGAAAACTCATGTAAAAAAAGTTCAAATCGATTTTTTTTAAAAGTAAGAAGCTGAATGGGTTTGGGATTAACCACAAACATGTTACCCAAGAGCCCACACTCACAAATTATACTTTTCTCCAAGATTTCAGGATTTTAAAAACGGAGCCATTCATGTACATTTTCATTCCAGAATTTATTTAAAGGTTGGATGTCATATACAAACCGTGTTGAGATAAAATGTACATAACTGTTATAAAAACACACTCAGTTCAATGAGGCATATACATTGTATACACAATAAGTATGTGTATCTGTGCTTCAATGAACTATGAGTTATTTTTATAACAGTTGACTTGTGTACACTTTATTCCCCCCCCCCCCCCGAATGTTTGTATTAGACACCAACCTTTAAAGAGGTACCTACCGAGCAGGGAAAAACAACTTTATTTAAATAATTCAAATATGAAAGCTTTCTCATACTACAGTCTAATTAGAATCAAACATGTTCTCATAAAGGTTTATAAGGGAAAACAATTGTTATTTTTCTTATTTTTTTTTATGAATTTCTATAAGAGTGCAACTTTAAGTAAAAAGATATAAGAATATTGCTTTTAATGACACAGCTATGTTAATTCCGGCCTAAAGGAGACCAGCCCTTCATTAAGTTAAGCAGTTTAGTAGCTCACGATTTGTAACGAATGGTACCAGAATTGTAAAAGCTGTAATTCAATTGGTGGATTGGCTACAGTTTGCTTTCGCAAAATTGCACTAAACGCAGGGCCAGGATTAAAAGAGCGGACACCGTAAATAACAATCAGCTTATCACACACACTTTTGGGATTTTTTCCACACAAGTGGCGCGAGTATATTGCTTTACACAATGTTAATTCCTTTCAGTCGATGGTGGTTATAGTGGTTGGGGCGCGTGGGGCAGCTGCACAGTTACCTGTGGTGGGGGCACATCTACGAAGGGACGAACCTGCGACAATCCGGCACCCGCTAACGGCGGAAGTGCCTGTTCTGGTGCTGATTCGGAAAGCCTAGCGTGTAACAATCTCAATTGTCCAAGTACGTATTGAAACAGGGGGTTAATCACGCGGAACTAGACCAGTAAAGTCTTCACTGTCCACATACAAATCGCCTGACATCCCCATTGTGTTATATTTAAACGAGTTCATTTTATATTGAGCTTATCCCTGGTAGCTCATGTGGTAGTGACGCGGGCTGTCAATTAAGGAGTAGTGAGTTCGTACCCTAGCCTTGCCAACATTATATTCGACATTTGACAAAATAAAATACGACACTGGACTTAAAGTATATGTGGAAAACCAGCCATTTTAAACCAGCTGTTGTGTGGAGAACCAGCCATTTTAAACCAGCTGTTGCGTGGGGAACTGGTCAGGAAACACATTGTTAGGTAAACTGGCGGCCGTGATATAACTGAAAAAATGTTGAATGAAAATCTATAAATCAATCATTTTAAATTGATCACAAGAAACGCTTTATCAAACTAATAATTTATAGTAAATAAGTACGGAGTCCTGTTCGGACCATCGCGGCATTGTCTAAACCAACCGCGAGATTGTTTGTTACTTTGTCGTGGGTTTTATTTCAAATTCTTATATTTTTTTTTCTTTTGTAAAATGACTGAGTTACCCTTTCAAAAACGGTTGAAAAAAATAATGATTCGTCTTTAAGGTGTGGCCTTATTCAGTCAAAATATGGTTAAAATCGTTTATGCATAAGTATATTAAATAAATATAGTTGAAAAAGAGAAATTGCTAATGAGCAAATTCTCCATATGTCACAATGTTTTCAAACGTCAGCGGCAGCACACAAGGCTAAACGTGTCTGATTGAGTGAAAGGTTTGATGTGTCTCCTAGATCTTAATGGAGTAAGGGTTTTTCAGTTGATGGTGGTTTTTCCGACTGGACCTCCTGGACGTCTTGTCCCATTACGTGTGGTAGCGGTCGTATCTATCGGTCAAGGACGTGTACTAATCCTGCCCCACAACACAATGGTAGTAACTGTACTGGGTACTTTAGCAGCTCAACGTCCTGTGTACTACCAAACTGCCCAAGTAAGTACCACCATTTATATATAATTGGTGTAACAAAATGACACATAGAGCTAAGAACTACATTATACCTATCATTGGAGTAATACAAGAACTACAATATACCTACCATTAGTGTAACAAAATGAGGCATAGTATTGCCATGTATCTGCCACTGGTGTAACAAAATGACGACTTAGGTAAGTACTGTCATGTATCTATAATTGGTGTTTGAGCCTGTCACCAAGAGTAAGTACTACACTGTATAGTTGGTGTCACACAATGACGGCTAGAGTAAGTACTACACTGTATAGTTGGTGTCACACAATGACGGCTAGAGTAAGTACTACACTGTATAGTTGGTGTCACACAATGACGGCTAGAGTAAGTACTACACTGTATATAGA
The DNA here is from genome assembly GCA_031761405.1 of Serripes groenlandicus. Classification (NCBI taxonomy): domain Eukaryota; kingdom Metazoa; phylum Mollusca; class Bivalvia; order Cardiida; family Cardiidae; genus Serripes; species Serripes groenlandicus. The sequence goes on from JASEVX010000008.1 coordinate 66,217,271, forward strand.
ATTTATAACACAACGACACAAATAGTAAGTACTACCATTCATACATAATTGGTGTAACACAAGGGCACAAAGAGTAAGTATTACCATTTATATAGAATTGTTGTAACAAAATGACGGCTAGAGTAAGTATTGCCATGTATATATAATTGGTGTAACAAAATGACGGCTAGAGGAAGTATTGCCATGTATATATAATTGGTGTAAAAAACTGACGCATTTATATAGCATTGGTGTCACACGTACGTGCCTCGGAAAGCTTGTTCTTTATAGTTCTAATTGTTACGACGTTTTCAACTTAATATCATATCGCGTTATATCAGTCATATCGCGTTATATCAATCGTAGCGCGGTATTTCACATCCGATATGACACTTTAGTTCTCGGCTATACATGAGTCTTGACAAATAGCACGCTACCATGACCACTATGACTGGGGTTCGAACCCGGGACGCTCAGTCCCACACCCCGACGCTTACAAATCGACCACGGCTAATCCTGCCCCGGAATGCACATTTTTCTCTGTGACATACACCAATAAGTAAGTCACTCATACAATTATTTTCACTAAGAATACAATTTGAGTACCAACAATATATTGTTTGTCTAAGTAAAACGAGATATATTAAAACCTATTTATTTTGTGTACCAACCACATAGTGTTTATTTGAGTAATTCGAGATAGAATGTGCCAATTTCTTTGATATACCAACAACATAGGGCCAAATTTTATTTCCAGTTGACGGTGATTTTACGGACTGGACTCTGTGGAGCTCGTGCACTGTCACGTGTGCTGGAGGTATAAATGAGCGAACCCGCACGTGCACGGACCCCGTACCCCAGCACGGCGGTGCTAATTGTTCTGGGGACTACATGGACACGATAACCTGCAACACATTGAACTGCCCAAGTGAGTTTTGTCTATAAACCTGTCCCACATGCACAAAGTCTGCCGCAAATGACTAGTCGGATAATCTCTATAAATGAAATTATAATAGTTCCATTTAATTAAATACTTTGTGGCAATTTAACGAGCAATTTCTATTTTTACATACTACTTTCATATGATAAACGAATAGCGAACAATTACGACCAATAGTAGACTGTATGAATGCTTACGACCAATATTAGACTGTACGAACAATTACGACCAATCTTAGACTGTATGAATGCTTACGACCAATAGTAGACTGTATGAATTCTTACGACCAAATAGTATACTGTATGAACACTTACGACCAATATTAGACTTTATGAACAAGTATGACCAATATTAGACTGTATGAACACTTACGACCAATAGTAGACTGTATGAACAATTACGACCAATATTAGACTGTATGAACACTTACGACCAATATTAAACTGTATGAACACTTACGACCAATAGTAGACTGTATGAACACTTACGACCAATAGTAGACTGTATGAACACTAACGACCAATAGTAGACTGTATGAATGCCTACGACCAATATTAGACTGTATGAACACTTACGACCAATAGTAGACTGTATGAATGCCTACGACCAATATTAGACTGTATGAACAATTACGACCAATAGTAGACTGTATGAACACTTACGACCAATATTAGACCACGAACACTTACGACCAATATTAGACTGGATGAACACTTACGACCAATATTAGACTGGATAAACACTTACGACCAATATTAGACTGTATGAATGCCTACGACCAATATTAGACTGTATGAACACTTACGACCAATAATAGACTGTATGAACACTTACGACCAATATTAGACTGTATGAACAATTACAACCAATAGTAGACTGTATGAATGCCTACGACCAATATTAGACTGTATGAACACTTACGACCAATAGTAGACTGAATGAACACTTACAACCAATATTAGACTGGATGAACACTTACGACCAATATTAGACTGTATGAACACTTACGACCAATAGTAGACTGTATGAATGCCTACGACCAATATTAGACTGTATGAACACTTACGACCAATATTAGACTGGATGAACACTTACGACCAATATTAGACTGTATGAACACTTACGACCAATATTAGACTGTATGAACACTTACGACCAATATTAGACTGTATGAACACTTACGACCAATAGTAGACTGGATGAACACTTACGACCAATATTAGACTGGATGAACACTTACGACCAATAGTAGACTGTATGAATGCTTACAACCAATATTAGACTGTATGAACACTTACGACCAATATTAGACTGGATGAACACTTACGACCAATAGTAGACTGTATGAATGCTTACAACCAATATTAGACTGTATGAACACTTACGACCAATAATAGACTGTATGAACAATTACAACCAATAGTAGACTGTATGAACACTTACGACCAATATTAAACTGTATAGAAATGATGTTTAAAGTCGCTTATCACTGGTAGAGGATTAACGTATTACGTGATATCTGGATTGACAACAAATCAGATAAGAAAATACATATTTCCTGAGAGATTTAAGGAAAGATAAACAAGAAATATCTTTAAAAAAGATAAACGGTGATCAATATAAGAAAACACTAATAAATGGAACATGCGCATATTATTTGACTTGAATATCAGAAAGGTTCGTACCAAAGGCTAATCGGCCATCTCCATCCCCAGCTTCAGTTTCTATAAATAACTGAAAACTTATCATGTTTCAAAAATAATTAATTTTTTGCTCTTAAATATTATATTGCATACGTTTTCAATGATTTATTTCACTGAAATTTATTTCTTAAGGAAAATAGTTAAAAGTTTGTATGCAGAACATTTATTTTAAAACTTCATCTTATTAGTGCCTCTCGTAGGATCGCCAACTTAACTATTAACCAATCAAAACGTTTCATTTCCTTTATTTCTTCGACATTATTCATTTGATTGGTTTACAATCTTGATCATTTGTTTAACATCTAGGTCAAAACTGAGGTTAAACAGCTATCGCCAAAAAATACACAGATGACGTAATATCGTGAGAAAGAAGAAATTATTCAGTTTGTGCATGTTATGCTTGTGTCTCCCAGGGGTCTTTTCGGAAAGCGTAACGGTATCGCTCGAGACTCCCTTATATGTAAATGAATCGCCTTGTCGTAGTAACAGTCTATGTTATGAAACATTGAACAGAATGAATGATCTTTTTGCCGTAGTAAAAGTTTAGTTGATGAAACATTGAACAGAAATATTCTTGTCGTAGTAAACGTCTAGATGATAAAACATTGAATGATAGAATGATCTTCTTGTCTTGGTAAAAGTTTAGATGATGTAACATTGAACAGATAGAATGATATTCTTGTTATAGTAAACATCTAGGTCAGGAAACATTGACCAGAGAAATTTATCTTCTTGTCGTAGTAAAAGTCTAGATTATGAAACATTGAACAGTTAGCATGATCTCCTTGTTGTAGTAAAAGTTGAGATGATGTAACATTGAACAGATAGAATGATCTTCTTGTCGTGGTAAAAGTTTAGATGATGTAACATTGAACAGATAGAATGATCTTCATGTCGTGGTAAAAGTTTAGATGATGTAACATTGAACAGATATAATGATCTTCTTGTCGTGGTAAAAGTTTAGATGATGTAACATTGAACAGATAGAATGATCTTCTTGTCGTGGTAAAAGTTTAGATGATGTAATTGAACAGATAGAATGATCTTCTTGTCGTGGTAAAAGTTTAGATGATGAAACATTGCACAGATATAATGATCTCCTTGTCGTGGTAAAAGTTTAAATGATGAAACATTGAACAGATAGAATGATATTCTTGCCGTAGTAAAAGTTTAGATTTGGAAACATTGAACAGATATAATGATCTCCTTGCCGTGTTAAAAGTTTAGATGATGAAACATTGAACAGATAGAATGATATTCTTGCCGAAGTAAAAGTTTAGATTTGGAAACATTGAACAGATATAATGATCTCCTTGCCGTGTTAAAAGTTTAGATGATGAAACATTGAACAGATATAATGATATTCTTGTCGTGGTAAAAGTCTAGATTTGATAAACATTGAACAGATAGAATGATCTTCTTGTCGTAGTAAAAGTTTAGATGATGAAACATTGAACAGATATATTGATTTTCTTGTCGCAGTAAAAGTCTAGGTGATGAAACATTCTTATCATTTATCTTTGTTTTTACTTTAAACTATATATATATTTACAATTAGGAGTTACTGTATTCCTGTAGTTCATGTAGTTAACGTATATTTAGAAACCAGATAAAAACTTAAAAGCATTAATGATTTTGTAGGTCCTTTAACTGTTGTGTTTTGTAGGTCCTTTAACTGTTGTGTTTTTGTAGGTCCTTTAACTGTTGTGTTTTGTAGGTCCTTTAACTGTTGTGTTTTGTAGGTCCTTTAACTGTTGTGTTTTGTAGGTCCTTTAACTGTTGTGTTTTTTGTAGGTCCTTTAACTGTTGTGTTTTGTAGGTCCTTTAACTGTTGTGTTTTTGTAGGTCCTTTAACTGTTGTGTTTTGTAGGTCCTTTAACTGTTGTGTTTTGTAGGTCCTTTAACTGTTGTGTTTGTGTAGGTCCTTTAACTGTTGTGTTTTGTAGGTCCTTTAACTGTTGTATTTTGTAGGTCCTTTAACTGTTGTGTTTGTGTAGGTCCTTTAACTGTTGTGTTTTCCCATGTTGGAATTATGCGATTATGATTAATCACATGGTTTTTTTCAGTCTTTTAGTCAAGACTGAATTATATTATTACTTTTACTTTTGAATTTTATTACACATGGAATATTGTTTATAAAATTATTTATACCTATACATATTTGCTTGCGACACAACAAGTTTGTACTCGCCCAGCTCCTTCTAAATTATTTATTAATATATACGAGGTGAAATAAACATTGCCTTACATAACCATATATAGTGAGGCGATTTACATATATTCCTAAGAAACGTGCATATACATCTTACGGATGTGTTATTCTCATGGTTTACCCTTTCCCACATACAACAGATATGCACTGACGACTTTGAAATCATTTTGACTAAAATATGGAAGGTTTCGATAAATGAAAGCATAAATATTGAATAGAGTTGAGCACAGTTTCTTCTTTTGCCACAATGTGTTAAAAAGTCGTGTGCTACAGAGGCGTCGAAATACGTAAGAGTGTGGGGAAGGATGCATCTATCGGCGCCTATTTTCGTAAGATTTCAGCCAATGACCTAGTAGAGAAAAGCTAATTATAATATTTCTAAATATTTAAAAGTGTTCATACTTAGATTGAACCGCAAGCAATTCTTATTGGAAGCTATTTATGATACGTTAATCCTACTTAATCCTACCGGCCAGATATCCAAAGAGGAAATGAGGCGTCGAAGATTATTATTGTAAACAACAAATAATCTGATAAAAATGTAAAAATGCAAATTTATTTTAAAGAATACGTAACTTGTGGTGTATAAAGCAAGGTAGTCACATTTTCTTTATAAACCACGTGACTTTCATGTCAATATTGACCACGTGCGCACGTTTACAATTGTATCACATTGAACCTAACGATAAAGCTCGATTAAATATTCCCGATTTAATAAGTTTTTGAAAGCGGCGTTAAAAGCCTATCAATCAATCAATCAATCACTCAATCACTCAATCACTCAATCAATCAATCAATCAATCAATCACTTAATCAATCAATCAATCAATCAATCAATCAATCAACCAAATGTTATTTTCTTCGACAAACAGTTGATGGTGGATTCTCTGTATGGACGAGTTGGTCGACCTGTGGCGTGACATGCGGTAATTCCACTGTGTCCCGGTCTCGAGCCTGTGACAACCCGTACCCACAATACAACGGTGCTCAGTGTTCCGGCGATGGAAGCCAAACCCAGGGATGCTACGCTGGAATAATGTGTCCAAGTATGTGTAGTTGAGCGGGTGTTCTGCGACCTGGTATCATTAGCTGTCAGTGTAGATTCAGATCAGGTTGGACAGCTTGATCATGTTCTTCGCCGATATCTGATTAAACATAGAATGATTCAGGGACACTATATTACATAGTGTCCCTGAATGATTTTAAGAAAAATCTGTGTTTTTTATCGAATTGGATGATTTAGCATGTATGTGCAGGCAGGTGTTTTATCCAAACTTGGATTACACAATCATTACTTTTGATGTCTAATTGAGTGCACGGCTACTAGGATCGTAGCCTGTGAAAAAATATTATTTTTCATTATTTACTTTTACATCAAAAAAAAAAGGTATATATTTTTTTTTTTCACGGCTATTTTTTCAAAGTTTCAAAAACAGCAACTGCTTTGTTCTAGTGCCATGACTTAGTATAACTACGTGAGATATCTTCGCGAAATTTTCATTTTCATAAAACATATCTTAAAAATGAACAATCTGCGAAATCCCATTTAGTTTGGTTAATTTATTTCCGAGATCAAATGTAAAGCTACTGTTTCTATACAGAAGAAACAGATTTCCGAATGAAATATCCACATACCCGATGATATGTTGAGTTTCTGGCAGTTTCTGATCATTCAAAATTGATACAATTATAGGTCAATAATAAAGAATGTATTTTACCTGGAATAAAACCGTAAAGTTAGTTGTATGAATACGTATCTACCTGAAATCGGCGGCCTGATACAGGCGGTCATTGTTGTAGTCAAAGATGACAGTTTGTGTCAAGATATTTCATAGGGTGATAGAAACTCATCCTGTTTTTCATTGGCTGATAGAGACACACCTCTAAAGTGGATGGTGCCCGACTTCAATAATGAACCAAACTACTTTAAGTGTTTGACACGGTATCCGGTTGGTCTACACAAAGGTTTATATCCGTTTGATTGATTAACCATTTCCAAAGCGCGCCGCCAACCTTTGGCGTAAACCTGATACTATAATGAGGAGCCCATTCGGCATTAGCCCTCGTTTCAACATGTTTTAACTCGAGTTGGGTTCGTTTTAACAAGACACAGCCTATTCGGGTTAAGCCGATGTCATCCTACCTCGAGATCTAGATAATGATCGGGCAACTATCCGAGAACTAGTTCGATGCAGTCTGACAGCATGGCAGAAGATTTGGTTGATGACAATTTGAACTGGTTAATGAAGTTTGAAACATTTTACCGTTGGGGAATAACTTATAACCGAGTCTACCTGAGTAAAGAAGGTTTCCTTAAGTATGATAACCCGGGCTTGATGTCGAGTGCACTGAATGTGCAGGTGGAGGCAGGTTTCTCCATACTACCGTTAAACCATGAGCCACGTCACAAGAAAAAACGACCCTTGGAAGTTTTCAAATTACAATCGTTTAATAAAAATAAAGATGATTAAGTTACGAAATCATTATTAAATGAACCTATATACATTTAACAGTTGATGGAGGTTTAACTGACTGGAGCTCATGGAGCACGTGCACGGTGACATGCGCAGGAGGAACACAAGATCGTACGCGCTCGTGCACAAATCCCGAGCCTCAACATAACGGGGCGAGCTGTACAGGGGATACATCAGAGTCTCAAGGTTGTAACACTATCAACTGTCCAAGTAAGTATAATCTCATAGTCTGACCAGGGACACTATATTACAACTAGTGTCCCTGGTCTGACTAAGTATTTGCAGGCGACACATAGGTATGTGCTCCTTTTAAAAAGAAACTTGAATAATTTTGCTATCCGTCTAACCCGTATTGATACACTTCATTTGTATAGCACGGGTAACAATTAAAATCCGTATTACGTACAGACAGGCAGTGAACACTGTGATTTAACACAGTCTCGCGTGACTCTTAACACTATGTGATTTAACACAGTCTCGCGTGACTCTTAACACTATGTAATTTAAACAGTCTCGCGTGACTCTTCACTATGTGATTTAACACAGTCTCGCGTGACTCTTAACACTATGTAATTTAAACAGTCTCGCGTGACTCTTCACTATGTGATTTAACACAGTCTCGCGTGACTCTTAACACTATGTGATTTAACACAGTCTCGCGTGACTCTTAACACTATGTGATTTAACACAGTCTCGCGTGACTCTTAACACTATGTGATTTAACACAGTCTCGCGTGACTCTTAACACTATGTGATTTAACACAGTCTCGCGTGACACTTAACACTATGTGATTTAACACAGTCTCGCGTGACTCTTAACACTATGTGATTTAACACAGTCTCGCGTGACTCTTAACACTATGTGATTTAACACAGTCTCGCGTGACTCTTAACACTATGTAATTTAAACAGTCTCGCGTGACTCTTAACACTATGTAATTTAAACAGTCTCGCGTGACTCTAAAGACTATGTGATTTAACACAGTCTCGCGTGACTATTAACACTATGTAATTTAAACAGTCTCGCGTGACTCTTAATACTATGTGATTTAACACAGTCTCGCGTGACTCTTAACACTATGTAATTTAAACAGTCTCGGGTGACTCTTCACTATGTGATTTAACACAGTCTCGCGTGACTCTTAACACTATGTAATTTAAACACAGTCTCGCGTGACTCTTAACACTATGTGATTTAACACAGTCTCGCGTGACTCTTAACACTATGTAATTTAAACAGTCTCGCGTGACTCTTCACTATGTGATTTAACACAGTCTCGCGTGACTCATAACACTATGTGATTTAACACAGTCTCGCGTGACTCTTAACACTATGTAATTTAAACAGTCTCGCGTGACTCTTCACTATGTGATTTAACACAGTCTAGCGTGACTCTTAACACTATGTAATTTAAACAGTCTCGCGTGACTCTTCACTATGTGATTTAACACAGTCTCGCGTGACTCTTAACACTATGTAATTTAAACAGTCTCGCGTGACTCTTCACTATGTGATTTAACACAGTCTCGCGTGACTCTTAACACTATGTAATTTAAACAGTCTCGCGTGACTCTTCACTATGTGATTTAACACAGTCTCGCGTGACTCTTAACACTATGTGATTTAACACAGTCTCGCGTGACTCTTAACATTATGTAATTTAAACAGTCTCGCGTGACTCTTCACTATGTGATTTAACACAGTCTCGCGTGACTCTTAACACTATGTGATTTAACACAGTCTCGCGTGACTCTTAACACTATGTAATTTAAACAGTCTCGCGTGACTCTTCACTATGTGATTTAACACAGTCTCGCGTGACTCTTAACACTATGTGATTTAACACAGTCTCGCGTGACTCTTAACATTATGTAATTTAAACAGTCTCGCGTGACTCTTCACTATGTGATTTAACACAGTCTCGCGTGACTCTTAACACTATGTGATTTAACACAGTCTCGCGTGACTCTTAACACTATGTAATTTAAACAGTCTCGCGTGACTCTTCACTATGTGATTTAACACAGTCTCGCGTGACTCTTAACACTATGTGATTTAACACAGTCTCGCGTGACTCTTAACACTATGTAATTTAAACAGTCTCGCGTGACTCTTCACTATGTGATTTAACGCAGTCTCGCGTGACTCTTAACACTATGTGATTTAACACAGTCTCGCGTGACTCTTAACACTATGTGATTTAACACAGTCTCGCGTGAGTCTTCACTATGTGATTTAACACAGTCTCGCGTGACTCTTAACACTATGTGATTTAACACAGTCTCGCGTGACTCTTAACACTATGTGATTTAACACAGTCTCGCGTGACTCTTCACTATGTGATTAAACACAGTCTCGCGTGACTCTTAACACTATGTGATTTAACACAGTCTCGCGTGACTCTTAACACTATGTGATTTAACACAGTCTCGCGTGACTCTTCACTATTCGTGCATCATGTTATGCCCTGTCGCGGCTCATAGTGACTTACAATTCACGTGCACAACTATCTATATATTCACGTGCATAAATATCTATAAATCCACGTGGGTAACTGTCTATAAATCACGTAGGTAAATTTCTATAAATTATCTCTAAATTAATGTGCATAAATATTTACAAATTCACGTGCGTAAATATTTACAAATTCACGTGAGTAAATATTTACAAATTCACGTGCATAAATATTTACAAATTCACGTGAGTAAATATTTACAAATTCACGTGCATAAATATTTACAAATTCACGTGAGTAAATATTTACAAATTCACATGGGTAAATATTTCTAAACTCATGTGTATACATATTTACAAATCCACGTGCATGAAGATCTATAAATTCATTTACCTTACTGTCTACAAATTCGCATCCATTAACAATTCTAAATTCACATGCAGTTGATGGAGGGTGGACCGATTGGACGGACTGGTCTGGTTGTTCCAGCACGTGCGGGCCGGGCGCTATCACACGAGACAGGACCTGTACAAACCCTCTCCCCCAGTACAATGGTGCTGGGTGTATCGGAGACGCCCAGGGGTCTATACCCTGTAACGGTACTTGTACAGGTAAGTGGACGCGTATATTTACAATCAGTCGATGATGTGTTTGTTGGGATGGTGTTTTACCCCGCTTTCTACAGTATTTTAACTATCACGAGGTTTCCACTACTACATATTTTAACTATCACGAGGTTTCCACTACTACATATTTTAACTATATCACGAGGTTTCCACTACTACATATTTTAACTATATCACGAGGTTTCCACTACTACATATTTTAACTATCACGAGGTTTCCACTACTACATATTTTAACTATATCACGAGGTTTCCACTACTACATATTTTAACTATATCACGAGGTTTCCACTACTACATATTTTAACTATATCACGAGGTTTCCACTACTACATATTTTAACTATATCACGAGGTTTCCACTACTACATATTTTAACTATATCACGAGGTTTCCACTACTACATATTTTAACTATATCACGAGGTTTCCACTACTACATATTTTAACTATATCACGAGGTTTCCACTACTACATATTTTAACTATATCACGAGGTTTCCACTACTACATATTTTAACTATATCACGAGGTTTCCACTACTACATATTTTAACTATATCACGAGGTTTCCACTACTACATATTTTAACTATATCACGAGGTTTCCACTACTACATATTTTAACTATATCACGAGGTTTCCACTACTACATATTTTAACTATATCACGAGGTTTCCACTACTACATATTTTAACTATATCACGAGGTTTCCACTACTACATATTTTAACTATATCACGAGGTTTCCACTACTACATATTTTAACTATATCACGAGGTTTCCACTACTACATATTTTAAATATATCACGAGGTTTCCACTACTACATATTTTAACTATATCACGAGGTTTCCACTACTACATATTTTAACTATATCACGAGGTTTCCACTACTACATATTTTAACTATATCACGAGGTTTCCACTACTACATATTTTAACTATATCACGAGGTTTCCACTACTACATATGTTAACTATATCACGAGGTTTCCACTACTACATATTTTAACTATATCACGAGGTTTCCACTACTACATATTTTAACTATATCACGAGGTTTCCACTACTACATATTTTAACTATATCACGAGGTTTCCACTACTACATATTTTAACTATATCACGAGGTTTCCACTACTACATATTTTAAATATATCACGAGGTTTCCACTACTACATATTTTAACTATATCACGAGGTTTCCACTACTACATATTTTAACTATATCACGAGGTTTCCACTACTACATATTTTAACTATATCACGAGGTTTCCACTACTACATATTTTAACTATATCACGAGGTTTCCACTACTACATATTTTAACTATATCACGAGGTTTCCACTACTACATATTTTAACTATATCACGAGGTTTCCACTACTACATATTTTAACTATATCACGAGGTTTCCACTACTACATATTTTAACTATATCACGAGGTTTCCACTACTACATATTTTAACTATATCACGAGGTTTCCACTACTACATATTTTAACTATATCACGAGGTTTCCACTACTACATATTTTAACTATATCACGAGGTTTCCACTACTACATATTTTAACTATATCACGAGGTTTCCACTACTACATATTTTAAATATATCACGAGGTTTCCACTACTACATATTTTAACTATATCACGAGGTTTCCACTACTACATATTTTAACTATATCACGAGGTTTCCACTACTACATATTTTAACTATATCACGAGGTTTCCACTACTACATATTTTAACTATATCACGAGGTTTCCACTACTACATATTTTAACTATATCACGAGGTTTCCACTACTACATATTTTAACTATATCACGAGGTTTCCACTACTACATATTTTAACTATATCACGAGGTTTCCACTACTACATATTTTAACTATATCACGAGGTTTCCACTACTACATATTTTAACTATATCACGAGGTTTCCACTACTACATATTTTAACTATATCACGAGGTTTCCACTACTACATATTTTAACTATATCACGAGGTTTCCACTACTACATATTTTAACTATATCACGAGATTTCCACTACTACATATTTTATTAAATAAAGGGTTTAAATATGTTTTAAGTGGAATATCGAATGATTACGTTAAAGCTAAAGCATCTAAATTCATTATTCCTTTCTAATGAAATGTTTCTGTAGTGTTTGAAAGGGATTATAAGTGTATGAGGAAATATTTGATGATTTAATCAAATCGAGACCCTCTATTAAAATGCATACTCACATTTTGCTGCAATGTTTCTGCATTATAAGAGAAGTGTAATGTTGGAATAATAAATGGTCCAATCAAATCGAAAGTCTCTCAAATCATTATGCCGAACTCCTGTAGCTCAGTCGGTAGCGACGTAGGCTGTCCAATCCAGTGCTTGGAGTATTTGTATTAGAAAACCAGGAAACAGTGGGGAAGGTGAACTGATCGCTATATGACTGAAAATTGTTGAAAATGGCATAAACACCAAAAACATCAACGTATCAAATCCATCTTTGCTACCATATGTTTGCATACTGTTCTTGTAGTGAACGGAAATTGGGGTGACTGGGGCTCGTGGACATCGTGCACAAAGACCTGTGAAATTGGACGTCATGGGCGTGTCCGCCTGTGTAACAACCCAACCCCCACACCTGACGGGGACGCCTGTTTCGGTAACAGCTTCGAGCTGGAATTCTGCAACGCTATTTCCTGTGACAATGGAACACTAATAGACGATGGAACGCTTGAGGACCTATACACAAGTGTAAGTATGTCTTTCATGAACGTGTGGACGCAGGAATAAGCCAAATAAATTACGTTGTACGAAATAAGGAAACTAAAGAGTTCTGAGTTTGATCTCATAGTCCTCCCTTTTCCGTAGTCTGATGTATGCTAATGAGACAGAGTATATCAACATGGCAATAAGATTACACACATATATTTAGTAGAAGTGTAAGTAATGTGGATTGACCATCTCTTCAATGCAGACGATAAGTCAGCATGTATGTCAACCGCCGTGTTTTGAAAAATACATAATTGTATTGGAAGTGCATTGTTTTAGTTGGTTCTGACGATGGGTATTACAACTATGATAACCTTCAAAGTTTTAATACAGAAGACTATATTCAAAGTATTTGTAACATTTAATCGTTTCAAACTATTGAAATATACATTTTTGAAAAGGACTCCGACATTGTTGGGGTTGGAAATTGGCGTACATGTAACACTTGCTATACAGACTGTGCGTAACTAATAAAGTTACGATTAGTATCGTTGTTAAAGAAACTAAACATTGAACATCTTAACATCCACTTGTAGAATGTCAAAATAAATCACCACAATTGGAAAAATACCTAACAGCGCATCCATGCTAATGATCCAAAAGGAAACTGCTTAGCCAGAAGTTTGTTGAAACCTTTTACGCATCATTGACAAACAGTGGAAAGCCAGATCTGATCTTCGTGGATGCATTTGCTGATCTGAATCTACATCTGTCGTGGATGCATTTGCTGATCTGAATCTACATCTGTCGTGGATGCACTTGCTGATCTGAATCTACATCTGTCGTGGATGCACTTGCTGATCTGAATCTACATCGGTCGTAATGATTTACGATTGGTTCTCGCAGACCATCGCTCATATCGAAAATATGAAACATATTTTTGTACAAACTTGAAACGCTTGAAAAAAAGAGAAATGTCAATTTAGATTAATTTCGCTTCTTTTCGAAAAACGTATTCAAAAAGCCTCAGACATTGAGCATACCATTAAGACAATCATAACATCGGGAAAGGTTAACCCATTCCAGAATGCAACAGACGACTGTGAAAGGTTAACGCATTCCCTCATACAGCAGACGACTATGAAAGGTTAACGCATACCCTCATACAGCAGACGACTGTGAAAGGTTAACGCATTCCCTCATACAGCAGACGACTGTGAAAGGTTAACGCATACCCTCATACAGTAGACGACAATGAAAGGTTAACGCATTCCCTCATATAGCAGACGACTGTGAAAGGTTAACGCATACCCTCATACAGCAGACGACAATGAAAGGTTAACGCATACCCTCATACAGCAGACGACTGTGAAAGGTTAACGCATACCCTCATACAGCAGACGACAATGAAAGGTTAACGCATTCCCTCATATAGCAGACGACTGTGAAAGGTTAACGCATTCCCTCATACAGCAGACGACTGTGAAAGGTTAACGCATTCCCTCATACAGCAGACGACTATGAAAGATTAACGCATACCCTCATACAGCAGACGACTGTGAAAGGTTAACGCATTCCCTCATACAGCAGACGACTATGAAAGGTTAACGCATACCCTCATACAGCAGACGACTGTGAAAGGTTAACGCATTCCCTCATACAGCAGACGACTATGAAAGGTTAACGCATTCCCTCATATAGCAGACGACTGTGAAAGGTTAACGCATTCCCTCATACAGCAGACGACAATGAAAGGTTACCGCATACCCTCATACAGCAGACGACTGTGAAAGGTTAACGCATTCCCTCATGCACTAGACGACTATGAAAGGTTAACGCATTCCCCCATACAGCAGACGACTGTGAAAGGTTAACGCATACCCTCATACAGCAGACGACTATGAAAGGTTAACGCATTCCCTCATATAGCAGACGACTATGAAAGGTTAACGCATACCCTCATACAGCAGACGACTGTGAAAGGTTAACGCATTCCCTCATACAGCAGACGACTGTGAAAGGTTAACGCATTCCCTCATACAGTAGACGACTGTGAAAGGTTACCGCATTCCCCCATACAGCAGACGACTATGAAAGGTTACCGCATTCCCTCATATAGCAGACGACTGTGAAAGGTTAACGCATTCCCTCATACAGCAGACGACAATGAAAGGTTACCGCATACCCTCATACAGCAGACGACTATGAAAGGTTAACGCATACCCTCATACAGTAGACGACTGTGAAAGGTTAACGCATACCCTCATACAGTAGACGACTGTGAAAGGTTAACACATACCCTCATACAGCAGACGACTGTGAAAGGTTAACGCATTCCCTCATACAGCAGACGACAATGAAAGGTTAACGCATTCCCTCATACAGTAGACGACTATGAAAGGTTAACGCATTCCCTCATACAGTAGACGACTGTGAAAGGTTAACGCATACCCTCATACAGCAGACGACTGTGAAAGGTTAACGCATTCCCTCATACAGCAGACGACAATGAAAGGTTAACGCATTCCCTCATACAGTAGACGACTGTGAAAGGTTAACGCATACCCTCATACAGTAGACGACTGTGAAAGGTTAACGCATTCCCTCATACAGCAGACGACTATGAAAGGTTAACGCATACCCTCATACAGCAGACGACAATGAAAGGTTAACGCATTCCCTCATACAGCAGACGACTATGAAAGGTTAACGCATACCCTCATACAGTAGACGACTGTGAAAGGTTAACGCATACCCTCATACAGCAGACGACTGTGAAAGGTTAACGCATTCCCTCATACAGCAGACGACAATGAAAGGTTAACGCATTCCCTCATACAGCAGACGACTGTGAAAGGTTAACGCATTCCCTCATACAGCAGACGACTGTGAAAGGTTAACGCATTCCCTCATATAGCAGACGACTGTGAAAGGTTAACGCATTCCCCCATACAGCAGACGACTATGAAAGGTTAACGCATTCCCTCATACAGCAGACGACTATGAAAGGTTAACGCATACCCTCATACAGCAGACGACTGTGAAAGGTTAACGCATTCCCTCATATAGCAGACGACTATGAAAGGTTAACGCATTCCCTCATACAGCAGACGACTCTGAAAGGTTAACGCATTCCCTCATACAGCAGACGACTGTGAAAGGTTAACGCATTCCCTCATACAGCAGACGACTGTGAAAGGTTAACGCATTCCCTCATATAGCAGACGACTATGAAAGGTTAACGCATTCCCTCATACAGCAGACGACTGTGAAAGGTTAACGCATTCCCCCATACAGCAGACGACAATGAAAGGTTACCGCATACCCTCATACAGCAGACGACTATGAAAGGTTAACGCATTCCCTCATACAGCAGACGACTATGAAAGGTTAACGCATTCCCTCATATAGCAGACGACTGTGAAAGGTTAACGCATTCCCCCATACAGCAGACGACTGTGAAAGGTTAACGCATTCCCTCATATAGCAGACGACTGTGAAAGGTTAACGCATTCCCTCATACAGTAGACGACTATGAAAGGTTAACGCATTCCCCCATACAGCAGACGACTGTGAAAGGTTAACGCATTCCCTCATATAGCAGACGACTGTGAAAGGTTAACGCATTCCCTCATACAGCAGACGACTATGAAAGGTTACCGCATACCCTCATATAGCAGACGACTGTGAAAGGTTACCGCATACCCTCATACAGCAGACGACTGTGAAAGGTTAACGCATTCCCCCATACAGCAGACGACTGTGAAAGGTTACCGCATTCCCTCATACAGCAGACGACTATGAAAGGTTAACGCATTCCCTCATACAGCAGACGACTATGAAAGGTTAACGCATTCCCTCATACAGCAGACGACAATGAAAGGTTAACGCATTCCCTCATACAGCAGACGACTGTGAAAGGTTAACGCATTCCCCCATATAGCAGACGACTGTGAAAGGTTAACGCATTCCCTCATATAGCAGACGACTGTGAAAGGTTAACGCATTCCCTCATATAGCAGACGACTGTGAAAGGTTAACGCATTCCCTCATACAGCAGACGACTGTGAAAGGTTAACGCATTCCCTCATACAGCAGACGACTGTGAAAGGTTACCGCATACCCTCATATAGCAGACGACTGTGAAAGGTTACCGCATTCCCTCATATAGCAGACGACTGTGAAAGGTTAACGCATTCCCTCATATAGCAGACGACTGTGAAAGGTTAACGCATTCCCTCATACAGCAGACGACTATGAAAGGTTAACGCATTCTCTCATATAGCAGACGACTGTGAAAGGTTAACGCATTCCCTCATACAGCAGACGACTATGAAAGGTTAACGCATTCCCTCATACAGCAGACGACTGTGAAAGGTTACCGCATACCCTCATACAGCAGACGACTATGAAAGGTTACCGCATACCCTCATATAGCAGACGACTATGAAAGGTTACCGCATACCCTCATATAGCAGACGACTATGAAAGGTTACCGCATTCCCCCATACAGCAGACGACTGTGAAAGGTTACCGCATACCCTCATACAGCAGACGACTATGAAAGGTTACCGCATACCCCCATATAGCAGACGACTATGAAAGGTTACCGCATACCCTCATACAGCAGACGACTGTGAAAGGTTACCGCATACCCTCATATAGCAGACGACTGTGAAAGGTTAACGCATTCCCCCATACAGCAGACGACAATGAAAGGTTACCGCATTCCCTCATACAGCAGACGACAATGAAAGGTTACCGCATTCCCTCATACAGCAGACGACTATGAAAGGTTACCGCATTCCCTCATACAGCAGACGACTATGAAAGGTTAACGCATTCCCTCATACAGCAGACGACTATGAAAGGTTAACGCATACCCTCATACAGCAGACGAATATGGAAGGTTAACGCATACCCTCATACAGCAGACGACTATGAAAGGTTAACGCATTCCCTCATACAGCAGACGACTATGAAAGGTTACCGCATACCCTCATACAGCAGACGACTATGAAAGGTTAACGCATTCCCTCATACAGCAGACGACTATGAAAGGTTAACGCATACCCTCATACAGCAGACGACTGTGAAAGGTTACCGCATTCCCCCATACAGCAGACGACTATGAAAGGTTAACGCATTCCCTCATACAGCAGACGACTATGAAAGGTTAACGCATTCCCTCATATAGCAGACGACTGTGAAAGGTTAACGCATTCCCTCATATAGCAGACGACTGTGAAAGGTTAACGCATTCCCTCATACAGCAGACGACTATGAAAGGTTACCGCATACCCTCATATAGCAGACGACTGTGAAAGGTTAACGCATTCCCCCATACAGCAGACGACTGTGAAAGGTTAACGCATTCCCTCATATAGCAGACGACTGTGAAAGGTTAACGCATTCCCTCATACAGTAGACGACTGTGAAAGGTTAACGCATACCCTCATACAGCAGACGACTATGAAAGGTTACCGCATACCCTCATACAGCAGACGACTATGAAAGGTTAACGCATTCCCTCATACAGCAGACGACTGTGAAAGGTTAACGCATTCCCTCATACAGCAGACGACTGTGAAAGGTTACCGCATACCCTCATACAGCAGACGACTGCGAAAGGTTAACGCATTCCCTCATACAGCAGACGACTGTGAAAGGTTACCGCATACCCTCATACAGCAGACGACTGTGAAAGGTTAACGCAATCCCTCATACAGCAGACGACTATGAAAGGTTAACGCATTCCCTCATACAGTAGACGACTGTGAAAGGTTAACGCATACCCTCATACAGCAGACGACTATGAAAGGTTACCGCATACCCTCATATAGCAGACGACTGTGAAAGGTTAGCGCATTCCCCCATACAGCAGACGACTGTGAAAGGTTACCGCATACCCTCATACAGCAGACGACTATGAAAGGTTAACGCATTCCCTCATACAGCAGACGACTGTGAAAGGTTAACGCATTCCCTCATACAGCAGACGACTATGAAAGGTTAACGCATTCCCTCATATAGCAGACGACTGTGAAAGGTTACCGCATTCCCTCATATAGCAGACGACTGTGAAAGGTTAACGCATTCCCTCATATAGCAGACGACTGTGAAAGGTTACCGCATACCCTCATACAGCAGACGACTATGAAAGGTTAACGCATTCCCTCATACAGCAGACGACAATGAAAGGTTACCGCATACCCTCATACAGCAGACGACTGTGAAAGGTTAACGCATTCCCTCATACAGCAGACGACTATGAAAGGTTAACGCATTCCCTCATATAGCAGACGACTGTGAAAGGTTAACGCATTCCCTCATACAGCAGACGACAATGAAAGGTTACCGCATACCCTCATGCACTAGACGACTATGAAAGATTAACGCATACCCTCATACAGCAGACGACTATGAAAGGTTAACGCATACCCTCATACAGCAGACGACTATGAAAGGTTAACGCATTCCCCCATACAGCAGACGACTGTGAAAGGTTAACGCATTCCCTCATACAGCAGACGACTATGAAAGGTTAACGCATTCCCTCATACAGCAGACGACAATGAAAGGTTACCGCATACCTTCATGCAGCAGACGACTGAAAGGTTAACGCATACCCTCATATAGCAGACGACTGTGAAAGGTTAACGCATTCCCTCATACAGCAGACGACAATGAAAGGTTACCGCATACCCTCATACAGCAGACGACTGTGAAAGGTTAACGCATTCCCTCATATAGCAGACGACTGTGAAAGGTTACCGCATTCCCTCATATAGCAGACGACTGTGAAATGTTAACGCATTCCCTCATACAGCAGACGACAATGAAAGGTTACCGCATACCTTCATGCAGCAGACGACTGAAAGGTTAACGCATTCCCTCATACAGCAGACGACAATGAAAGGTTAACGCATACCCTCATACAGCAGACGACTGTGAAAGGTTAACGCATTCCCTCATACAGTAGACGACTGTGAAAGGTTAACGCATACCCTCATACAGTAGACGACTGTGAAAGGTTAACGCATTCCCTCATACAGCAGACGACAATGAAAGGTTAACGCATTCCCTCATACAGCAGACGACTGTGAAAGGTTAACGCATTCCCTCATATAGCAGACGACTGTGAAAGGTTAACGCATACCCTCATACAGCAGACGACTGTGAAAGGTTAACGCATTCCCTCATATAGCAGACGACTGTGAAAGGTTACCGCATTCCCTCATATAGCAGACGACTGTGAAAGGTTAACGCATTCCCTCATACAGCAGACGACAATGAAAGGTTACCGCATACCTTCATGCAGCAGACGACTGAAAGGTTAACGCATTCCCTCATACAGCAGACGACAATGAAAGGTTAACGCATACCCTCATACAGCAGACGACTGTGAAAGGTTAACGCATTCCCTCATACAGTAGACGACTGTGAAAGGTTAACGCATACCCTCATACAGTAGACGACTGTGAAAGGTTAACGCATTCCCTCATACAGCAGACGACAATGAAAGGTTAACGCATTCCCTCATACAGCAGACGACTGTGAAAGGTTAACGCATTCCCTCATACAGCAGACGACAATGAAAGGTTAACGCATTCCCTCATACAGCAGACGACTGTGAAAGGTTAACGCATTCCCTCATGCAGCAGGCGACAATGGAAGGTTAACGCATACCCTCATACAGCAGACGACTATGAAAGGTTAACGCATACCCTCATATAGCAGACGACTGTGAAAGGTTAACGCATTCCCTCATACAGCAGACGACTATGAAAGGTTAACGCATACCCTCATACAGCAGACGACAATGAAAGGTTAATGCATACAGCAGACGACAATGAAAGGTTAACGCATTCCCTCATGCAGCAGACGACTATGAAAGGTTAACGCATACCCTCATACAGCAGACGACTGTGAAAGGTTAACGCATTCCATCATACAGCAGACGACTATGAAAGGTTAACGCATACCCTCATGCAGCAGACGACAATGAAAGGTTAATGCATACCCTCATGCAGCAGACGACTATGAAAGGTTAACGCATACCCTCATACAGCAGACGAATATGAAAGGTTAACGCATACCCTCATACAGCAGACGACAATGAAATGTTAATGCATTCCCTCATACAGCAGACGACTATGAAAGGTTAACGCATTCCATCATACAGCAGACGAATATGGAAGGTTAACGCATACCCTCATACAGCAGACGGCTATGAAAGGTTAACGCATTCCCTCATACAGCAGACGACTATGAAAGGTTAACGCATTCCCTCATACAACAGACGACAATGAAAGGTTAACGCATACCCTCATACAGCAGACGACTATGAAAGGTTAACACATTCCCTCATGCACTAGACGACTATGAAAGGTTAACGCATTCCCTCATACAGCAGACGACTATGAAAGGTTAACGCATTCCCTCATACAGCAGACGACAATGAAAGGTTAACGCATTCCCTCATGCAGCATACGAATATGAAAGGTTAACGCATTCCCTCATACAGCAGACGACTATGAAAGGTTAACGCATACCCTCATACAGCAGACGACTGTGAAAGGTTAACGCATTCCCTCATACAGCAGACGACTATGAAAGGTTAACGCATACCCTCATACAGCAGACGACTGTGAAAGGTTAACGCATTCCCTCATACAGCAGACGACTATGAAAGGTTAACGCATACCCTCATACAGCAGACGACTGTGAAAGGTTAACGCATTCCCTCATACAGCAGACGACTATGAAAGGTTAACGCATTCCCTCATATAGCAGACGACTGTGAAAGGTTAACGCATTCGCTCATACAGCAGACGACAATGAAACGTTACCGCATACCCTCATACAGCAGACGACTGTGAAAGGTTAACGCATTCCCTCATACAGCAGACGACTATGAAAGGTTAACGCATTCCCTCATATAGCAGACGACTGTGAAAGGTTAACGCATTCCCTCATACAGCAGACGACAATGAAAGGTTACCGCATACCCTCATGCAGCAGACGACTGAAAGGTTAACGCATTCCCTCATACAGCAGACGACAATGAAAGGTTAACGCATACCCTCATACAGCAGACGACTGTGAAAGGTTAATGCATTCCCTCATACAGTAGACGACTGTCAAAGGTTAACGCATACCCTCATACAGTAGACGACTGTGAAAGGTTAACGCATTCCCTCATACAGCAGACGACAATGAAAGGTTAACGCATTCCCTCATACAGCAGACGACTGTGAAAGGTTAACGCATTCCCTCATACAGCAGACGACAATGAAAGGTTAACGCATTCCCTCATACAGCAGACGACTGTGAAAGGTTAACGCATTCCCTCATGCAGCAGGCGACAATGAAAGGTTAACGCATACCCTCATACAGCAGACGACTATGAAAGGTTAACGCATACCCTCATACAGCAGACGACTGTGAAAGGTTAACGCATTCCCTCATACAGCAGACGGCTATGAAAGGTTAACGCATACCCTCATACAGCAGACGACAATGAAAGGTTAATGCATACCCTCATACAGCAGACGACAATGAAAGGTTAACGCATTCCCTCATGCAGCAGACGACTATGAAAGGTTAACGCATACCCTCATACAGCAGACGACTGTGAAAGGTTAACGCATTCCATCATACAGCAGACGACTATGAAAGGTTAACGCATACCCTCATGCAGCAGACGACAATGAAAGGTTAATGCATACCCTCATGCAGCAGACGACTATGAAAGCTTAACGCATACCCTCATACAGCAGACGAATATGAAAGGTTAACGCATACCCTCATACAGCAGACGACAATGAAAGGTTAATGCATTCCCTCATACAGCAGACGACTATGAAAGGTTAACGCATTCCATCATACAGCAGACGAATATGAAAGGTAAACGCATACCCTCATACAGCAGACGGCTATGAAAGGTTAACGCATTCCCTCATACAGCAGACGACTATGAAAGGTTAACGCATTCCCTCATACAGCAGACGACAATGAAAGGTTAACGCATACCCTCATACAGCAGACGACTATGAAAGGTTAACGCATTCCCTCATGCACTAGACGACTATGAAAGGTTAACGCATTCCCTCATACAGCAGACGAATATGAAAGGTTAACGCATTCCCTCATACAGCAGACGACTATGAAAGGTTAACGCATTCCCTCATGCAGCAGACGAATATGAAAGGTTAACGCATTCCCTCATAATGTAGACGACTGTGAAAATATCGTGTCAATCAAATCGAAAATCTATAAGTATTGAAAACCAGTTGTCTGATTCAGATGTGTTAAAAATGCATCTGTAAGTTGGAAAGGCTTTAGACCATATACTTCTTTCCTTTCAGAGATGTCCAACAGGTTATTTCACTTGTCAGGGTGGCACTATCACGTGTATCTCCATGGAGTTTAAATGTGATTGCAACTCGGACTGCAACGATGGGAGCGACGAATCCACGGGATGGGCATCTTGCTCCGAGTTTTGTGAAAATTCGGCCCCAGGTAAGAATAGTGTGCGATGGAAGCCAGTTGTCTGTGAATACTGTTATATGTCATAGTCGGGTGTATGCCGAGTGGTAGTCAAAAGCTGCCATTTAAATTGATTCGGATTTAACATGCACGAGTGAATGGTTTTTTAGAACAATCTGAAAATAACCCTGCTTCGAAAAAAAAAAAAAAAGAATTGAGAAGTTTTATTTTGATATAGGTTTTTGTACACTTCAGAAAAAATCTATAGACCATGCTGGTCCTATATCACTTACCTGATTAATAGAACCACAATCAGCTCTCTCCCTCGTGGCCATGTTTATTAACATATCGGAATAACTGGAATAATCCCAGTAGAAGATTACTCAATAAACATTTGTGTAACCTTTTTCAAATCGGTCTAGTACTTTTGATCAATACATTAAGTTTCCACTATGTATACATGAATCAAAGCACTCAAAGAGCTGCCAGCAAGGGGTTAACTGCAGATCACGGAATACATTAAGACAAGGAATTACCTTCTTTCTTTTTTTATCACATACATTTCACAAGAAGACCTTGTTATGTCCGTTAATTGGATAATATATGAGTTGAATGCACTATATTGTATACACAGAATGTTGGTCTATCGCAAAACTTTGACTGTAGATATTTCACAGATATTTCACAGAGGTCGTTGCATAGTTTACAAACTCATTGATGCAATAATCACAATGCATGCTATATCAAAATCAAAAGAACGCTGCATAACAATGATAAAGATATTGAAACTCCAATTAAGATATCAAAGCAAAACATAAACAATCTGTATCTACATTTTCTGGTAACTAAAAACAAAAAATGGTGGCATATTTGTTTGTCCTTATTTGAAATAATTTATATAATACTTTAAAAATTAACATGATTCATTTCATTAACAAAAGAATATTTACACTGTGCAATAATAGAACAAAAATGAATGGTCCGTACCTGGAGGTTTTTTACTCTGTAGTGTTTTTCACGATACACAATTTCTGTTCATATTTTATACCGTCCTAGCGATTTTGCACCACGATGAGAATGCATTTTGAAATTATAAACATAAGGGCCGTGTTGTGTATGTGTACAACATTAAATGAAGGAACAGCTGAATAGCTTATAGAAGACTATTAAATACTACACAGATTAACATGAAATGCATTAGGTAAACAGAAATATGTTACACTAAGAGGCGTGGCTGTGAGTTTATTTGTTAAGACAATATACACAAAACTCTCCCCTTCAAATGTAAAGTCATCAATTCAAATTCAATTTTGAAATCGCAATCATAATACACCTGATGAACGTATGCACATACTGCTTTAATTTGTTCCGATTGTGATTAGCCATTAAGTTCCAATGTCCAATATGACCTCAATTAACCTAATCATTATCATGTATAGCGATACAAAATCCCAACTTCATTGCCAATTTGTTGTGTATGTGTACAACATTAAATGAAGGAACAACCATATAGCTTAGCAGAATATTTAATTCTGCAAAGATTAACATGGAATACATGGGTTATATATAAATATGTTACACTAGGAGGCGTGGCTTGAAGTGAATACTCTTTCATTCACGAGTTAATAAGTTAAGACAATATACATAGCACTCTCCCCTTTCAAATGTAAAGTCATCAATTCAAATTCAATTTTGAAATGGCAATCATAATTACACATGCGGAAAGTATGCACATACTGCTTTAATTTGTTCAGTGTGTGAATGAAACCTGAAGAAAGTATACACATACTGCTTTAATTTGTCTATGCATGTTGCGCGTGATCAAGACATGTTGATAGCGTAGAAATACATTTAATTTTTAAATCATGTAATTTATTTCGAGTTCTTTCTTTGGGTAAGTGATGTCGAATCAAATTCATGCTCCGGCTGATATGCCAACAAATTACCGCATTTTGAATTTTAGACAAGAACTATTTGGCATTCGAAAGGTACAACATATGGGTATTAGCTGGCAACAGTCCATTATTTCATGGGTATTAGCTGGCAACAGTCCATTATTTCATGGGTATTAGCTGGCAACAGTCCATTATTTCATGGGTATTAGCTGGCAACAGTCCATTATTTCATGGGTATTAGCTGGCAACAGTCCATTATTTCATGGGTATTAGCTGGCAACAGTCCATTATTTCATGGGTATTAGCTGGCAACAGTCCATTATTTCATGGGTATTAGCTGGCAACAATCCATTATTTCTAAACTCCACAGATCATCCACTTCCATTGACATTATATACGATCTTGAACTCCCAAGACATCTCTCTGAATCCGAGGTGTCTTAGAATTTCGCCTACTATAGCAATTGGCTCTAACGCGTATATTGCTAAAAACAAACCACAGCACCGGGCAGCCATGTTTTTCAACGGATCGGAATAATTTGAACAATATATTGGTAGAGTCATACAAGAAACATTTGTGCCAAATTATTTCCAAATCAGGCTAGTGCTTTTGTACAATTAGAATATGCTGCACTCCATAAGCATGTGTTACTCCTATACACTGAAAACATAAATTCCTCATGTATCAGTCAGTTATGGATTGATTGGGTCCACTTTAACGGACAGAGCGGAAAATAGTGGAGTGAGAGTTCAGAAAGATAAGAGCATTCTGAACCCTTATTAGATCATTTTTAATAGCGTGCTGGTAAGGGATTCGAAAGATGTGTATTTATGGAGCACAGGGTTGTGTAGCATTTGTGTGAAAAATGCACCATGTTCAACTAGTCCCCATGAACCATTATATTGATTTGACAAATGACCTAGTTTGAGCATATTAGAGTTTTGAACAAGGCCCAAAGTACATAAGAAACAAATAGTATGACAAAGTTTTCCTGCCCTGATATGTTAAAAATGATACTACATTTTATCCTGGCATTGAACAATAAAATGTCCGTTTTCAATTCACTTCTGTGTTATGTAATCAGTTTACCCATACTTCAGTGAAATGTGGTGTTTGGATCCGAGGAAACCGGAATATAGAATGTTCCTCGGGCTACCTGGTCTCTGTTGTCTCGGCTCAAACTGCCTTCGGTATGTAGTTTCAACCGTATGTACGGTGTTGAACCTATCTGTTCAGCGTATTGGACCTAACCAACTCTAACTCTGAGCACCCTGTATGAAATGGCCTAGTGCTGATCCGATGCCGAACTACTGATGTAGTTTCGAGCTGCTCAACCGATATAGGATATTGCAGTTAATACTTCTCTGATATAGTGGTCTGTATACGCTAACAGACGTTTAAAGAATTCGTTTATAATGATTGCGTAGCGACTCCTGTAATTGTTGAGAAATATGCAATATTTATACTATTCCTGTACAAAATTCTATAAGAGCTTTGACTGAAACATATTTTAAAGATGAAAATTGAACGAGACCACTTTCGATAACACACATTCATACATAATACTTTATATTAAATTAACCTTTAAATATACATAATACTTTATATTAAATTAACCTTTAAATATACATAATACTTTATATATTAAATTAACCTTTAAATATACATAATACTTTATATATTAAATTAACCTTTAAATATACATAAAAAATGAAACTAGAACTTGAATAATAATCAAGTACGCTTGGTACTACATTGAAATGAAACTATATACAAAAGAATGTACTGCCTAAACTAACAGATTAGTCTGACAATGAAATTGCAGAATATAAAAAAAATATATAAAATGCGAAACATAATGGTAAAATCAGGCATAATGATTTGTTTCATAATGGGAAATGACTCCATTTTTACTGAAATACTCGTTCCACTTTGCGAAGATGATAATAACCTTCCATATTTGACCACTCGGCGCATACTTTCTAAGCATTTGTTAAACTTCTATTGGAGTACTCACGCCTTAAGTTTTTCACTGATGTAATGATCTTTTCTGGGTGATCTTAACCTTTTAACAGCAGTTTTATTAAACCCATGATGAAGTATTTTTACCGCGCAGTCTCACCCTAAAATGCGTAGTATGTTTACAGCAATTGGCAGGCAGCCGACTCTATGACCAGGGGCTAAAGCCTCAGGCCAAAAATGGTTGATCTACTATGACCAGGGGCTGAAGCCCCAGGCCAAAAACCGTTAACCGGCGGAAAATAACGATTTATGATCGGTGAAGCTGACCTGCAGTAGTCCAAGGTCAATTAATTTTCACAATACTTTGTTGCACGATCTTGATGTACATACATATAGCAGTACTTTCACGAAGGTATCTACCGTACATTCGTGTCGGGGATTGATGTACATACATATAGGACTAGTTGAGTCTGTTTGTAAAACTAATTTGAATGTCATGAAATCTAAAACAAATAACTTGAAAACAAGCTTTACCCATAGCAGTGCTAAAATCTGGAACAGTCTGTCTTCAAATATTAAGAATATTACTAAGTTACAAACTTTTAAATACCAGTGTAAAAGCACTTACTTAACATATCGAAGTTATAAGAAAAGTATTTACAAAATTGTTCTCATTTGTTTTAATTTATATATGCTTATGGATACAAATATGTTCTGTATGAATGCTGAAATATGTGATATAATGTTGTTTTTAAAATCTGTATTTACTATTTACTTTAACATGATGGTGCTTGTCGTATAATTGAATGAATGATTTGTTAAAAATGTGTTTTGTTACAGAAATCCAAATTGTAAATATGACTTTCTACATTTGTTAATTTGTATAAAATGCATAATGTGTTATCTTCTTAAAATAAAGAATTTATTATTATTATTATAGCAATCCTTTGCTATAGAAACTTTCACGAAGGCATGTTTCGAGTTCCGTGGGCCGAATGATGTATACAAGAGTTCGCATTCAATTACTTTAAACAATTGATATTACTAATGATGTATACAAGAGTTCGCATTCAATTACTTTAAACAATTGATATTATTTCAGCCATTGGAAGTGGTATGGTCATTCTGGTTGCCTGTTTACAGTCTCTCCTGTGGTCTTGGGTGTACAGTTAAGAGTTGTGAACGTTTCTACAGGCCAAGATCATCTTTAATTAGTTTTACCTGTGTGTATCATCTGACACGTCGGCCTTTTTTACGATGCAACTTGTTCTTGTGAACCTTACAAAAAGCCAGATCATTAAGGATTGTACTCAATCAATTACAGATTGTTAAAAGTGTGAACTATTTGCAGTGTTAGTTAAATTGTTTATACCTATTATACGTGGATATCATGGTTCGATCGACCGTCTGGTCATACCAAAGCCTTTTAAAATGGTAGAAGTGACTTCCTTCCTTAACGCTCACGGTTATTGGGATATCATTACGAATGGTGCGCTGGTTTCAGCTTATCATTAGTACTGGTTATTTACCCATGAAACGCTGTGATATAACTGAAATACTGTTGAAAGTGCAGACATGAAGAAAGCGACTTCGAAGTCATCTAAGCAAAAGTTAGGACAATCTCTATAAATGAAAGAATGTTAAAAGTGCAGGCATGAAGAAAGCGACTTCGAAGTCATCTAAGCAAAAGATAAGACAATCTCTATAAATGAAAGAATGTTAAAAGTGCAGACATGAAGAAGGCGACTTCGAAGTTATCTAAGCAAAAGTTAAGACAATCTCTATAAATGAAAGAATGTTAAAAGTGCAGGCATGAAGAAAGCGACTTCGAAGTCATCTAAGCAAAAGATAAGACAATCTCTATAAATGAAAGAATGTTAAAAGTGCAGACATGAAGAAGGCGACTTCGAAGTTATCTAAGCAAAAGTTAAGACAATCTCTATAAATGAAAGAATGTTAAAAGTGCAGGCATGAAGAAAGCGACTTCGAAGTCATCTAAGCAAAAGATAAGACAATCTCTATAAATGAAAGAATGTTAAAAGTGCAGACATGCAGAAGGCGACTTCGAAGTTATCTAAGCAAAAGTTAAGACAATCTCTATAAATGAAAGAATGTTAAAAGTGCAGGCATGAAGAAAGCGACTTCGAAGTTATGTACGCAAAAGTTAAGACAATCTCTATAATTGAAAGAATGTTAAAAGTGCAGACATAAAGAAGGCGACTTCGAAGTTATCTAAGCAAAAGTTAAGACAATCTCTATAAATGAAAGAATGTTAAAAGTGCAGACATGAAGAAAGCGACTTCGAAGTCATCTAAGCAAAAGATAAGACAATCTCTATAAATGAAAGAATGTTAAAAGTGCAGACATGAAGAAGGCGACTTCGAAGTTATCTAAGCAAAAGTTAAGACAATCTCTATAAATGAAAGAATGTTAAAAGTGCAGGCATGAAGAAAGCGACTTCGAAGTCATCTAAGCAAAAGATAAGACAATCTCTATAAATGAAAGAATGTTAAAAGTGCAGACATGAAGAAAGCGACTTCGAAGTCATCTAAGCAAAAGATAAGACAATCTCTATAAATGAAAGAATGTTAAAAGTGCAGACATGAAGAAGGCGACTTCGAAGTTATCTAAGCAAAAGTTAAGACAATCTCTATAAATGAAAGAATGTTAAAAGTGCAGGCATGAAGAAAGCGACTTCGAAGTCATCTAAGCAAAAGTTAAGACAATCTCTATAAATGAAAGAATGTTAAAAGTGCAGGCATGAAGAAAGCGACTTCGAAGTTATGTACGCAAAAGTTAAGACAATCTCTATAATTGAAAGAATGTTAAAAAGTGCAGACATAAAGAAGGCGACTTGGAAGTCATCTAAGCAAAATTAAGACAATCTCTATAAATGAAAGAATGTTAAAAGTGCAGGCATGAAGAAAGCGACTTCGAAGTTATCTAAGCAAAAGTTAAGACAATCTCTATAAATGAAAGAATGTTAAAAGTGCAGGCATGAAGAAAGCGACTTCGAAGTTATCTAAGCAAAAGTTAAGACAATCTCTATAATTGAAAGAATGTTATTGAACATTACTAAAAAATCGTTTATTTGAAATGTTATGGTAAGGCCCGACCTGTAATCGAGCCATGGTTTACCGCTCCAAACGTGGGACGTTCTACCCACTACCTATGGAGACATTGAACACGTGGACGTTCTACCCACTACCTATGGATACATTGAAAACAAAAGGTGACAAAATAAGTAATTGCTGTTATGTAGAATGGCTAGTTTAAGCAGTTACACATTTGTTATTATACGTGTATACATGGTTGAATAAAGATCAAGCGTAATTACATTTTTCTCTCTTGTTATATTTTCGACACAAAAATGTGTGAAAGAAAGTGATCCCTCCCAACGTGACTCTCCGACTTACTACACCGGTAGCTCAGTCGGTAGCGACGCGGGCCGTCAGTTCTAATCCCAGCTCGGCCAATATTCTTTCCGACGTTTGACAAAAGTCACTGTAACACGCGTCATTCGTCTTTCAGCAATGGGCTAACAGTCTATGTGGCAAAGCAGCCTGTTGCTTGGAAAGTATATTCTATGGAGTACTGGTGTGAGAAAACCAGGAAACATACGAGTAGGTGAACTGGCCGCCGTGATATGACTGAACAAGAGGCCCAGTATCGCTCCACGGCTATTAGGAAAAAATTAAATGGAAGGAATCTGATAGAGGGTCACCCAAGGAACATTTCTACAGCATTTTGCATGGATCCAAACAATCTGAAGGAATTCAGGAGAGGATGCTTCCTATGAAGTTTCATCCTAATTGACGCACGACGGACAATTCGCCATGACATAAGCTGAAAAGGGTTATAAACGGCTTTAAACCCCAATCAATCAAATCTGTCTTACTATCAGGCCACACAATGTAAAAGGCGATGGATCCAGGCTACGTATCTACCTTCTTAACTCTCAGGCGACAAGGAAAATATGGGAGAGCAGCCGAGTTATTAGTAAAACTACTACTAAATATATCAAACAACTCTTTCGTTCGTTATTATAGGCCGTCACGGTGTCAAGACTTTACTTATAAAGGTCGATGTGAGGGGCGCCACAGAAAATCCAACTATTGTAGTACAAGATCTCCCTGTGACTACACACTGTATGGTATTGAACTACACCGTTCATCTTTACGTTAAAGAAGCATCCAACCATTGTAGAACAAGACTCCCTGTGACTACACACTGTATGGTATTGAACTACACTGTTCATCTTTAAGTTTAAGAAGTATCCAACCATTGTAGTATATTTTAGGTTTTTTTTGTGTTCATTACTTTTGCTTGTCTGTGATTGGCATGGCTCAGGTAGAACAGGAATAGACTAATTCATGCAGAACACGGGTCATGTAGTAAAGGAATAGACTAATTCATGTAGAGCATGGCTCAGGTAGTACAGGAATAGACTAATTCATGTAGATCATGGCTCAGGTAGTACAGGAATAGACTAATTCATGTAGAGCATTGGTAAGGTAGTACAGGAATAGACTAATTCATGTAGAGCATGGCTCAGGTAGTACAGGAATAGACTAATTCATGTAGATCATGGCTCAGGTAGTACAGGAATAGACTAATTCATGTAGAGCATTGGTAAGGTAGTACAGGAATAGACTAATTCATGTAGAGCATGGCTCAGGTAGTACAGGAATAGACTAATTCATGTAGATCATGGCTCAGGTAGTACAGGAATAGCCTAATTCATGTAGAGCATTGGTAAGGTAGTACAGGAATAGACTAATTCATGTAGAGCATTTGTCAGGTAGTACAGGAATAGACTAATTCATGTAGAGCATGGCACAGGTAGAACAGAAATAGACTAATTCATGTAGAGCATGGCACAGGTAGAACAGGAATAGACTAATTCATGTAGAGCATGGCTCAGGTAGTACAGGAATAGACTAATTCATGTAGATCATGGCTCACTAATAGACTAATTCATGTAATACAGGAATAGACTAATTCATGTAGAGCACGGATCATTTGGAACAGGAATAGACTAATTCATGTAGATCATGGCTCAGGTAGTACAGGAATAGACTAATTCATGTAGATCATGGCTCAGGTAGTACAGGAATAGACTAATTCATGTAGAGCATTGGTAAGGTAGTACAGGAATAGACTAATTCATGTAGAGCATGGCTCAGGTAGTACAGGAATAGACTAATTCATGTAGATCATGGCTCAGGTAGTACAGGAATAGACTAATTCATGTAGAGCATTGGTAAGGTAGTACAGGAATAGACTAATTCATGTAGAGCATGGCTCAGGTAGTACAGGAATAGACTAATTCATGTAGATCATGGCTCAGGTAGTACAGGAATAGACTAATTCATGTAGAGCATTGGTAAGGTAGTACAGGAATAGACTAATTCATGTAGAGCATGGCTCAGGTAGTACAGGAATAGACTAATTCATGTAGATCATGGCTCAGGTAGTACAGGAATAGCCTAATTCATGTAGAGCATTGGTAAGGTAGTACAGGAATAGACTAATTCATGTAGAGCATTTGTCAGGTAGTACAGGAATAGACTAATTCATGTAGAGCATGGCACAGGTAGAACAGAAATAGACTAATTCATGTAGAGCATGGCACAGGTAGAACAGGAATAGACTAATTCATGTAGAGCATGGCTCAGGTAGTACAGGAATAGACTAATTCATGTAGATCATGGCTCACTAATAGACTAATTCATGTAATACAGGAATAGACTAATTCATGTAGAGCACGGATCATTTGGAACAGGAATAGACTAATTCATGTAGATCATGGCTCAGGTAGTACAGGAATAGACTAATTCATGTAGATCATGGCTCAGGTAGAACAGGAATAGACTAATTCATGTAGAGCATGGCTCAGGTAGTACAGGAATAGACTAATTCATGTAGATCATGGCTCAGGTAGTACAGGAATAGACTAATTCATGTAGAGCATTGGTAAGGTAGTACAGGAATAGACTTATTCATGTAGAGCATTTGTCAGGTAGTACAGGAATAGACTTATTCATGTAGAGCATGGCACAGGTAGAACATAAATAGACTAATTCATGTAGATCATGGCTCAGATAGTACATGAATAGACTAATTCATGTAGAGCATGGCTCAGGTAGAACAGGAATAGACTAATTCATGCAGAACGCGGGTCATGTAGTACAGGAATAACCTAATTCATGTAGATCATGGCTCAGGTAGTACAGGAATAGACTAATTCATGTAAAGCATGGCTCAGGTAGAACAGGAATAGACTAATTCATGTAGAGCAAGGCTCATGTAGTACAGGAATAGACTAATTCATGTAGAGCATGGCTCAGGTAGAACAGGAATAGACTAATTCATGTAGAGCATGACTCATGTACAACATGAATCGACTAATTCATGTAGAGCATTGGTCAGGTAGTAAAGGAATAGACTAATTCATGTAGAGCATTGGTCAGGTAGTACAGGAATAGACTAATTCATGTAGAGCATTGGTCAGGTAGTACAGGAATAGACTAATTCATGTAGAGCACGGCTCATGTAATTAATACAGGAATAGACTAATTCATGTAGAGCAAGGCTTGTGTTTAGAACAGGAATAGACTAATTCATGTTAATTAAATTGAGATTCCACATCAACAGTTTAAATTGAGATTAAACACCAACAGTTTAAATTGAGATTTCACACCAACAGTTTAAATTGAGATTGAACATCAACAGGTTAAATTTAGATACAACATCAACAGGTTAAATTGAGATTGAACATCAACAGTTTAAATTGAGATTAAACATCAACAGGTTAAATTGAGATTCCACATAAACAGGTTAAATTGAGATTCAACATCAACAGTTTAAATTGAGATTGAACATCAACATGTTAAATTGAGATTGAACACCAACAGCTTAAATTGAGATTGAACACCAACAGGTTAAATTGAAATTCCACATTAACTGGTTAAATTGAGATTCCACATCAACAGATCAAATTGAGATTCGACATCAACAGGTTAAATTGAGATTCAACATGAACAGTTTGAATTGAGATTCCACATCAACAGTTGAAATTGAGATTCAACATAAACAGGTTAAGTTGAGATCGAACATCAACAGGTTAAGTTGAGATTCTACACCAACAGGTAAAATTGAGATTGAACACAAACTGGTTAAACTGAGATTGAACATCAACAGGTTAAATTGAGATTGAACATTAACAGATCAAATTGAGATTGAACATCAACAGGTTAAATTGAGATTGAACACCAACAGGTTAAATTAAGATTGAACATCAACAAGTTAAATTGAGATTCCACATCAACAGGTTAAATTGAGATTCAAAATCAACAGGTTAAATTGAGATTCCACATCAACAGGTTGAAATGAAATTCCACATCAACAGGTCAAATTTGAGATTCCACATCAACAGGTTAATTAGGATTCCACATCAATAGGTTAAATTGAGATTCCACATCAACAGGTCAAATTTGAGATTGAACATCAACAGCTTCAATTGAGATTGAACATCAACAGCTTCAGTTGAGATTGAACATCAACAGGTTAAATTGAGATTTCACATCAACAGATTAAATTGAGATTGCACATCAACAGGCTAAATTGAGATTGAACATCAACAGGTTAAATTGAGATTCCACATCAACAGATCAAATTGAGATTCGACATCAACAGCTTAAATTGAGATTCAACATGAACAGTTTGAATTGAGATTCCACATCAACAGTTGAAATTGAGATTCAACATAAACAGGTTAAGTTGAGATCGAACATCAACAGGTTAAGTTGAGATTCTACACCAACAGGTAAAATTGAGATTGAACACAAACTGGTTAAACTGAGATTGAACATCAACAGGTTAAATTGAGATTGAACATTAACAGATCAAATTGAGATTGAACATCAACAGGTTAAATTGAGATTGAACACCAACAGGTTAAATTAAGATTGAACATCAACAAGTTAAATTGAGATTCCACATCAACAGGTTAAATTGAGATTGAACATCAACAGGTTAAATTGAGATTGAACTTCAACAGGTTAAATTGAGATTGAACATCAACAGGTTAAATTGAGATAAAACACCAACAGGTTAAATTAAGATTGAACATCAACAAGTTAAATTGAGATTCCACATCAACAGGTTAAATTGAGATTCAAAATCAACAGGTTAAATTGAGATTCCACATCAACAGGTTGAAATGAAATTCCACATCAACAGGTCAAATTTGAGATTCCACATCAACAGGTTAATTGGGATTCCACATCAATAGGTTAAATTGAGATTCCACATCAACAGGTCAAATTTGAGATTGAACATCAACAGCTTCAATTGAGATTGAACATCAACAGCTTCAATTGAGATTGAACATCAACAGGTTAAATTGAGATTTCACATCAACAGATTAAATTGAGATTGCACATCAATAGGCTAAATTGAGATTGAACATCAACAGGTTAAATTGAGATTCCACATCAACAGATCAAATTGAGATTCGACATCAACAGGTTAAATTGAGATTCAACATGAACAGTTTGAATTGAGATTCCACATCAACAGTTGAAATTGAGATTCAACATAAACAGGTTAAGTTGAGATCGAACATCAACAGGTTAAGTTGAGATTTTACACCAACAGGTAAAATTGAGATTGAACACAAACTGGTTAAACTGAGATTGAACATCAACAGGTTAAATTGAGATTGAACATTAACAGATCAAATTGAGATTGAACATCAACAGGTTAAATTGAGATTGAACACCAACAGGTTAAATTAAGATTGAACATCAACAAGTTAAATTGAGATTCCACATCAACAGGTTAAATTGAGATTGAACATCAACAGGTTAAATTGAGATTGAACTTCAACAGGTTAAATTGAGATTGAACATCAACAGGTTAAATTGAGATAAAACACCAACAGGTTAAACTAGAAAGGTTGTTTTTATGAAAAAACATATGTCTCCCCATTGCAGTTTGTCAATGACTATTAAAATATTGAACAAGGGGAGATAACTTTGCAACGAAGTAGCCCAGAGTTATAATTCTTGCAAGGTGCACAACTTCACATTGCCATCTATCTATATTCCAAGTTTCAATAAATTCCTTTAAGTACTTTCTAAGTTCTGCTATGGAGAAATTTTACACTATTAAAATATTGAACAAGGGGAGATAAATCATAATTATTGCAAGGTGCACAACTTCACATTGCCATCTATCTAAATTCCAAGTTTCAATAAATTCCTTCAAGTAGTTTCTGAGTTCTGCTCTGGACAAAGTTTACACTATTAAAATATTGAACAAGGGGGAGATAACTCATAATTATTGCAAGGTGCACAACTTCACATTGCCATCTATCTATGTTCCAAGTTTCAATAAATTCCTTCAAGTAGTTTCTGAGTTCTGCTCTGGACAAAGTTTACACTATTAAAATATTGAACAAGGGGGAGATAACTCATAATTCTTGCAAGGTGCACAACTTCACATTGCCATCTATCTATATTCCAAGTTTCAATAAATTCCTTCAAGTAGTTTCTGAGTTCTGCTCTGGACAAAGTTTACACTATTAAAATATTGAACAAGGGGGAGATAACTCATAATTCTTGCAAGGTGCACAACTTCACATTGCCATCTATCTATGTTCCAAGTTTCAATCAATTACTTCAAGTAGTTTCCGAGTTCTGCTCTGGACAAACAAAAGTTAAGAAGAAGAAGAAGAATAATAATAAGAATAACTACAAATACAGAATGTCCCCCCTTTCGGAGAAGGGGAGACATAATTAAGATTGAACATCAACAAGTTAAATTGAGATTCCACATCAACAGGTTAAATTGAGATTCAAAATCAACAGGTTAAATTGAGATTCCACATCAACAGGTTGAAATGAAATTCCACATCAACAGGTCAAATTTGAGATTCCACATCAACAGGTTAATTGGGATTCCACATCAATAGGTTAAATTGAGATTCCACATCAACAGGTCAAATTTGAGATTGAACATCAACAGCTTCAATTGAGATTGAACATCAACAGCTTCAATTGAGATTGAACATCAACAGTTTAAATTGAGATTAAACATCAACAGGTTAAATTGAGATTCCACATCAACAGATTAAATTGAGATTCCACATCAACAGTTTAAATTGAGATTCCACATCAACAGGTTAAGTTGAGATTCTACACCAACAGGTAAAATTGAGATTGAACACAAACTGGTTAAACTGAGATTGAACATCAACCGGTTAAATTGAGATTGAACATTAACAGATCAAATTGAGATTGAACATCAACAGCCTCAATTGAGATTGAACATCAACAGGTTAAATTGAGATTGAACATCAACAGGTTAAATTGAGATTGAACATCAACAGATTAAATTGAGATTATACATCAACAGGCTAAATTGAGATTGAACATCAACAGGTTAAATTGAGATTCCACATCAACAGATTAAATTGAGATTGCAAATCAACAGGTTAAATTGAGATTGAACATCAACAGGTTAAATTGAGATTAAACATCAACAGGTTAAATTGAGATTGAACATCAACAGGTTAAATTGAGATTAAACATCAACAGTTTAAATTGAGATTCCACATCAACAGGTTAAATTGAGATTGAACATCAACAGATTAAATTGAGATTAAACATCAACAGACTAAATTGAGATTGAACATCAACAGTTTAAATTGAGATTCCACATCAACAGGTTAAATTGAGATTGCACATCAACAGGTTAAATTGAGATTAAACATCAACAGTTTAAATTGAGATTCCACATCAACAGGTTAAATTGAGATTCCACATCAACAGGTTAAATTGAGATTAAACATCAACAGGTTAAATTGAGATTCCACATCAACAGATTAAATTGAGATTCCACATCAACAGTTTAAATTGAGATTCCACATCAACAGGTTAAGTTGAGATTCTACACCAACAGGTAAAATTGAGATTGAACACAAACTGGTTAAACTGAGATTGAACATCAACAGGTTAAATTGAGATTCCACATCAACAGGTTAAATTGAGATTCCACATCAACAGGTTAAATTGAGATTAAACATCAACAGGTTAAATTGAGATTGAACATCAACAGGTTAAATTGAGATTAAACATCAACAGTTTAAATTGAGATTCCACATCAACAGGTTAAATTGAGATTGAACATCAACAGGTTAAATTGAGATTAAACATCAACAGACTAAATTGAGATTGAACATCAACAGTTTAAATTGAGATTCCACATCAACAGGTTAAATTGAGATTGCACATCAACAGGTTAAATTGAGATTAAACATCAACAGTTTAAATTGAGATTCCACATCAACAGGTTAAATTGAGATTCCACATCAACAGGTTAAATTGAGATTAAACATCAACAGGTTAAATTGAGATTCCACATCAACAGATTAAATTGAGATTCCACATCAACAGTTTAAATTGAGATTCCACATCAACAGGTTAAGTTGAGATTCTACACCAACAGGTAAAATTGAGATTGAACACAAACTGGTTAAACTGAGATTGAACATCAACAGGTTAAATTGAGATTGAACATCAACAGGTTAAATTGAGATTAAACATCAACAGTTTAAATTGAGATTCCACATCAACAGGTTAAATTGAGATTCCACATCAACAGGTTAAATCGAGATTAAACATCAACAGGTTAAATTGAGATTCCACATCAACAGATTAAATTGAGATTCCACATCAACAGTTTAAATTGAGATTCCACATCAACAGGTTAAATCGAGATTGAATATCAACAGGTTAAATTGAGATTAAACATCAACAGTTTAAATTGTGATTCCACATCAACAGGTTAAATTGAGATTGAACATCAACAGGTTAAATTGAGATTCCACATCAACAGTTTAAATTGAGATTCCACATCAACAGGTTAAATTGAGATTGAACATCAACAGGTTAAATTGAGATTAAACATCAACAGTTTAAATTGAGATTCCACATCAACAGGTTAAATTGAGATTCCACATAAACAGGTTAAATTGAGATTCCACATCAACAGATTAAATTGAGATTCCACATCAACAGATTAAATTGAGATTGCACATCAACAGGTTAAATTGAGATTAAACATCAACAGTTTAAATTGAGATTCCACATCAACAGGTTAAATCGAGATTGAACATCAACAGGTTAAATTGAGATTAAACATCAACAGTTTAAATTGTGATTCCACATCAACAGGTTAAATTGAGATTGAACATCAACAGGTTAAATTGAGATTAAACATCAACAGTTTAAATTGAGATTCCACATCAACAGGTTAAATTGAGATTGAACATCAACAGGTTAAATTGAGATTAAACATCAACAGTTTAAATTGAGATTCCACATCAACAGGTTAAATTGAGATTCCACATAAACAGGTTAAATTGAGATTCCACATCAACAGATTAAATTGAGATTGCACATCAACAGGTTAAATTGAGATTAAACATCAACAGTTTAAATTGAGATTCCACATCAACAGGTTAAATCGAGATTGAACATCAACAGGTTAAATTGAGATTAAACATCAACAGTTTAAATTGTGATTCCACATCAACAGGTTAAATTGAGATTGAACATCAACAGGTTAAATTGAGATTAAACATCAACAGTTTAAATTGAGATTCCACATCAACAGGTTAAATTGAGATTGAACATCAACAGGTTAAATTGAGATTAAACATCAACAGTTTAAATTGAGATTCCACATCAACAGGTTAAATTGAGATTCCACATAAACAGGTTACATTGAGATTCCACATCAACAGGTTAAATTGAGATTGAACATCAACAGGTTAAATTGAGATTAAACATCAACAGTTTAAATTGAGATTCCACACCAACAGGTTAAATTGAGATAACACATCGATAGGTTGAATTGAGATTGAACATCAACAGTTTAAATTGAGATTCCACATCAACAGGTTAAAATGAGATTCAACACCAACAGGTTAAATTGTTAAAGAACGCGAGGAACACCTAGGTACAATAGTTCATAAAGTTTATCTAAAATTTGAACTGGTAACCTAGTTTTTGACCCCACATAACCAAGTTTTGCCAATTAAAGGGATATGATGGAGGAGAATGTTCTGATGATTGTTCATTTAGATTGGATAAAAAGTATGACCTCTACTGTCTAAATAGCCCTACCCTCTGGCGGCAATGTTTTTCGAGCAACATGGCTTGTAGGAATCTGATAGTGGGTCACCCAAGGAACATTTCATCAAAATTAGTTGAAAATCGGCCTGACACTTTCGGAGGAGAAGATTTTGTACAGCCAAGTGCGAGGAAAACACTGCCCGAGGAGACAAAATCATAACTGAACAATGAAACTTGTTTACATGTTATATTAATTATACAAGCAAGAATATAGTGAATGAAAATATCTTCAACATGACCACATGGACGCCTCACTGGATGAGCTGTTGTTGTTTGTTCTAGGTTAAATGTCACTGGACTAGACGAGTTGTTGTTGTTTGTTCTAGGTTAAATGTCACTGGACTGGACGAGTTGTTGTTTGTTCTAGGTTAAATGTCACTGGACTTGTTGTTTGTTCTAGGTTAAATGTCACTGGACTGGACGAGTTGTTGTTGTTTGTTCTAGGTTAAATGTCACTGGACTGGACAAGTTGTTGTTGTTTGTTTCTGGGTTAAATGTCACTGGACTGGACGAGCTGTTGTTGTTTGTTCCTGGGTTCATGTGGAACCCTTGGAAAATTGTTATAATCATTTTGACTTCGGGGAGAAAAAACTCATCATACTCTTCATGCCTTTTTTGTCCACTTTATCCAGTTGTTTCTGTGCTATGGATTGCTTGCCCTGTCAATATAAAATATAAAAATAGAGTAAGAAAGCATTAGCAGATTAATTCAATACACACATGGTGACGCAAACGTAACAGACGACTTTTGAAACAAGAGGACTATGATGGCTCTGGATCGCTCACCTGAGTAAAGCAATGTGATTTGTCATGCCAACCACAATGACTGATTTTTTTTTTTTATTTACCAATCAACAAGGCTCATAGAACATTTCAACAAAATTATTTTGAAATTGGCCAGATACTTTCCGAGAAGATAATTTTTAAAGATTTCACTATATAAAATCTTGTTGCGGCATATATGACTGGTTTATCAAATAAATTGTGAATACCTTGATACTCAAGCATTACAGGGCCACCATTGCCCTCTTTTTTAATAAGGCAAAACAGATCTAGCCCCCTGGTGGCCATTTTTTTTTACCATACAACAGGAATCTGATAGTGTCACCCAAGAAACATTCATACAAAAGTACATGTATTACGAAATTGGCAAGATACTTTTGGAGAAGACGATCTTTAAAGCTTTCACTATAGCCATTTAAGGCAAAACAGCCCTGCCCCCTGGCGGCAATGTTTATCGACCAATCAACATGGCTTGGAGGAATCTGACAGAGGTTCACCCAAGGATCATTTCTAGACAATTATTTGGAAATCAGCCAGATACTTTAGAAGATTTTTCAATAATTATATCAGGCAATATAGCCCAGTCCCCTGGCAGCCATGTTTTTCATCCAATCAACATGGCTTGAAGAATTTGATAGAGGGTCGATCACCTATCAACATGGCTTGACCGAATTTGATAAGAAACATTTCTACAAATAATTTTAGATATTGGCCAAATACTTTCAGGCAAGAAGATTTGTTAAAGTTTTCACTTTAGCCAAACATGTATAAAGCAAAACAGCCCCGTCCCCTAGTGGCCATATTTTACGGTCAATCAACATGGTTTAAATGACTCAAGACTCCAGGATCATTTCTACAAAATTATTTGAAAATCAGCCAACCAGTTTTGGAGGAGAATTTTTCTAAAGTTTGTATCTTTCTGTTGCCATGGAAACCAGAATTCTACATGGATCCAAACAAATTGGTAAGGACATTGAGAGGATGCTTGCTGTGAAGTTTCATGCAAATTGACCCACTGGTTACAGAGGCGGAAATGTTGACATGCGGACACATGCAAGCATGACTGACAATTCGTCATTACATAAGCTTGTCTGGCTTTCAGCCAGGTGAGCTAAAAATGGAAAGTCTCTACATGAAAGTATTATTATTGAAAAGAAATGCAAGCAAATTTTAAAAATCGTCTGTTGCAGACTTGCCAAATTGTGTCTGCAAGTGGGAAATAAGGTTTAACTATACCTTGATCTTTGAATGAATTTGTATTAAATTGTGATTTCTACATGTTTATTATATATGTGTAGTTATATTACATTGGATTGGTTGATTGATTGAAGTTCAACAATCTCACCATTATATCAGTTTTATTACAGGGACCAGGCAGGTCACAGAGTCTGTGTTTCCTACATACTGGTTCATACTCCACACAACAATTTAGGTTAACTAGCGACCTTTCCTCATAGACTATTAAACCCATCTGTGGAAGATGAATGACGCTAGATATAACGACCTTCATCAATCATTAGAAAGAATGAATGGCTGAGCTGCGTTTCAAACTCACGACAAACAGAGCTGTCTCGACTTGACACATTACATGTGTAACAAAATGATTCACTAGATAACCTTTGGTTTGGACTCCTGTGTGACATTATTACTGTAATCTTCAAGTGGTGTTATTTCTTCAATCTTAGCTCTCTGTAATGTATAAAACAAAATGTCAGTAAAAGAAATGTTGAAAGGGGTTTTAATTGTTCCCAATTTGGTTAAGAAGATTCAAAATACTTTCTGCTTCCTTACTTGATGAGAAATGATCAAATCAATTATATTCAATATAGAGCAAGATAGTAAAATGCCAGAAACTAGAAATTGTAATTTAAATGTAACAAATGATAATGTGCATGTACAACACAGATCTGAGAAGAACTACAAACAGTTTAGTTTCCCTATATTTCACTGCAAGATTTCCTAATTTTGTCCCTACTGTATTGCCTTCATTTAGAACTTATTTATTTCAGTTACATCATTCTGGCATGTTCAACTAACATGTGCTTCCTGGTTTTCTCACACCTGTACTTCCCACAAAAGTTTTCTCCAGCACATTACTTTCTCACACCTGTACTCCCCACAAAAGTTTGTCTCAGGCACCTTGTTTTCTCACACCTGTACTCCCCACAAAAGTGTCTCAGGCAATGGTTTTCTCACACCTGTACTCCCCACAAAAGTTTGTCTCAGGCAAATGGTTTTCTCACACCTGTACTCCCCACAAAAGTTTGTCTCAGGCAAATGGTTTTCTCACACCTGTACTCCCCATAAGTTATCTCCGGCACATGACTTTCTCACATCTTTACCCCCCACAAGTTTTCTCAGGCACTTGATTTTCTACTAACACTTGTATTGCACACATTCTTCTAAGGCACCTGGCTCTCAGACTCCAGTATGCTACACAACAGTATTTCCAGGCACCTGTCTCTCTGACTCCTGTATGCTACACAACAGTCTTTCTAGGCACCTGGCTCTCTCACTCCTGTATGCTACACAACAGTCTTTCCAGGCACCTGGCTCTCTGACTCCAGTATGCTACACAACAGTCTTTCCAGGCACCTGGCTTTCTGACTCCAGTATGCTACACAACAGTCTTTCCAGGCACCTGTCTCTCTCACTCCTGTATGCTACACAACAGTCTTTCTAGGCACCTGGCTCTCTGACTCCTGTATGCTACACAACATTCTTTCCAGGCACCTGGCTCTCTGACTCCTGTATGCTACACAACAGTCTTTCCAGGCACATGGCTCTCTGACTCCTGTATGCTACACAACAGTCTTTCCAGGCACCTGGCTCTCTG
Organism: Serripes groenlandicus; assembly: GCA_031761405.1. NCBI lineage: Eukaryota > Metazoa > Mollusca > Bivalvia > Cardiida > Cardiidae > Serripes > Serripes groenlandicus. The sequence continues at coordinate 66,261,542 of JASEVX010000008.1, forward strand.
ACTCATGTATGCTAGACAACAGTCTTTCCAGGCACCCGGCTCTCTCACTCCTGTATGCTACAACACAGACTTTCCAGGCACCTGGCTCTCTCACTCCTGTATGCTACACCACAGTCTTTCCAGACACCTGGCTCTCTGACTCCAGTATGCTACACAACAGTCTTTCCAGGCACCTGGCTCTCTCACTGCTGTATGCTATACAACAGTCTTTCCAGGCACCTGGCTCTCTGACTCCAGTATGCTACACAACAGTCTTTCCAGGCACCTGGCTCTCTCACTCCAGTATGCTACACAACAGTCTTTCCAGGCACCTGGCTCTCTCACTCTTGTATGCTACACAACAGTCTTTCCAGGCACCTGGCTCTCTCACTCATGTATGCTACACAACAGTCTTTCCAGGCACCTGGCTCTCTCACTCCTGTATGCTACACAACAGTCTTTCCAGGCACCTGGCTCTCTCACTCCAGTATGCTACACAACAGTCTTTCCAGGCACCTGGCTCTCTCACTCCTGTATGCTACACAACAGTCTTTCTAGGCACCTGGCTCTCTGACTCCTGTATGCTACACAACAGTCTTTCCAGGCACCTGGCTCTCTGACTCCTGTATGCTACACAACAGTCTTTCCAGGCACCTGGCTCTCTGACTCCTGTTTGCTACACAACAGTCTTTCCAGGCACCTGGCTCTCTGACTCATGTATGCTACACAACAGTCTTTCCAGGCACCCGGCTCTCTCACTCCTGTATGCTACAACACAGTCTTTCCAGGCACCTGGCTCTCTCACTCCTGTATGCTACACCACAGTCTTTCCAGACACCTGGCTCTCTAACTCCAGTATGCTACACAACAGTCTTTCCAGGCACCTGGCTCTCTCACTCCTGTATGCTACACAACAGTCTTTCCAGGCACCTGGCTCTCTCACTCCAGTATGCTACACAACAGTCTTTCCAGGCACCTGGCTCTCTCACTGCTGTATGCTACACAACAGTCTTTCCAGGCACCTGGCTCTCTGACTCCAGTATGCTACACAACAGTCTTTCCAGGCACCTGGCTCTCTCACTCCAGTATGCTACACAACAGTCTTTCCAGGCACCTGGCTCTCTCACTCCTGTATGCTACACAACAGTCTTTCCAGGCACCTGGCTCTCTCACTCATGTATGCTACACAACATTCTTTCCAGGCACCTGGCTCTCTCACTCCTGTATGCTACACAACAGTCTTTCCAGGCACCTGGCTCTCTCACTCCAGTATGCTACACAACAGTCTTTCCTGGCACCTGGCTCTCTCACTCATGTATGCTACACAACAGTCTTTCCAGACACCTGGCTCTCTCACTCATGTATGCTACACAACAGTCTTTCCAGGCACCTGGCTCTCTCACTCATGTATGCTACACAACAGTCTTTCCAGGCACCTGGCTCTCTCACTCCTGTATGCTACACAACAGTCTTTCCAGGCACATGGCTCTCTCACTCCAGTATGCTACACAAGTCTTTCCGGGCACCTGGCTCTCTCACTCATGTATGCTACACAACAGTCTTTCCAGGCACCTGGCTCTCTCACTCATGTATGCTACACAACAGTCTTTCCAGGCACCTGGCTCTCTCACTCCTGTATGCTACACAACATCCTTTCCAGGCACCTGGCTCTCTCACTCCTGTATGCTACACAACAGTCTTTCCAGGCACCTGGCTCTCTCACTCCTGTATGCTACACAACAGTCTTTCCAGGCACCTGGCTCTCTCACTCCTGTATGCTACACAACAGTCTTTCCAGGCACCTGGCTCTCTCACTCATGTATGCTACACAACAGTCTTTCCAGGCACCTGGCTCTCTCACTCATGTATGCTACACAACAGTCTTTCCAGGCACCTGGCTCTCTCACTCATGTATGCTACACAACAGTCTTTCCAGGCACCTGGCTCTCTCACTGCTGTATGCTACACAACATTCTTTCCAGGCACCTGGCTCTCTCACTCCTGTATGCTACACAACAGTCTTTCCAGGCACCTGGCTCTCTCACTCCAGTATGCTACACAACAGTCTTTCCAGGCACCTGGCTCTCTCACTCATGTATGCTACACAACAGTCTTTCTAGGCACCTGGCTCTCTCACTCATGTATGCTACACAACAGTCTTTCCAGGCACCTGGCTCTCTCACTCCTGTATGCTTCACAACAGTCTTTCCAGGCACCTGGCTCTCTCACTGCTGTATGCTATACAACAGTCTTTCCAGGCACCTGCTCTCTCACTCCAGTATGCTACACAACAGTCTTTCCAGGCACCTGGCTCTCTCACTCATGTATGCTACACAACAGTCTTTCCAGGCACCTGGCTCTCACACTCATGTATGCTACACAACAGTCTTTCCAGGCACCTGGCTCTCTCACTCCTGTATGCTACACAACAGTCTTTCCAGGCACCTGGCTCTCTCACTCCAGTATGCTACACAACAGTCTTTCCAGGCACCTGGCTCTCTCACTCCTGTATGCTACACAACAGTCTTTCCAGGCACCTGGCTCTCTGACTCCAGTATGCTACACAACAGTCTTTCTAGGCACCTGGCTCTCTCACTCATGTATGCTACACAACAGTCTTTCCAGGCACCTGGCTCTCTCACTCCTGTATGCTACACAACAGTCTTTCCAGGCACCTGGCTCTCTCACTGCTGTATGCTATACAACAGTCTTTCCAGGCACCTGGCTCTCTCACTCCAGTATGCTACACAACAGTCTTTCCAGGCACCTGGCTCTCTCACTCATGTATGCTACACAACAGTCTTTCCAGGCACCTGGCTCTCACACTCATGTATGCTACACAACAGTCTTTCCAGGCACCTGGCTCTCTCACTCCTGTATGCTACACAACAGTCTTTCCAGGCACCTGGCTCTCTCACTCCAGTATGCTACATAACAGTCTTTCCAGGCACCTGGCTCTCTCACTCCTGTATGCTACACAACATTCTTTCCGGGCACCTGGCTCTCTGACTCCAGTATGCTACACAACAGTCTTTCTAGGCACCTGGCTCTCTCACTCCTGTATGCTACACAAGTCTTTCCAGGCACCTGGCTCTCTCACTCATGTATGCTACACAACAGTCTTTCCAGGCACCTGGCTCTCTCACTCCTGTATGCTACACAACAGTCATTCCAGGCACCTGGCTCTCTCACTCCTGTATGCTACACAACAGTCTTTCCAGGCACCTGGCTCTCTCACTCCTGTATGATACACAACAGTCTTTCCAGGCACCTGGCTCTCTCACTCCTGTATGCTACACAACAGTCTTTCCAGGCACCTGGCTCTCTCACTCCTGTATGCTACACAACAGTCTTTCCAGGCACATGGCTCTCTCACTCCTGTATGCTACACAACAGTCTTTCCAGGCACCTGGCTCTCTCACTCCTGTATGCTACACAACAGTCTTTCCAAGCACCTGGCTTAATTGCCTATTTAAACAATGTATGTACAAAAACTAAAACAATTTATAAAGACCTGACAGGAAAAGCTTGACAGAAAAGTGATTTCTACATGTATTCCAGCCTTACAATATGTACAAAACAAGTGGGCCATGATGACCCTAGATCGCTCACCTGAGTTTATGCAATGAGATTTCTTATGCAAAACACATGACAAAGTCTCAAACTGCTGAAATAAACAAGGAGCCCATGAGGGCCTATGCTCTAATAGCATGGTTCTTTGGTCATTTTCAATCCGGAGCATATATGTATGGTGAAGATCAGATAGTAAATGGAGGCTCTATTGTGTTCATTAGCTGTTTTATAGGGCCATAATCCAGTCTTGCATGGGCGAATCTGGCTGGTTTGCGAAAGGAACCAAATGAATGTCCTCATTTAAGAGCCAGTAATCGATTCTGCTGCGCTTAAAACTGTTTTTACGTCTCCATGTAAACTGCGATGTATTAATGTTTTTTGTTTGCCAAACATCATTTAGATTTAAATCCGATATCAGTTTTGCTAGGGATTTTGAATATTTAAACCTATTTGGCTGAGGAATATGGTCGACCACATTTAAAACGGTCAACCACATTTAAAACTTCGTTAAAATCGCCTCCGATTATAACAGTTCCAGATGATTTTTCTTTGACTAAATAGAGCAAACTCTTGAACAATTTATCGCGCAATTTGTTGTTGTTATGTGCGTAAATATTTACCATTGTTATGTTATCTTGATTTATCAATACATTGAGTAACGAGTATCTATCGTCATTATCCTGTACTACACTGTTCATTTTTGCATTTAAACTATTGTGTAAAAAGATAGACACACCTCTGCTTCTACTATTCCCAACACAATGGTAGCATTGCCAACTTGAAAATTCTGTGTCGATTTTAAGTTTAATTTCTTCTGAAAAGTGTGTTAAATGCCGCCTAATACCAGCCATAGGTGGGCGTTAAATGCTGCCTGATACCAGCCATAGGAGGGGTTAAATGCTGCCTGATACCGGCCCTAGGAGGGGTTAAATGCCGCCTGATACCAGCCATATGAGGGGTTAAATGCCGCCTGATACCAGCCGTAGGAGGGTGTTAAATGCTGCCTGATACCAGCCGTAGATGGCCGTTAAATGCTGCCCGATACCAGCCGTAGGAGGTTGTTAAATGCTGCCTGATACCAGCCGTAGATGGGCGTTAAATGCTGCCTGATACCAGCCGTAGATGGGCGTTAAATACTGCCTGATACCAGCCGTAGGAGGGCGTTAAATGGCGCCTGATACCAGCTGTAGGATGGCGTTAAATGGCGCCTGATACCAGCCGTAGGAGGGTGTTAAATGCTGCCTGATACCAGCCGTAGGAGGGTGTTAAATGCTGCCTGATACCAGCCGTAGATGGGCGTTAAATGCTGCCTGATACCAGCCATAGGAGGGTGTTAAATGCTGCCTGATACCAGCCGTAGGAGGGCGTTAAATGCCGCCTGATACCAGCCGTAGGTGGGCGTTAAATGCCGCCCAATACCAGCCGTAGGAGGGGTTAAATGCCGCCTGATACCAGCCGTAGGCGGGCATTAAATGCTGCCTAATACCAGCTATAGGTGGGCGTTAAATGCTGCCTGATACCAGCCATAGGAGGGGTTAAATGCTGCCTGATACCGGCCGTAGGCGGGCGTTAAATGCTGCCTGATACCAGCCATAGGAGGGGTTAAATGCTGCCCGATACCAGAAGGGAGTTAAATGCTGCCTGATACCGGTCGTAGGAGGGGTTAAATGCCGCCAGATACCAGCTGTAGGAGGGCGTTAAATGCTGCCTGATACCAGCCGTAGGAGGGCGTTAAATGCTGCCTGATACCAGCCGTAGGAGGGGTTAAATGCTGCCTGATACCAGCCATAGAGGGCGTTAAATGCCGCCTGATACCAGCCGTAGGAGTGCGTTAAATGCCGTCTGATACCAGCCGTAGGAGGGCTTTAAATGCCGCCTGATATCAGCCGTAGGAGGGCGTTAAATGGCGCCTGATACCAGCTGTAGGATGGCGTTAAATGGCGCCTGATACCAGCCATAGGAGGGCATTAAATGCCGCCTGATACCAGCCGTAGAAGGGCGTTAAATGCCGCCTGATACCAGCCGTAGGAGGGCGTTAAATGCCGCCTGATACCAGCCATAGGAGGGCGTTAAATGGCGCCTGATACCAGCCGTAGGTTAGCGTTAAATGGCGCCTGATACCAGCCTTAGGATGGCGTTAAATCTGAAGACGTGGAAAATATTTCTTCCTTGTACACAATCTTTTTCAAACTAAAAAGTCATTTGCTGCATCCCCTTTTGATGTATCTGCAGCAGACAATGTTTGAAAACATAGTGACCAATTTATCCTTTTTCCACAATGTTTCTAACTATATTCAATAATAATATTTTCTTTTATAGAGATTTTCCATATTTGTGCCGCAATGTTTTCAAAGTCGTTTGTTGCAAATTACTTGTATGTGGGAAAAGGTTTATGGAAAAGAGTTTACCTTGGCTGGCGGGTTAGGAGAGTCTGTTGGCCTTTTTTCTGCAACTGTAGGAATGCTGTGAACACAAGAATTTGTTGGTTTAAAGTGCTCTACAGAGCTTTCAACAATATTTCAGTTATAAAGTAGTATTCCTGAATAAATGACTACCAGAAGTGTTTAAAATAACTATCTCTACAATCAAAGCACCAAGGCCATTACAACCATTTTTTAAAAACTCTTGTCTAATTGGTGAAGAAAAGAACAAGAGTGCCGTAAGCTAGCTCCAACGCTCATCTGATCTTTTCTAAGTCGAAAAAGGGGCATTAATAATTAATATTTATTAAGTTCAGAATTATGTGGCATGGTATTGACATGCATATTGTTCCTAGGATTATGTGTACCAAGTTTCAGTTACATCATTCTGGCCTGTTAAACAAACATGTGCTTCCTGGTTTTCTCACACCTGTACTTTATTTGTTTCAACACAATTATTAAAGATTACGCAAAATCAGAGACTGATAAATACACTAAAAATTTGGCAAACAATGGCTAGTGTGTTGAAATTGCAATAAGGATATTATTTAAATTATCTGCAAAATTAACAAAATGAAATCAATACAATATCGAGATCAATGTGAGATATAGGGTGAAAATGGAATTTTCCAAACATTCTCTGATTTCAACAATGTGTTTAAAAATCAACAACATATTTGTGGGACATTGATAAAGACGTGATATATATATATGGAATAAGGGGTACTAGGTGACTTTGACTTTCCTTAATAATGAATTCTTTATTGGTCTTTTGTGTGTCTTATGACCATTTTTCTCAACAAGATTTTGAACAAGATGGCCCTGGATCGCTCAGGGCTATTCCAGTAAAACATATGTCCCACCCCAGGAAGGCACTTTCAAAATTGACCAACCCCCTTCAGAAGTTTATTTGACTAGAAAAGAACCCCCTTTAGAATATTTTCTGAGCAAATTCGGACCCCCTTCAGAAGTTTATATTTTTTGTTGCAAATTTCAACCCTCAATAGCAGTTTTGTCGGACTTCTGATTAGGACTTACTATAAGTGTATTCATGGTCCAACAGTAAGTTTCTGCTCTTGCATCGTAAGTAAAGATGTTGATTCTGACAGGAATTAAAATACACATGAATTTGTATTGAGGTTTAAGACTGATTTTCAACATCTTTGGTCATTTAAAGGCGGTCAGTTATCTATACCCTCTGTTCCTGGAAGACCCAGTACTAAGCCAAACCCAAACAACTGACAGTTTCCTCATATAAATCAGAGGCGGAGGCCTCGAACTCGGAACCTTCAGGTTACTAACCTAGCATATTACCAACCACGCCACAAAGGCCTTCATTAAGATATTTCAAATTAAATTTGAACAAGAAAATGTGTTCATGGAACACAGATGCCCCAGTCGACAGTCAGATGAACAAATGTAGGGTCACAAATAGCTTTATTCAACAATTAAACAAAACAAGTAACTGGATTGCAAGCAATACCATAGTCCCCTACCGGTTTGCACTAAGTCCAAAAAGGGGCATAACTCATTAAAAAATTGACGAAATCCCAGGAAACGCGAACTTGATCTGTGACACATGATTACAAAGGCATATACAAAATTTCAGCTCAATACCTCAAAGCATGTAGAAAAAAAGTGCGGAAAACGAATATTCTAAGTCCAAAAAGGGGCATAACTCATTAAAAAATTGACGAAATCCCAGGAAACGCGAACTTGATCTGTGACACATGATTACAAAGGCATATACAAAATTTCAGCTCAATACCTCAAAGCATGTAGAAAAAAAGTGCGGAAAACTGATTTGCCGGACTGACTGACTGCCGGACTGACTGACGGACGGAGTGCAAACCTAAGAGTCCCCTTCGGCACGCCGGTAGGGGACTAATAACTTTTTTCCGATTTTCAGTACCATACCGTTTTGATCGTATCTCGAAAATTTGTCTTCAAACGAATTCTGTACACTACGTATGAGAAATATATTATGTGGTTAAAACAAAGCGGTTTTTCTTCATCGGGCAGTCTGTCTGTCACAGTGATTCAGATTGCAACTCGGTCTTTTAAGACAGCTGTCCTAAATGTAAAAAAAAAACCAGGCCATTTTGTCCTAAACTTAAACAAGAGGGCCATGATGGCCCTGGATCGCTCACCAGATTTTTCTTTTCACTATAGCAATATAAGCCCTGCCCCCTGGTAGTTTCCTACCTTGGCTTGGCTTGAAAAAATCTAAGAGGGTCACCCTAGGAACATTTCTAGTAAATCTTTTGAAAATAGATCAGACACTTTCGGAGGAGAAGATTTTTTAAGGTCCACTATATCCATATAAGGCAAAATAGCTCCGCTCCCTGGATGCCATTTTTTTTATGACCAATCAAAATGGCTTCAAGATATCTGATGGAGGGTCACCCAAGGAACATTTCTACAAAATTATTAAACAAGAGTACCGCGGTACATAATACGCCCGTCAGGAAAAGATTTTTTCAGTTTTCACTATAGCCATGTAAGGCAAAATAGCCCCGGTCCCCTGGCAGCCATGTTTTTGACCAATCAACATGGCTTGAAGGAATCTGATAGAGGGTAACCCAAGGAACATTTCTACAAAAGCGGATTGGAATGTGAGCGGAGCGGAATGGAATGGAGCGGAGCATGAACGGTAAATTTGTCAATTTCAAGATGTTCTTAACTGTAATGGTGCACTTCTAATCTGTAGGTCATAAGTTACCTACAAACCAAGTTTGAAATTGATACAATGGAAATTAATTGAGACAATCGCTGAACTAAATAAGGAACAAGAGGCCCATGAGGGCCTATGCTCTACTGGCATTGATCTGGCTTGTTTCAAAAGGAACCAATATGTCATCAATATTCAAATACCATCTAAGTTTGGTGAAGATCAGATAGTAAATGGAAGCTCTATTGTGTTCATAAGCTGTATTATAGCAATTTTGACAATTTCAAAGGCCATAATCCAGCCATGCATGGGTAGATCTGGCCGTTTTTTTAGAAATGAACCAAACTCTCATGGATATCTAACTACTGTATAAGTTTGATTGAGATACAATAAAAAACTAGAAAGGTTGTTTTTATGAAAAAACATATGTCTCCCCATTGCAGTTTGTCAATGACTATTAAAATATTGAACAAGGGGAGATAACTTTGCAACGAAGTAGCCCAGAGTTATAATTCTTGCAAGGTGCACAACTTCACATTGCCATCTATCTATATTCCAAGTTTCAATAAATTCCTTTAAGTACTTTCTTAGTTCTGCTCTGGAGAAAGTTTACACTATTAAAATATTGAACAAGGGGAGATAAATCATAATTATTGCAAGGTGCACAACTTCACATTGCCATCTATCTAAATTCCAAGTATCAATAAATTCCTTCAAGTAGTTTCTGAGTTCTACTCTGGACAAAGTTTACACTATTAAAATATTGAACAAGGGGGAGATAACTCATAATTATTGCAAGGTGCACAACTTCACATTGCCATCTATCTATGTTTCAAGTTTCAATAAATTCCTTCAAGTAGTTTCTGAGTTCTGCTCTGGACAAAGTTTACACTATTAAAATATTGAACAAGGGGGAGATAACTCATAATTATTGCAAGGTGCACAACTTCACATTGCCATCTATCTATATTCCAAGTTTCAATAAATTCCTTCAAGTAGTTTCTGAGTTCTGCTCTGGACAAAGTTTTCACAATTAAAATATTGAACAAGGGGGAGATAACTCCGTTATGGTCGGAACATGGGTTCTGCACATCGCCTTCGTGAGGTGAACATCTGACACAAGTTTCATGAAAATCCTTCAAGCCGTTTTGGAGATATGGAGCGGACACGAAAAACAGGCTCAAACCTTTGACCTTCAAGCCTGACCTTGACCTTGAACCGGTATGGTCGGAACATGGGTTCTGCACATCGCCTTCGTGAGGTGAACATCTGACACAAGTTTCATGAAAATTCTTCAAGCCGTTTTGGAGATATGGAGCGGACACGAAATTAAGGCTCAAACCTTTGACCTTCAAGTCTGACCTTGACATTGAACCTGTATGGTCGGGACATGGGTTCTGCACATCGCCTTCATGAGGTGAACATCTGACACAAGTTTCATGAAAATCCTTCAAGCCGTCTTGGAGATATGGAGCGGACACGATTTCGGACAGACGGACAGACAGACAGAAGGACAGACAGAAGGACAGACAGACAGACGCCCTGGACAAAAACAATATATCTCCCCTGTATACAGGGGGAGACATAATAAGGACTGCATCATGTTAAAAGCCCTATTATAGCAATTTTGACAATTTCAAGGGCCATAATTCAGTCATGCATGGGGCGGATCTGGCTTGTTTTCGAAAGGAACCGAGCTCTCATGGATATCTAACTACTGTATAAGTTTGGTTGAGTGAAGACTGTATCGTGTTAACAAGCTCTTTCATAGCAATTTTGACCATTTCAAGGGCCATAATCCAGTCATGCATGGGCGGATCTGTGGCTGGTTTACGAAAGGAACCGAGCTCTCATGGATATCTAACTACTGTATAAGTTTGGTTGAGATACAATCAAAATTGTTTACGGAAGGACGGACGAGCGCACAACGGACAAATCGCCATGACATAAGCCCTTCTGGCCTTTGGCCAGTAGAGCTAAAAAAATAGGTTTTTTTTGTTTGATTGCCATGGAAACCAGAATTCTGCATGGTTCCCAAAAATTTGAAGGAATTCTGGTGGGGACATTAAGAGGATGCTTTCTGTAAGTTTCATCACAATTGACCCACTGGTTACAGAGGAGAAGATATTGCCAGACGCCGGACAAAAGGCGATCACGATAACTCACCTTGAGCACTTCGTGCACAGGTGAGCTAAAAATACAGAAAATCAAGTACAGTTTTTTCTAAAATGAAAGCAAACAAAATGCAATATTGTATTCATGCTAGGTCGTATTTTGCGGTTCAATAAAATACATTTAATGAAACAAAATTTATTTCAGCCAATCAAATCATGGAACTGACTTTGATCAAACAAAAGTGTTCAGAGTGAGGGTTAAAAAAAAGTGTCACAAAGAACGGAACAAACGGCAACAAGCAATCACAATGAACTGAACAAACGGCAACAAGCAATCACAAAGAATGGAACAAGCAGTCAGAATGGTTGGACAGAAAGGATCTGATTGGATTATAATGTAAACTTTGGCAATTTCCTGATGACATTAACAGTAACCATTATCAATATGACATCACTTTCTGATGCCTCTGTAGCAGACGACATTTGAAAACATTTTGACAAAATGAGATTTTGATCATGATGATGCCACAATGTTTTCAACTCTACCAAACAATGTAACTTTCAATCATAAAGATATTCCATTTTTTAGCCTAGATGTTTTCAAAGTTATCTGCGGCAGATTTGGTGTATGTTGGTTGATATCTACATGACATCACATGGATAGGGGCTTACAGTTATAAGTTGTAAGTGGTTGATATCTACGTGACATCACATGGATACGGGCTTACAGTTATTAGTTGTATGTTGGTTGATATCTGAATGACATCACATGGATAGGGGCTTACAGTTATCAGTTGTAGGTGGTTGATATCTACATGACATCACATGGATAGGGGCTTACAGTTATTACTTGTAGGTGGTTGATATCTACATGACATCACATGGATAGGGGCTTACAGTTATCAGTTGTAGGTGGTTGATCTACATGACATCACATGGATAGGGGCTTACAGTTATTAGTTGTATGTTGGTTGATCTACATGACATCACATGGATAGGGGCTTACAGTTATTTGGTGTAAGTGGGTTGATCTACATGACATCACATGGATAGGGGCTTACAGTTATTAGTTGTATGTTGGTTGATCTACATGACATCACATGGATAGGGGCTTACAGTTATTTGGTGTAAGTGGGTTGATCTACATGACATCACATGGATAGGGGCTTACAGTTATTAGGTGTATGTTGGTTAATCTACATGACATCACATGGATAGGGGGTTACCGTTATAAGTGGGATGATGTACATGACATCACATGGATAGGGGGTTACCGTTATTAGTGGGATGATGTACATGACATCACATGGATAGGGGGTTACTGTTATTAGTTGTATGTTGGTTGATCTACATGACATCACATGGATAGGGGGTTACCGTTATTAGTGGGATGATGTACATGACATCACATGGATAGGGGGTTACTGTTATTAGTTGTATGTTGGTTGATCTACATGACATCACATGGATAGGGGCTTACAGTTATTTGGTGTAAGTGGGTTGATCTACATGACATCACATGGATAGGGGGTTACAGTTATTAGTTGTAAGTTGCTTGATCTACATGACATCACATGGATAGGGGGTTACAGTTATCAGTTGTAGGTGGTTGATATCTACATGACATCACATGGATAGGGGCTTACATTTATTAGTTGTATGTTGGTTGATCTACATGACATCACATGGATAGGGGCTTACAGTTATTTGGTGTAAGTTGGTTGATCTACATGACATCACATGGATAGGGGCTTACAGTTATTAGGTGTATGTTGGTTAATCTACATGACATCACATGGATAGGGGGTTACCGTTATTAGTTATAAGTGGTTGATATCTACATGACATCACATGGATAGGGGCTTTAATACAGTTATTTGGTGTAAGTGGGTTGATATCTACATGACATCAAATGGATAGGGGCTTACAGTTATTAGTTGTATGTTGGATGATGTACATGACATCACATGGATAGGGGGTTACAGTTATCAGTTGTAGGTGGTTGATATCTACATGACATCACATGGATAGGGGCTTACAGTTATTTGGTGTAAGTGGGTTGATCTACATAACATCACATGGATAGGGGGTTACAGTTATTAGTTGTAAGTTGCTTGATCTACATGACATCACATGGATAGGGGGGTTACAGTTATCAGTTGTAGGTGGTTGATATCTACATGACATCACATGGATAGGGGCTTACAGTTATTTGGTGTAAGTGGGTTGATCTACATGACATCACATGGATAAGGGGTTACAGTTATTAGTTGTAAGTTGCTTGATCTACATGACATCACATGGATAGGGGCTTACAGTTAATAGGTGTATGTTGGTTTATCTACATGACATCACATGGATAGGGGGTTACAGTTATTTGGTGTAAGTGGGTTGATCTACATGACATCACATGAATAGGGGCTTACCGTTATTAGTTATAAGTGGTTGATATCTACATAACATCACATGGATAGGGGCTTACAGTAATTAGTTGTAAGTTGGTTGATCTACATGACATCAAATGAATAGGGGCTTACAGTTATTTGGTGTAAGTGGGTTGATCTACATGACATCACATGGATAGGGGCTTACCGTTATTAGTTATAAGTGGTTGATATCTACATGACATCACATGGATAGGGGCTTACAGTAATTAGTTGTATGTTGGTTGATATCTACATGACATCACATGGCTAGGGGGTTACAGTTTTTTGGTGTAAGTGGGTTGATCTACATGACATCACATGGATAGGGCTTACCGTTATTAGTTATAAGTGGTTGATATCTACATGACATCACATGGATAGGGGCTTACAGTTATTAGTTGTAAGTGGGTTGATATCTACATGACATCACATGGATAGGGGGTTACAGTTATTAGTTGTAAGTTGGTTGATATCTACATGACATCACATGGATAGGGGCTTACAGTTATCAGTTGTACGTGGTTGATATCTACATGACATCACATGGATAGTGGCTAACAGTTATTAGGTGTATGTTGGTTGATATCTACATGACATCACATGGATAGGGGCTTACAGTTATTAGGTGTATGTTGGTTGATATCTACATGACATCACATGGATAGGGGCTTACAGTTATCAGTTGTAGGTGGTTGATATCTACATGACATCACATGGATAGGGGCTTACAGTTATTAGTTGTATGTTGGTTTATATTTACATGACATCACATGGATAGGGGGTTACCGTTATTAGTTGTATGTTGGTTGATCTACATGACATCACATGGATAGGGGCTTACAGTTATTAGTTGTATGTTGGTTGATCTACATGACATCACATGGATAAGGGCTTACAGTTATCAGTTGTAGGTGGTTGATATCTATGTTGTTTGATCTACACAATAGTCTCTTTAGTGTTAATACGGTTTTTACTCAAATTTGGCCTAGTGATCTAGTTTTTTGACTTGACATAACCTATATATGAAATTATCCTAGTTATCATCAAGACAATTATTCTAAAAAAGTTTCAACATGCTCAAATAAACAAGAGGGCCATGATGGCCCTAGATCGCTCACCTGAATTATGCAATGTGATTTCTAATGTAAGTTATAACACATCAATACATTTATTCTAACAAAGATTCAAAATGCAACCTCCAACAAGATTTTAACAAGATTTTCCTTCATTTGGCCTAGTGACCTATTTTTTTTTTTACTGATATGACCCATACTTGCACATGGACTAGATATATCGAGACAAACATTCTGAAAAAGTTTCAACTTGCTCAAAGTAAAAATGCGGCCTCCAGAATTTTAACAATATTTTCCTTCAATTTGGCCTAATGACCTAGTTTTTATCCCAATATGACCCATATTTGGATTTGCCTAGATATCGTGTAGAGAAAAATGAAGATGCTGAAGCTAAAAATGCAGCTTCTACAGTGTTAACAAGATTTTCCTTCAATTTGGTTTAGTGACCTAGTTTTTGAACAGACATGACCAATATTCAATCTTGGCCTACATATCATCAAGACAAATATTCTGATAAAGTTTCAACATGTTCAAGGTAAAAATACAGCATCCAGAGTGTTAACAAGATTTCTCTTCAATTTGGCCTAGTGACTAAGTTTCTGACCCAATATGACCCATATTCAAATTCGTCCTAGATATCATTCAGACAAACATTCTGACAAAATGTCAAGCTGCTGAAGCAAAAAAAGCGGCCTCCAGAGTGTTAACAATATTTTCCTTCAATTTTGCCCCGTGATCTAGTTTTTGACCCAGTATGACCCATATTCGAACTTGACCTAGATTTTATTAAGATAAACATTCTGACCAAATGTTAAGCTGCTGAAGCGAAAAATTGCGGCTTCTAGTGTTAACAAGATTTTCCTTCAATTTGACCTCGTGACCTAGTTTATCAATAGACATTACCAATATTAGAACTTGGCCTACATATTATCAAGACAAACTTTCTGACAAACTGTAAACATGCTCAAGTTTAAAATGCGGCTTCCAGAGTGTTAAGAAGATTTTCCTTCAATTTGGCCTAGTGACCTAGTTTTTGACCTGACCTGCCCAGTTTCGAACTTGGCCTAGATTTGATGGAAATATATGTTCTGATAAACTTTCATGAAGATTGGATGCAAAACGTTGCCTCTAGAGTGTTAACAAACAAATGTTGACGAAGAACGACGGACAAAAGGCGAACACAAGAACTCACCTTGAGCACTTTATGCTCAGCATGGTGAGCTAAAAATCCTCAAATATTCAATCCTTATGTTTACCAAGATGGTCAAGTTGTTTGCTGCAGATTTATTGTAAATCATTGAATATCATATTAATAGAAGGGTTAATAAGATCCAACCTAATAACTGTCCCACACACAGACAACTTTTAACAATAGTTTGGCACATTTGTTCAACATTATACAATAATTCTTCTTTCATTTGTAGGGAGTTTCCATATTTTTGCAAAATCTTTTCAAAGTTGTCTGCTGCGGATTTTTTGTATGTGAGAAAAGTTCAAATTAATATAAATATAAACACTCACCCTAAATATTCAAAATAAATATAAACACTCACCCTAAATATTCTTGAAGTCTTGTGGAAAGGTCAATGGGTAAATAATCCGAGATTATTCCAAAGGCATATTTTAGATATTCCTCTGGAAGATGGAACACATTATTATTTGTTTAATTCCTCCATACATAGAGGATTGTAAAGTACAAATTCTACAGAACATATTAAAGTTATATACAGACATAATGATCGATTGTACAGGTATGCACTCATACATACATATGTAGATAGTTGTATGAATAAGCACACACATGAGCATACATACACATATATAAATACATATACATACAATTTTCCAACATTAGCTTGAACAAAACATGAACATAGCTTGATAGACCAGGAGGAATACTGTAGACGCATCTGCAAGAGGAAACAAAAAGGAACGTAAATATTGAAATTACGGCCTATATTAGTTTTGCTATTCACGATGACATCTGACTGAATAGTAGTTCAAGTGTGTGATGGTAGAAAATGTCATCCAGTGAAATATACCCGTCACTATAAGGTTTGATAGCCATCTATGATAATTATGTTTTAGTACACTATTTTTGTATTGCATACACAACTGTACATAGCAAGTGTGTTTGCCATCAACAAACCCAAACACTGTAGGACAATTAGTATCAAAGAAATGTCTTACAATCTGTTCATTTTGTGCTGTAAAGTTTGAAAAAAATATGAACTAGAGCTATTACTGAATGATGAATACCCACCATGCAGGACAGGATTGGGGAAATAGACAATTTGTTTAGGGTAAAATCAACACTTTTTGACTAGGGGAACAGCCTTTAGTATGCAGAAAAATTAACCCGAAAAAATCACTGCAGGGTGTCCATACGCATAACTTTCACACAAACAAACCATTGAAGTAACCTTAGGGTAAAAGCGCACTTGCTCTAGAAGCTTTCTATAACAATTTCATTGAATTTGATCCAATGATTGCCGAGAAATAATGGAGCGCAAATGTTGGTATATTACACTATGTTAATAACTCTACAAAAAACACCTACCAAGAATGCTATCAGGCACTGAAAATACTCTTGGTATAGAACATTTCTTTCTATGTTCAGTATACAAAGTATGTGTCACCTGCCAGTTTGATGATGAACAAACATACAAAAGATCTCTATGACACCCTAGCAAGACAGGCGACACTTGATGTCATTTTCATTGATTTTGTTGTATTTCATTCAAACAGTTATGTTTTGTGGTTTCAAAGAACATGAGAAGCAGGTCTCTTGATAAATAAACATACAAATCTACAAAATTACAACTTTATGAGTGAAGTTTTGGAAAAAGACCATATTAGGGCATTTACCATCTGACAGTGTAGATCGCAGATTATTTCAATGAAGTTTCTGCCATTGTTTATTTGGATCAGATAGAATGAATGTGTGAACTGACATTTATCTACATCTGTCCATTACATTGTATCAAATGAACTCAAAGAGTATAAATACTAAGACCTTGCTTATACAGGTAACTATCAATCTTGTAGATTTGTATTAAGTGACTTTGAGATTCAGATCCTGAATGCATATTGTTCCTAGGAACATGTGTACCAAGTTTCATTTGAAATTTTGAATGGCTTTTGAGTAATGAGGTGAAATGTTGTGACGACCATGACAACATCAACGATGATGACAACATCAACGACGATGACAACATCAAGGACGATGACCAAGGACGATGACAACATCAAGGACGATGACCAAGGACGATGACAGACAACATCAAGGACGATGACAACATCAAGGACGATGACAACATCAACGACGATGACAACATCAAGGACGATGACAACATCAACGACGATGACAACATCAAGGGTTTCACAATAGCCAAACTTTTAGTCTTCGAAATACAGATGAGCTAAAAATGGTCAGACAAAACATATTACCCTCATTTTGTTTATCCTTGCTGCTTTTAATTAGTTCTGCACTACAAGCACCTGATAAACTTATGTCACTTTTCTTCAAGGCAGTAATAACTTGTTCTGTCTGAAAATAAAATCACCTTTATACTCATTGAAAGCTGGAACCGCTTTCACAAGGTAGATCAGCCAGTGCATCTGTGCCATCAGTATTAAGTCAGGTCAGCCAGTGTATCCGTGCCATCAGTATTAAGTCAGGTCAGCCAGTGCATCGGTGCCATCAGTATTAAGTCAGGTCAGCCAGTGTATCCATGCCATCAGTATTAAGTCAGGTCAGCCAGTGCATCGGTGCCATCAGTATTAAGTCAGGTCAGCCAGTGCAACGGTGCCATCAGTATTAAGTCAAGTCAGCCAGTGCATCCATGCCTTCAGTATTAAGTCAAGTCAGCCAGTGCATCTGTGCCATCAGTATTAAGTCAGGTCAGCCAGTGCATCTGGCCGTCAGTATTAAGTCAGGTCAGCCAGTGCATCCATGCCTTCAGTATTAAGTCAAGTCAGCCAGTGCATCTGTGCCATCAGTATTAAGTCAGGTCAGCCAGTGCATCTGTGCCTTCAGTATTAAGTCAGGTCAGCCAGTGTATCTGTGCCATCAGTATTAAGTCAGGTCAGCCAGTGCATCCATGCCTTCAGTATTAAGTCAAGTCAGCCAGTGCATCTGTGCCATCAGTATTAAGTCAGGTCAGCCAGTGCATCCATGCCTTCAGTATTAAGTCAGGTCAGCCAGTGTATCTGTGCCATCAGTATTAAGTCAGGTCAGCCAGTGCATCTGGCCGTCAGTATTAAGTCAGGTCAGCCAGTGCATCTGGCCGTCAGTATTAAGTCAGGTCAGCCAGTGCATCCATGCCGTCAGTATTATATCAGGTCAGCCAGTGCATCCATGCCGTCAGTATTAAGTCAGGTCAGCCAGTGCATCTGTGCCATCAGTATTAAGTCAGGTCAGCCAGTGCATCTGGCCGTCAGTATTAAGTCAGGTCAGCCAGTGCATCCATGCCGTCAGTATTATATCAGGTCAGCCAGTGCATCCATGCCGTCAGTATTAAGTCAGGTCAGCCAGTGCATCTGTGCCATCAGTATTAAGTCAGGTCAGCCAGTGTATCTGTGCCATCAGTATTAAGTCAAGTCAGCCAGTGTATCTGTGCCATCAGTATTAAGTCAGGTCAGCCAGTGTATCCGTGCCATCAGTTTTAAGTCAGGTCAGCTAGAGAATTGCCTATTGACTCTTCCAACAGGAAAGCTAGACAAGTCCATTTCAGTCAAGCTGTTCAAGGGAGAAGAATTTTTAATGTTTGTAATTATTATGCCTCAGAAACCTGTTTTTCATGTAATTTATTACTTGTACACTTTAGAAGGACCCGGCTGGGTCATACTCAAGACTGTAAAAATGGTAGAAATGCCTGCCATCCTTAGCGCTCAGGGGTTAGCATTATGACTGACTGGCTGTTGTCAGGATACATGGATCATAAGTACTCGTAACTTACCCAAGAAATGCCATGATATATCTGAAAAATTGCTGAAAGCGGCGTAAAACACCAAGCAATCAATCAACTTTTGAAGAAACATTCCTGTGAACTTTTATTTAGTTTTTGCCTTGAGGTTTTAAAGCATATGTTGTTGCATTAAATTGGTAAAAATGGACCACGACTTATTAGAGGATGATTACAATACTATATAGATAACATTAAAGTTTATGCCAAGGTGAATATTCCTTACACACATGTATGTCCGTAAACATGTATGTCCGTAAAATCAATTATTGAGTATAAAAAGTTAAATTTGTTACCTTAGATTTCAACCATGATAATGTCTTATCTGAACTATATTTGTAGGCCTTATAATCCTCATCTCCTGAAACCAAACGTCATCAGATAAGACATGTTGTATGAAAACATAGTTTTACCCTTTCCAACATGCAAACAATTAAAGAAGGCGACAAAGAAAGCAAAGGAAAATCATAATTATTGAATCGAGTTGAAAACATTGTGGCAAAAGAAGTCAGCTGAGAGTGGGTAAATAGTGATGACATGTGTTAAAGGGTTAAATGTGTGGTAATTTAAATTAGATTGCATATTTGTATTGTCGTATATAGCTATTAGCAAATCATGACAAACAGGTAAGATTCTGATCAGACATTGATCAAGCTGATCTGGATCTTCACTGATCTTACTACCCCACAGATTGTTGATTGATAGGAGTTTAATACCATATTCAACAGTAGTAACCTTGTATCAGTTTACATTACATCTTTAAAACCCACTTTGTTGGAAAACCTCCCACTTTGAGATCCCATTCGCTTTGATGGCCATAACAATACACTGTTCCCCGCATTCAAAGTATCATCCTTCCCTCCTTAAAATTCCAGAAATTCCAACATTTTAAACTTATTATATTCTCCTTTGCTAACCAAATTGTCATGACTTACTATAAGGCATCTACAAAATTCACGTTCAGGCAATTCAATATGACATTCCAAGAGTTGAAGTCTGGTTATTTGTTTTCCGAGTTGTAAAAGAAATGCTTTTCCAAATATTAATGCACCAATTACACATCATTTTATTATTTGTTTAAGAAAAGTCAAGGATGATTTTGTTTCCAAGATTCCACAAACACATGCATTTTTTTCTATTTTGAGGTGATATGTGAATCAGTAGGATGTGAAATAAATGGGAATAAATGAATCAGTGGCATGTGAATCAGTAGGATGTGAATCAGTAGGATGTGAATCAGTGGCATGTGAATCAGTGGCATGTGAATCAGTGGGATGTCAATCAGTGGGGGATGTCAATCAGTGGGGGATGTCAATCAGTGGGGGATGTCAATCAGTGGGGGATGTCAATCAGTGGGGGATGTCAATCAGTGGGGGATGTCAATCAGTGGAGGATGTCAATCAGTGGGATGTGAATCAGTGGGATGTGAATCAGGATGTGAATCCTCAGTCTCTCATGCATTCTCCTCAGACGTGTTCACCTCTGAAACTTCCGTTCATTCTGACAAGTGTTCATTTGAAGAAATATCCCCCTTTTCTCTACAATTCTTTCTTAAGAAAGTAGATATTTTAGTTTGTTTTGATGGATATTTATGCACTATATTGATATGCTTGTCTCACATTAACTATGTCAAAGTTGATAAAATCGTTAAAATGCATTGAATTTTGATTCCAGTTCCTGTGTGATCTTCCGGTCCAGGAGCTAATGAAGATTTTCAGCTGAAAGCCCAGGAGACCAGTACACCTTTACATCCACTTAGCAATGTATGAGTGTGGTTTTATCAATAGGATCTTTACTATTCTTCTTTTAAATGAAATAAACAGACTTTTAATACTGAATCTAGACTAAACTGGCAACTTCTCTGTATTTCTTAAATATTATTTATTTGAAAAGTATGCACAGCTGTGGAATGTAATCAGGCAGTTTTGTTATATATGCAGGAATGAAGCATGCAGGGAATCCTGTGCTCTAGATTATGTCCCTACTTGAGATTGGGAACTACCTACCTTTGTAATCTGTGACATAATCTAAAGCCGTTATAGATGTATTATGTAATCGGTGGCAGTCACTGTATTCTTCATCAATGATGATCTGGTCCAATGTCATATACTTCCCACTCTGAAATCAGCCACATTGCACCAACATATATTATATTTTACCACTCTGAAATCAGCCACATTGCACCAACATATATTATATTTTACCATTCTGAAATCAGCCACATTGCACCAACATATATTAAATGTTACCATTCCAGAGATTTACATGTCAAAGATGCATATTTGAGAGACACTACATGAAAACTAAATGCAAGGCATTAGGGATGAATGTAGATACAGAAAACTCGGCACATCCATGCAGTTTGATCTGGATCTGCACAGTTCACTAATAAGTCATTAAAGCATGAAAAAAGTCTGACATACAGTGTAGTTAGATAACATACAGTAACATACAGTGTAGTTAGATAACATACAGTGTAGTTAAATAACATACAGTGTAGTTAGATAACATACAGTGTAGTTAGATAATATACAGTATAGTAAGATAACATACAGTGTAGTTAAATAACATACAGTGTAGTTAGAAAATATACAGTATAGTTAGATAACATACAGTGTAGTTAGATAACATACAGTGTAGTTAGATAATATACAGTATAGTTAGATAACATACAGTGCAGTTAGATAACATAGAGTGTAGTTAGATAACATACAGTGTAGTTAAATAACATACACTGTAGTAAGATAACATACAGTGTAGTTAGATAACATACTGTGTAGTTAAATAACATAGAGTGTAGTTAAATAATATACAGTGTAGTTAGATAACATACAGTGTAGTTAGATAACATACAGTGCGGTTAAATAACATACAGTGTAGTTAAATAACATACAGTGTAGTTAAATAAGGTAGAGTACAGTTAAATAACATACCGTGTAGTTAGTTAAATAACATACAGTGTAGTTAGATAACATACAGTGTAGTTAGATAACATACAGTGTAGTTAGATAACATACAGTGTAGTTAGATAATATACAGTATAGTTAGATAACATACATTGCAGTTAGATAACATAGAGTGTAGTTAGATAACATACAGTGTAGTTAAATAACATACACTGTAGTAAGATAACATACAGTGTAGTTAGATAACATACTGTGTAGTTAAATAACATAGAGTGTAGTTAAATAATATACAGTGTAGTTAGATAACATACAGTGTAGTTAGATAACATACAGTGCGGTTAAATAACATACAGTGTAGTTAAATAACATACAGTGTAGTTAGATAACATACAGTGTAGTTAAATAAGGTAGAGTACAGTTAAATAACATACCGTGTAGTTAGTTAAATAACATACCGTGTAGTTAGTTAAATAACATACAGTGTAGTTAGATAACATACAGTGTAGTTAAATAATGTCCAGTACAGTTAAATAACATACAGTGTAGTTAGTTAAATAACATAGTGTAGTTAGTTAGATAACATACAGTGTAGTTAGTTAAATAACATACAGTGTAGTTAAATAACAAACAATGTAGTTAAATAACATACAGTGTAGTTAAATACCATACAGTGCAGTTAGATAACATACATTGTAGTTAAATAACATACAGTGTAGTTAGATAATATACAGTGTAGTTAGATAACATACATAACATACAGTGCGGTTAAATAACATACAGTGTAGTTAAATAACATACAGTGTAGTTAGATAACATACAGTGTAGTTAAATAATGTACAGTACAGTTAGATAACATACAGTGTAGTTAAAATATGTACAGTACAGTTAGATAACATACAGTGTAGTTAGATAACATACAGTACAGTTAGATAACATACAGTGTAGTTAGATAACATATAGTGTAGTTAGATAACATACAGTACAGTTAGATAACATATAGTGTTGTTAGATAACATAGTGTGGTTAAATAACATACAGTGTAGTTAGATAACATACATAACATACATTGCGGATAAATAACATATAGTGTAGTTAGATAACATAGTGTGGTTAAATAACATACAGTGTAGTTAGATAACATACATAACATACAGTGCAGTTAGATAACATAGTGCAGTTAGATAATATACAGTATAGTTAGATAATATACAGTATAGTTAGATAACATACAGTGTAGTTAGTTAAATAACATACAGTGTAGTTAGATAACATACAGTGTAGTTAGATAACATACAGTGTAATTAGATAACATACAGTACAGTTAGTTAAATAACATACAGTACAGTTAGTTAAATAACATACAGTGTAGTTAGATAACATACAGTAACATACAGTGTAGTTAGATAACATACAGTACAGTTAGATAACATACAGTGTAGTTAAATAACATACAGTGCAGTTAGATAACACACAGTGTAGTTAGATAACATACAGTACAGTTAGATAACATATAGTGTAGTTAGATAACATACAGTACAGTTAGATAACATATAGTACAGTTAGATAACATATAGTGTAGTTAGAAAACATACAGTACAGTTAGATAACATACAGTGTAGTTAA
Organism: Serripes groenlandicus; assembly: GCA_031761405.1. Classification (NCBI taxonomy): domain Eukaryota; kingdom Metazoa; phylum Mollusca; class Bivalvia; order Cardiida; family Cardiidae; genus Serripes; species Serripes groenlandicus. Next base: position 66,285,294 of record JASEVX010000008.1, read on the forward strand.
ATAACATAGTGTGGTTAAATAACATATAGTGTAGTTAGATAACATACAGTGTAGTTAAATAACATACAGTGTAGTTAGATAACATACAATACAGTACAGTTAAATAACATACAGTGAAGTTAAATAACATAAAGTGTAGTTAAATAACATACAGTGTACTTAGATACTATACAGTGTAGTTAGATAACATACAGTTCAGTTAAATAACATACAGTGTAGTTAAATAACATACAGTGTATTTAGATAACATACAGTGTAGTTAGTTAAATAATGTACAGTGTAGTTAGATAACATACTACAGTGTAGTTAGTTAAATAACAAACAGTGTAGTTAGATAACATACAAAATAACATACAGTGTAGTTAGATAACATACAGTGTAGTTAAATAATGTACAGTACAGTTAAAAAACATACAGTGTAGTTAGTTAAATAACATACAGTGTAGTTAGATAACATACAGTGTAATTAGATAACATACAGTACAGTTAAATAACATACAGTGTAGTTAAATAACATACAGTGTAGTTAGATAACATACAGTGTAGTTAGATAACATACAGTGTAGTTAGTTAAATAACATACAGTGTAGTTAGATAACATACAGTGTAATTAGATAACATACAGTACAGTTAAATAACATACAGTGTAGTTAAATAACATACAGTGTAGTTAGATAACATACAGTGTAGTTAAATAATGTACAGTACATTTAAATAACAATACAATACAGTACAGTTAAATAACATACAGTGAAGTTAAATAACATAAAGTGTAGTTAAATAACATACAGTGTACTTAGATAACATACAGTGTAGTTAGATAACATACAGTACAGTTAAATAACATACAGTGTAGTTAAATAACATACAGTGTATTTAGATAACATACAGTGTAGTTAGTTAAACAAGCAAATTCAGAGAATCATGGTCCCCCGCCAGGGTCAAGGTCACAAAAATTGGTATTGATGGAAAGGGGTTGTCACAAGGAATACACATGTGAAATATGAAAGCAGTACCTATTACGGTTCAGAAGTAAGGGCCATAACTCCGTGAAAAATCATCCAACCGGAACGCAAACACGATATGCGCATCTACACTTGGTGGTGATCCTTCCTATGAAGTTTCATAAAATTCCAAAAAGCGGTTGCAGAGAAATAGCCCGGAAATGAATTTAGTCATACATAGCCTGATGGTGGAGTAAAGGGCCATAACTCCGTGAAAAATAATCCAACCGGAACGCAAACACGATATGCGCATCTACACTTGGTGGTGATCCTTCCTATAAAGTTTCATCAAATTCCAAAAATCGGTTGCAGAGAGATAGCCCGGAAATGAATTAAGTCATACATAGCAGGATGGTGGGGTAAAACTCCGTGAAAAATCATCCAACCGGAACGCAAACACGATATGCGCATCTACACTTGGTGGTGATCCTTCCTATAAAGTTTCATAAAATTCCAAAAAGCGGTTGCAGAGAAATAGCCCGGAAATGAATTTAGTCATACATAGCCTGATGGTGGAGTAAAGGGCCATAACTCCGTGAAAAATAATCCAACCGGAACGCAAACACGATATGCGCATCTACACTTGGTGGTGATCCTTCCTATGAAGTTTCATCAAATTCCAAAAAGCGGTTGCAGAGAAATAGCCCGGAAATGAATTTAGTCATACATAGCCTGATGGTGGGGTAAAGGGCCATAACTCCGTGCAAAATAATCCAACCGGAACGCAAACACGATATGCGCATCTACACTTGGTGGTGATCCTTCCTATGAAGTTTCATAAAATTCCAAAAAGCGGTTGCAGAGAAATAGCCCGGAAATGAATTTAGTCATACATAGCCTGATGGTGGAGTAAAGGGCCATAACTCCGTGAAAAATAATCCAACCGGAACGCAAACACGATATGCGCATCTACACTTGGTGGTGATCCTTCCTATGAAGTTTCATAAAATTCCAAAAAGCGGTTGCAGAGAAATAGCCCGGAAATGAATTTAGTCATACATAGCCTGATGGTGGGGTAAAGGGCCATAACTCCGTGCAAAATAATCCAACCGGAACGCAAACACGATATGCGCATCTACACTTGGTGGTGATCCTTCCTATGAAGTTTCATAAAATTCCAAAAAGCGGTTGCAGAGAAATAGCCCGGAAATGAATTTAGTCATACATAGGGGTAAAGGGCCATAACTCGTCAGGGTCAAGGTCACAAGGTCAAAAAATTGGTATTGATGGAAAGGGGTTGTCACAAGGAATACACATGTGAAATATGAAAGCAGTACCTATTACGGTTCAGAAGTTATGACCAAGGTTAAAGTTTTTGTGACAGCGTGACTGACGGACTGACGGACGAATGAGAAATAATAGTCCCCAGCTTTCGCTAAAAGCGGGGGACAATAATGTACAGTGTAGTTAGATAACATACTACAGTGTAGTTAGTTAAATAACAAACAGTGTAGTTAGATAACATACAGTGTAGTTAAATAATGTACAGTACAGTTAAAAAACATACAGTGTAGTTAGTTAAATAACATACAGTGTAGTTAGATAACATACAGTGTAATTAGATAACATACAGTACAGTTAAATAACATACAGTGTAGTTAAATAACATACAGTGTAGTTAGATAACATACAGTGTAGTTAGTTAAATAACATACAGTGTAGTTAGATAACATACAGTGTAATTAGATAACATACAGTACAGTTAAATAACATACAGTGTAGTTAAATAACATACAGTGTAGTTAGATAACATACAGTGTAGTTAAATAATGTACAGTACATTTAAATAACATACAGTGCAGTTAGATAACATACAGTACAGTTAGATAACATACAGTGCAGTTAGATAACATACAGTACAGTTAGATAACATACAGTGTAGTTAGATAACATACAGTGTAGTTAAATAACATACAGTGTAGTTAAATAACATACAGTGTAGTTAGATAACATACAGTACAGTTAGATAACAGTTATAGTGTAGTTAGTTAAATAACATACAGTGTAGTTAGATACATACAGTGTAGTTAAATAACATAAAGTGTAGTTAAATAACATAGTGTAGTTAAATAACATACAGTGTACTTAGATACCATACAGTGTAGTTAGATAACATACAGTACAGTTAAATAACATACAGTGTAGTTATATAACATACAGTGTAGTTAGTTAAATAATATACAGTGTAGTTAGATAACATACAGTGTAGTAAGATAAATAACATACAAAATAACATACAGTGTAGTTAGTTAAATAATATACAGTAAAGTTAGATAACATACAGTGTAGTTAGTTAAATAACATACAGTGTAGTTAGATAATATACAGTGTAGTTAAATAATGAACAGTACAGTTAAATAACATACAGTGTAGTTAAATAATATACAGTGTAGTTAGATAACATACAGTGTAGTTAAATAATGTACAGTACAGTTAAATAACATACAGTGTAGTTAAATAATGTACAGTACAGTTAAATAACATACAGTGTAGTTAGATAACATACAGTGTAGTTAGATAATGTACAGTACAGTTAAATAACATACAGTGCAGTTAGATAACATACAGTGTAGTTAGATAACATACAGTACAGTTAGATAACATATAGTGTAGTTAGATAACATACAGTGTAGTTAGATAACAAATAACAGTGTAGTTAGATAACATACAATACAGTACAGTTAAATAACATACAGTGTAGTTAGATAACATACAGTGTAGTTAAATAACATACAGTGTATTTAGATAACATACAGTGTAGTTAGTAAAATAACATACAGTGTACTTAGATACCATACAGTGTAGTTAGATAACATACAGTACAGTTAAATAACATACAGTGTAGTTAAATAACATACAGTGTAGTTAAATAACATACAGTGTAGTTAGATAACATACAGTGTAGTTAGTTAAATAATATACAGTGTAGTTAGATAACATAGTGTAGTTAAATAACATAGTGTATTTAGATAACATACAGTGTAGTTAGTTAAATAACAAACAGTGTACTTAGATACCATACAGTGTAGTTAGATAACATACAGTACAGTTAAATAACATACAGTGTAGTTAAATAACATACAGTGTAGTTAGATAACATAGTGTAGTTAGTTAAATAACATACAGTGTAGTTCGATAACATACAGTGTAGTTAAATAACATACAGTGTAGTTAGATAACATACAGTGCAGTTAGATAACATACAGTGCAGTTAGATAACATACAGTGTAGTTAGATAACATACAGTGCAGTTAGATAACATACAGTGTAGTTAGATAACATACAGTACAGTTAAATAACATACAGTGTAGTTAGATAACATACAGTGCAGTTAGATAACATACAGTGTAGTTAGATAACATACAGTGTAGTTAGATAACATACAGTGCAGTTAGATAACATACAGTGTAGTTAGATAACATACTGTGTAGTTAAATAACATACAGTGTAGTTAGATAACATACAGTATAGTTAAATAACATACAGTGTAGTTAAATAACATACAGTGTAGTTAAATAACATACAGTGTAGTTAGATAATGTAGTTAAAGAACATACAGTGTAGTTAAATAACATACAGTGCAGTTAAATAACATACAGTGTAGTTAGATAACATACAGTGTAGTTAAATAATATACAGTGTACAGTTAGAAAATATACTATAATTGTATAAAATAAGGTTTTCTACACTATTCTCAAATTCTCCGAGACCGGTGAAAATTCCCTCATTAATCCTTAAATCCAATAGTTTTGTTTGTTTGGTGTTTTACACTGCTTTCAACAATTCTTCAGTTATATCACAGAACCATGATAAAATACCAGTTCCACTGGTCCATATATCCTGACACCAGCCAGCCAGTCACAATGCTAACCCTGCAACCCTAAGTGCCAAATAGGGCGGCCATTTCTACCATTTTTAAAGTGTTTGGTATGACCCGGTCAGGGAACGAACCCACGACCTCCCACACCAGAGGCAGACACTCTACCACTACACCACCCACGTGGTCCACTGGTAAAGGTACTGAATTTAACATTTCTTTTGACTACAACAACGTAGGGCTTTGCTTATCTTTTAAACAAAGTAGGAGAAACAGCTAAAAGAATGACTTGCTCATCATGAGCAACTTCTGATTACCCAACTATGTTTATAAAGGTTGTCTTTTACAGGAAAAGGGTTATTCCTTTCAGACACATTTTAATATACATTAAAAATTTGCACCACAGACCTTTTGAAACAGTGAGTGCAAAGAAAAACTGATGAATTAATAATTATGAGCAATTTCTCCTTTTGCCTCAATGTTAACAAAATTTCTCTGCTGCAAATGTGTTAAAATGAGCAATGTATGGAGGAAAGGGTTAAAGTACCCTGGATTGTAGATTTACCTTTTCAGCAGCCAGTAAATAAGGTAGAACCAGAAAGACTGGATCCATCCGACTTGTTATATATAGACTACCATCTGTGAACAGAATAGAATGGAGTTTAAACATGTTTTAAATGATATTTCAATTAACGGTTATAACCCATTCAAGTTCCCACAAACAACAAATTTGTAGCAGACGACATTAAAAACAGCTAAGTAACAAGAGCTGTTGAACAGCGCGCTCAACAATTGCTCCACTTATTAGTTATTGAGATATGGACTCTAATTTAGTGGCATGTAAAACATTAACCAGAATTTCTTAAAGGGTGATATTTTGCATCATATACAGGTTAGAGTTATCTAACTTGATTATTTACATAGGTGTGATGGCTGGGCAGGGTTTCAATGGAATGCATCAAGTGGTTACTAAGATATGGACTCTTAATGTAGTTTCATGCAAAACTTTAACCATAATTTCTAAGTAAACAAGAGCTGTCAGAGGACACAGCATGCTCGACTTTTTCATGCTTGCCAATAAAACAAAACTATTTGGTGGTACAGAAAACATAAGCAATTACTTTATTATACTATTTATAAGCAAAGTACTTTACAAGTCGTTAAAGGGTCATAATTCTTACAAAAACCTTCACTGAATTATGCACTCTTGGCTGTTGGTGGAGGTATTGATGGTAAAAAGATATTGTAAGTGTTTAAGCTATATCTTTAATTGTCTTGAAAAAAACTTGATTTGGTATGAATAACTCGAACCGAAATTTTAAATCGAAAGAGGGCCATAATTCTTTAAAAAAAACCTTGACAGAGTTATGGACTCTTGTCTGTTGATGGATGTTATGATGGTGAATAAGTGTTGTAAGTTTCAAAGCAATATCTGTAATGGTTTTGAAAAAAATTGGGGTGGAACGAAAAACTTAACCAAAAGTCTATGTCAAAAAGGGCCATAATTCTTACAAAAACCTTGACCGAATTATGTACTCTTGTCTGCTGATGGTGGTTATGATGGTGAATAAGTGTTGTAATTTTAAAGCAATATCTGTAATGGTTTTGACAATAAATTGAATTTGTACACAAAACTTAACCAAAAGTCTATGTCAAAAAGGGCCATAATTCTTACAAAAACATGGATAGAGTTATGTACTCTTGTCTGTGGATGGAGGTAATAATGGTGAATAAAGTTTCAAAGCAATATCTGTAATGGTTTTGACAAAAAAGTGAATTGGTACAAAAACCTTAACCAAGTAGTGACACCAACGCCGACGATGGGGCGAGTAGTATAGCTAGCCTTTTCTTCGAAAAGTCGAGCTAAAAAGGGCAATCATTTGCATCATATGCAGGATAAAGTTCATCTGACTTGATCATCTACATAGGTGTGATAGTTGGGTAGGGTTGTATACAGTTTCAATGCAATGCATCAAGTAAATACGGAGATATGGACTCTTAAATGTAGTTGCATGCAAAACTTCAACCAGAATTTCTAACTCCAAAAAGGGCCATAACTTGCATAAAATGCAGGAAAGAGTTATCTAACTTGATAATCTACATAGGTGTGATAGTTGGGTAGGGTTGTATAAAGTTTCAATGCAATGCATCAAGTATATACTGAGATATGGACTCTTTAATTTAGTTGCACGCAAAACTTTAACCAGAATTTCTAAGTAAATGCACCTGCACCTGCTCATTGAAAGTGTGACGAAAAAGTGTGAAGAAAAAGTGTGACGGATGGACAGACAGACAGACAGACGGATGCCGGACAAAAAAAAAAGTAATCCCTAAGTGCCTACCATGCTACACAGGGTGACACAAAAAGGGCCATTAACATAATATGCAGGATAGAGTTATCCAACTTGATAATCTACATAGGTGTGATATTTAGGTAGGGTTGTAGAAAGTTTCAATGCAATACATGTAGCATATAAGTACTTGCATGCAAAACCTTACCAAAGGTGTGACGTGGACGCCAACGTCGATGCCAGGGTGAGTAGTAACTGTATAGCTCTCATATTCTTCGAATAGTCTAGCTAAAATGTGCAAAATCTCTGTAAATGAAAGTGTTATTATAGAATTAAGTTGAAAACACAGTGACAAAAGGGGAAATTGCTAGTTATGAGCAATTTCACCTTTTGTCACGATGTTTTCTACTGTAGATGTGTCAGAATGTGTCTAAAAGTGGGAAAGAATAGACAAGAGGACCAAGATGGTCCTATATCCCTCACCTGATTTAATAGTACTTTAATAGTTTTCAAAGCTTTTCCTCCGTACATATAAGTAATACAAGCCCTGCTCCATGGCTGCAATGTTTATCGACAGATTGAAATAATTTGAACAATCTTTGTAGAGGGTCACCCCAGGAACAATCTTTGTAGAGGGTCACCCCAGGAACAATCTTTAACAAGGTTAACCCCAGGAACAATCTTTAACAAGGGTCACCCCAGGAACAATCTTTAACAAGGGACACCCCAGGAACAAGCTTTAACAAGGGACACCCCAGGAACAATCTTTAACAAGGGACACCCCAGGAACAATCTTTAACAAGGTTAACCCCAGGAACAATCTTTAACAAGGGAGACCCCAGGAACAATCTTTAACAAGGGACACCCCAGGAACAATCTTTAACAAGAGACACCCCAGGAACAATCTTTAACAAGGGACACCCCAGGAACAATCTTTGTAGAGGGTCACCCCAGGAACAATCTTTAACAAGGTTTTCCCCAGGAACAATCTTTAACAAGGTTAACCCCAGGAACAGTCTTTAACAAGGGACACCCCAGGAACAAACTTTGTAGAGGGTCACCCCAGGAACAATCTTTAACAAGGTTAACCCCAGGAACAATCTTTAACAAGGTTAACCCCAGGAACAATCTTTAACAAGGGTCAACCCCAGGAAAAATCTTTAACAAGGGACGCCCCAGGAACAATCTTTAACAAAGTTAACCCCAGGAACAATCTTTAACAAGGGACACCCCAGGAACAATCTTTAACAAGGGACACCCCAGGCACAATCCTTAACAAGGGACACGCCAGGAACAATCTTTAACAAGGGCACCGCAAAGCGGATGCATCCCCTCGGCTTTCCATTTTCACATTGAGTTCTCTTGTGATCTAAATATTTAAGTCCAATTTTTGACTTCGATCTTTGACCTATGACCTTGAATCAATAGGCTTCAAAATATTGTCACAAACTAACTGTATGCCAAGTTTGGATAAGATCTGTCAAGGAATGGTCAGTGTAGAGTGGTGACAAGGTTGCCACAGCTGAGATATATTGTAAGTTCAATCAAGTTCAATTTTGGGCATGACCTTTGACCTATGACCTTGAAAATCAATAGGCTTCAAGACATATCATAAACTAACTGTATAATAAGTTTTATTAAGATCGGTCAATGAATGGTCAGTGTAAAGTTGTGACAAGGCTGCCACAGCTGAAAATATTGTAAGTCCAATTTTGAGTTTGACCTTTGACCTATGACCTTGAAAATCAATAGGCTTCAAGATATTATCATAAAGTAACTGTATACCAAGTTTGGTTAAAATCTGTCAAGTAATGGTCAGTGTAGAGTGGTGACAAGGTTGCCACAGCTGAAAATAGTGTAAGTCCAATTTTGAGCTTGACCTTTGACCTATGACCTTGAAAATCAATAGGCTTCAAGATATTATCATAAAGTAACTTTATACCAAGTTTTGTTAAAATCCGTCAAGTAATGGTCAGTGTAGAGTGGTGACAAGGTTGCCACAGCTGAAAATATTGCAAGTCCAATTTTGGGCTTGACCTTTGACCTATGACCTTGAAAATCAATAGGCTTCAAGATGTTACCATATACTTACTTTATACCAAGTTTGGTTAAGATCTGTCAAGAAATGGTTAGTGTAGAGTGATGACAAGGTTTGTTACGGACGGAAATATTGCAAGTCCAATTTTGGGCTATTTTGGGCTTGACCTTTGACCTATGACCTTGAAAATCAATAGGCTTCAAGATGTTACCATATACTTACTTTATACAAAGTTTGGTTAAGATCTGTCAAGAAATGGTTAGTGTAGAGTGATGACAAGGTTTGTTACGGACGGAAATATTGCAAGTCCAATTTTGGGCTATTTTGGGCTTGACCTATGACCTTGAAAATCAATAGGCTTCAAGATGTTACCATATACTTACTTTATACCAAGTTTGGTTAAGATCTGTCAAGAAATGGTTAGTGTAGAGTGATGACAAGGTTTGTTACGGACGGAAGGACACACATACATACATACATACATACATACATACATACGGACGGTCCCGTTACTATATCCCTTTCTCGCTTACTTCGTAACCGAGGGGATAACAAGGGACACCGCAGGAACAATCTTTAACAAGGGTAAACCCGGGAACAATCTTTAACAAGGGACACCCCAGGAACAATCTTTAACAAGGTAAACCCCAGGAACAATCTTTGTTGAGGGTCACTCCAGGAACAATCTTTAACAAGGGACACCCCAGGAACAATCTTTGTAGAGGGTCACCCCAGGAACAATCTTTAACAAAGGACACCCCAGGAACAATCTTTAACAAGGTTGACCCCAGGAACGATCTTTAACAAGGTTGACCCCAGGAACAATCTTTAACAAGGGACACCCCAGGAACAATCTTTAACAAGGGACACCCCAGGAACAATCTTTAACAAGGGACACCCCAGGAACAATATTTGTAGAGGGTCACCCCAGGAACAATCTTTAACAAGGGACACCCCAGGAACAATCTTTAACAAGGTTGACCCCAGGAACAATCTTTAACAAGGTTAACCCCAGGAACAATCTTCAAGGTTAACCCCAGGAACAATCTTTAACAAGGTTAACCCCAGGAACAATCTTTAACAAGGGACACCCCAGGAACAATCTTTAACAAGGGTCACCCCAGGAACAATCTTTAACAAGGTTAACCCCAGGAACAATCTTTAACAATTTAAGGGTCAACCCAGGAACAATCTTTAACAAGGGTCAACCCAGGTACCTTTGTGTCAAATTATTTTCAAATCAGGCTTATACTTCTGACCAAGAAGTTTTCATTATATATATAATTATATTAACAAGAGGGTCATGATGGCCCTGGCTCGCTCACCCAAGTTATTTGTAATACCAACCACAATAACTTATTTTGTTTTTCAACCAATCAACATGGCGTAAAGAATCAAGTAGAGGGTCACCCAATCAACATGGCATAAAGAATCAAGTAGAGGGTCACCCAATCAACATGGCGTAAAAAATCAAGTAGAGTGTCACCCAATCAACATGGCATAAAGAATCAAGTAGAGGGTCAACCCAAGGAACATTTCTACAAAACATTTTGCAAATAGGCCAGATTCTTTCGGAGGAGAAGAATTTAAAGTTTTCACTATAGCCATATATTATATAAATATATATGGCAAAAACAGCCCCACGCATTGGTAGCCATGTTTTTAACCAACCAACATGGCTTGAAGAAATCTGATAGAGGATCACCAAAGGAACATTTCTACAAACAATTTTGGAAATTGGACAGATACTTTCGGAGGAAAAGGGTTTTTTAAATTTTAATTATAGCCATTATAAGGGGAAAGAATCCAGCCCCCGTACAGCCATGTTTTTCAACCAATCAATATGGCTCGAAGGAATCTGATAGATGGTCACCCAAGGATCATTTCTATAAAAATGTTTGAAAATCAGCCATCCGATTTATGAGTTGGAAATTTTTAAAGTTTATTTCTTTCCATTGCCATGGAGACCAGATTTCTACACAAATCGAAAAAAATTATTACGAGGATGCTAGCTGTGAAGTTAAGTCACAATTGACTCCGTGGTTACAGAGGAGAAAATGTTGATATACGGACAACGCAAGACAGATGATGCACAATCACAATAACTTACCATGAGCTAAAACTTTAAAATTCAATCATGTAGCGAGATCATCGAACCATGTTTTGACAGTGGTTTTTTTTGCATCATAACACCAAACAACATTCTTCCCATATCACTTTATTGAGCCCATTAATCACAGTGGATTTTGTCAATCATAGGATAGTATGAATGGTCCAGCCAGGGTACAAACCAGGATAGCCAGATCTACAAACAGAGCTAGCTCAACTAATCTCATGTAGTATTCAACAACATAGACCTGATCCTGACCATTGTGCAAACATGTATATTATTATTATAATATATATTTTATTTTTATAAAATATTTTAAGAAAGAAAATTTATAAAATGACCCCCATCTTTGATGACAAGGGTCCCATGACCCCCAAGTTTCAAAGCTGAGGGAAAACCCTGAGTCCAAGGAGTGGATGCGGGATGGGATGGGGGACTATAGGTTTGCACGTCTTCAACAAAAAGATATCATAATATACACTGCAAGTGCTGTTAGACTGACTGACCATGAAGTGCTGTCACAGTCCCTTTTAGGCGCCAATGGCACTTAGAAAGAAAATCTGCTGGTGATTAGTCATATGTGGGAAAGGGAAAATTAATTCTATAAATAAGCAACTTACCATGCTGAACGTTGTCACCAATAAACCAGGATCTGTAATCTTCCTTAAACTGTTTTATCTCGTAAATGTCTTTATCCTCCTTTGTAAACAAAAACAGGGCTTTCTTTTCTGCATAAAGAACAAGAGGCCCATGATGGTCCTGTATTCCTCACCTGAGATCTTACTTATGTATTATTGTATTCAAGAATGAAGGAAAAGATTTTGTTTAAAGAATTTTGTCTATGTTGAGCTCCATCAGTTTTCTTGTGCAGTCAAACGGTATGAACAATTTTAGTTGAGGACCATTTGAGGAACATTTGTGTGAAATTATTTTGTCATTTAGGCAGTGTTTTATTAGATGCTTTTTGAAGATTTTTTTAATTTTTAGCTCAGGACGCCATTTTGTGCAGCAGAGTGAACAATTTCAATAATTATGGAATAAGGGTCACAGAAGACTTGGAAATTGGGCAAGTGGTTAATAAGATTTTGTTTTAAAACAATTCTATTTTCAGAGCTCTCTGGTAGCCATGATGTGCAGCAGAGCAGAATGGTTCAAATGAACAATGATGGTAGCGTCATTTAAAATTGGACTGGTGGTTTAGAAGGAAATGATATTTAAAGATTGTTTTATTTTTAGCACTGGCAACAATCTGGTGGAGCACAGGGTATGATAAATCTTGGTATGAAATTTGGCCAGTACCAACTTTCTGAAATTTGGCCAGTGGTTCAGAAGGAGATATAGCTATTGTGGACATCTAAAGCAGTGGAACAGAACAGTTTCAATAATTTAGTAGAAGGCTACCTAAAGATCATCCCTGTGAAATTAATTTGAAATTGGTCCATTGGTTTAGGAGATTTTTTAAGAAAAATGGGAACATACTGAGAGACAAGACGCCGGATGGTGAGTGATCACAATAGCTCAGCAGAGGACTTCCACACAACATTTGCCCCAGGCAATCATAGGTCTCTAAATATCATATATCATACAAAGGATCAAAATAGAAGGTTGTTCAAAGAAACGTTTATGTAAGTAAGTGAAAGTATAAACTCAGAGGGAAGGATAAGACAACTGTACAAATTGACAGATGAAAGAGAAGTGATCCACATGTGTCTCTCTCCATGCCAAGACAAGTATCACTTAATTCACAACAAACTCCCCCCCCCCCACAAAAAAAAACGTGCATCAGTTGTTAAATATAATTCCACCTTGAAAAGTGTACATACAGTACTAATTAAAGGCTAATTATCAATGAGAAAAATATAAAAAGCTTGGCCAAATATATGTATGATTTCAAGAAAAAGTGGAAACTATCACCAAAACTATTTGCAGAAGCTTTTAGTTTAGTTTAAACTACTTTATTTTACATCATTTACAAACAAGCCTTATATTAAACACTCTCAATTAATGTCTGTTTCCTGGACTGGAGACTTTACCAATATCCTCGAGGATGTCGAAGTTCGTGCGGTTAAGCATTCAAAGAACTTAACATGCAGAAGGCTTAGTGAATGATACCATATTTTCATGTCGTACCTGAAAGATTTATTTCTAAGTTTCGAAGAATAAATCCTTTGAAAACTGATAGTTCATTAAAAAAACAAATTAACATGCGTACAACTAGTCAGAAGCCTTCATTGTTATCCTAACTTCGTGATGTCATTATATGGGAACTTTGCAGTTTCAAATAAGCAACATCAAAAATAATATTGTTTTTTATTAACAGGGGCAGTGTATGGAAACATATAGAAACATATTATTAAAGAAAAGTAGAAAAACAGAAGTATTTAAAACTTTTATGAATTCTAAACATTTGAATTTGAAATAATTCTTGATTTAAATATGTACAAAATAATTTTAATAACTCAACTTTGAATCTTTGTTATTCATTTTCCTTTTTTTAATTTTTATTCCTCTGTGTTGTCCTGAACAAACTGCATGGGTATTTGGTACCTCATAAGCATTTTGTATTTACATCATTACAAAGATCAACACTGCCTATGTTTAATGGGACATTATTTAACAATTTCTAGTAATTTTACATCTCTATGCATAAGCACCTTTAGGGATGTGAAACACAATGTAAAATTGCACAGGATTGTCAAAATGTTTTGTTGTAACAGATCAAATGAGAAAAGTAACCAATCAGACTGGGGATCAGGTCAAGGGCAAATCCCTGGTAGGGTGCCCAGGGGAGCAAAACTAACAGATCAAAGATTGATTTTAACAGATAATTTTGATCGGCTAGGTTAATTTTGACAACCCTGATTGTATTGGCCTAATTCAGTCAAAAAAAGCACATGACTCTGACCGCCATTTTGTAAACAATAAAGGACCCTACTCAAGGAAAATTTTCATGTCTGATTTTTCTTCTTTTGGGGGTTTAAACTGGTCTTTTATTTTGGTATATAAAAAATAAGGGTGTTTTGGCTATTCTTCTCATGACAAAATATAACAAAACTGTTTAAAATGCATTTTTTTTTTTTGCAATATGTCAGCAAATAGTTTAGCAGTTGGGAAACAATTTTACAGTTCCAAATCGGCTGCAAGGACAAAGTCACGAATAATGACGTAAAAACTAAGAATAATCACGAAGTTAAAATGATCTACGATACTTGCGCATGAGTTTGTGTGAAAAAATACCGTAGGCAGAACACACTCATCAAACCGGGGACCTTTGGTACCAGAGGTCATCCCTCTAATAATGTAACATGTCTTTGATTACCAATTAAAAAGACAATTAGAAATAGCTAGTTATGAGGCTCTGAAGAAATATTTACCAGATTTTGGATGTTTCAAAGAGTATATTGCTGGATTGTTTTCTACATTTGCATCATGTTGTAATATTTCATCTGAAAAAAAGAGAGGAAAAATCATAACATTTTTTAAAAAAATCTAACATGTACATGCTTACCAACTCTCCAGATTCAATCATGAGTCTCACAATTTGAATTGGATAACCCGACCCCAACGATCGTGAGATTAAAACTCATGATTTTCATAATTTTTAATCATGATGATAATTGTACTAAATTTTACTTCAACCATTTTTTAACACCCACTGCCTAACATATTTAATGATTAAAGGCTCTTTCTTTCAACAAGTTCAACTTCAAAACAATCGATTTGTGTTGGTGACAGGTTAACTAAATGATTAAGTAATTTATTGTCCCTGTGTCATTAGAATTTTAGATAACTAAAGATTCTATTGGTACCAAGTTTTTCCTTCGAAAGAATGTCTAATTAAAATGTTGTTAAAATGTTTATTTTCTTGGATGCAATAAGAAAAGATATTGACACAGCCACAGTAATAAGTTTTTTTAATATCAATACATGGATTTGAAAACATGCCAAAATATTACATGCAAACATACATATGAAAATATTCTGTTTTAAAATAGAAAACATTCTCAAAATGAGTCTTTATTATTCTTTTCCTATGAATATTGAAGGTTATTGTCTCCTGCATAGTTATCTTAATTCTGTTATATTGTGAACATTTCTACTGTTAATTCATTGCACAGAAAATCTCCCACTTCAAACTCCAATCTCCCACTTTGAGGTCATGAAATTCCCCCTTGAGGATGAGACAAGGTTAATTGGTAAGCATGCATGTAAACTGCAACAAGGTTAAAAGTTAAAACAATATCAAATAATTATTAAATGAAAGACAAGCTTACTTCCCCTTGTCTACAACTATGGCCAGTAAATGTAGCTTTAGGTATAAATGGATAAAGTTGCTTGTTCAGCTAGAAATTATCCAGACTTCATGAAATCTTTTGAAACCTGGCAGTCCGTAAGTTTAATTAATTTATCTACTATTTTCAGTAATTTTAGACAGGACTGAAGGACTGACGACTTTCGCGTGAAGTCTTCAAATCATCCAAAAAAGTAATTAAATGGCATAATTTACTTTAGATTTGAAATAATATATTCCGTCGATATCCTAGAGCCCTTAATAAAGAGGGGTACGCCCCCTCGCAAATGATCACCACCCCAATAAAGAAATTGTTCTGACATCTCCGTACAGGTGTGACTCCTTTAAAAAAATTGCACATTTTCATGATTTTGTGGCCATTTTGCGGTTACTCTTAATAGTCCGGCAGCCACTGAGCTACACCTCGTTTTGTTGAAATAAGTTTTTTTGTTGATGGATTCTGTTTCCTTAGGCATTGCAGATGACCAAACAGAAAACTGGAACTTTGTCAGTGTTGAGCATTTTAAGATATGGCCAAAAACAAAATGGCCACCAAAATAGCCTATTTTGAGTAAAATTTGAATTATTTCATAATACATTACGAAATATTGGCAGAGTGGTGTGCTTATAATTCACGAAGACTATTGTCAACACATTCCTGATGATCATACATCAACATAGATAGACATAATTATCATATTTTCCATTGTATTTGTTGCCAATTTGCATATTCAAAATGGCGGATAAATGCCAACTGTTAAGCTTCAAGGAATCACAATAAAATAGTATTATACTCATTTCTTTCTATCTTATGTTTCCAATTCCTAGAATACCTAAGTGTACCAAATACTTATGTCATACTCATTTGTCAATAATGATTAATTTAGATAATGGGAAAAAACAAAATGGCCACCAAAATGATAAATTTTAAGCAACATTTGCCATAAGTATTATACATTACGGAAATTGGCAGAGTAGTATACTGGTACTTCATGGAAACCATTGTAAAATGAAACCTGATGCCCCCTCATGATCAGAGATGAAATGATTTGGATATGACTTTGGCGGCCGTTGTATATTTGCTCATTTACATATTCAAAATGGCGGCAATGTTCTATCAATAGTCTATAGTAATAAACATTTGTTTTCACAATATGATTTGAATTCCTAAGATACCATTACGTAAACAAGAGGCCCATGAGGGCCTATGCTCTACTGGTATGGTTCTTTGGTCATTTTCAATCCAGAGCATGTATGTATGGTGAAGATCGGATAGTAAATGGAGGCTCTTTTGTGTTCACAAGCTGTATTATAGCAATTTTTACAATTTCATGGGCCATATTCCAGTCTTGCATGGGCGGATCTAGCTGGTTTTCAAAAGGAACCAAGCTCTCATCAATATTTAACTACTATCTAAGTTTGGTGAAGATCAGATAGTAAATGGAGCCTCTATTGTGTTCACATGCTCAATTATAGCAATTTGGACAATTTCAAGGGCCATAATCCAGTCTTGCATGGGCGGATCTGGCTGGTTTAGGAAAGGAACAGAGCTCTCATAGTTTGGTTGAGATACAATCAAACGTGAAGACTGTATCGTGTTAACAAGCTCTTTTATAGCAATTTTGACCATTTCAAGGGCCATAATCCAGTCTTGCATGGGCGGATCTGACTGGTTTTCAAAAGGAACCGAGCTCTCATAGATATCTAACTACTGTATAAGTTTAGTTGAGATACAATCAAAAGTGAAGACTGTATCATGTTAACAAGCTCTTTTATAGCAATTTTGACCATTTCAAGGGCCATAATCCAGTCTTGCATGTGTGGATCTGGCTGGTTTTCGAAAGGAACCGAGCTCTCATGAATATCTAACTACTGTATAAGTTTGGTTGAGATACAATTAAAAGCGAAGACTGTATCGTGTTAACAAGCTCTTTTATAGCAATTTTGACCATTTCAAGGGCCATAATCCAGTCATGCATGGGCGGATCTGGCTGGTTTTAGAAAGGAACCGAGCTCTCATAGATATCTAACTACTGTATATGTTTGGTTGAGATACAATCAAACGTGAAGACTGTATCGTGTTAACAAGCTCTTTTATAGCAATTTAGACCATTTCAAGGGCCATAATCCAGTCATGCATGGGCGGATCTGGCTGGTTTTCGAAAGGAACCGAGCTCTCATGGATATCTAACTACTGTATAAGTTTGGTTGAGATACAATCAAAAGTGAAGACTCTATCGTGTTAACAAGAAATTGTTTACGGACGCACGCACGCACGGACGACGGACACATCGCCACGACATAAGCCCTTCTGGCCTTTGGCCAGTAGAGCTAAAAAATGATAATTTGATCACTCTTCTTTCATGAATGTGTTACCATTTTATAGTGTAGGTCACTTTAAATATCGAGATTAGGAATTTTACCTTCACAATTCATCTTGTACGCAATTATTTTAAGGATACGCCTTTTCTTCCTTTGCTGAACTGAGCTCACGCATCACTGTCATTTTCATTTACATTTTTTGCTGCCCGAGTATGATCATTTAGACATCGCACGGATGCATGACACGCACAGAACATTGTGCACGCTAATTTGGCTTTGTTGCATCCACATCCTGATGATTTGCATGGGTTGTCACTTGCACAATTGCAACGTATAAGTCTCAGTATGTTTGCAGGTGCAAGTTTCACATTTGTTGGAGTGGTTAACGGGATGAGTGACTTTGTTGCTTCGTCTTTCATGTAACCAAATGCAGTGGGATCCAAGGTCGATGGATTCAATTCCAAAGCACTCTTCCAAATCCATGTTTGAAGATGGGCACGCTTAACATTCTCTTTTAAAGCTTCAGTTGTTGGTGGCATTGCAGCAAGATTTGGAGTGTTGGTAGCTCCTGCTTTCCCGACCCGTGTAGTCCACACATTCAGTCGGGCAGTTGACAGTGTCGTAGCCTTGGGTTGTCCATATCATGATGTTATGAGCGCTGTTGCATCTTTCATCACGTCGGCCATATCTGCATGTATGTCTCCAATCGATGGCAATCGGAACCCATTTTCTGCCGCAGCACTTTTAGCAAAGTTCCTTTGCCAACTCCAAAATGTGTACCAACAGTATCACAACCTGTCAATGCGTGACCTGCTAACATAGAAGGGATGATGTCTCTGTGTCTGTCCACAGTGGCATGTATATCGATTACAGATCTGTCTCTGATGGGCGACTCCATTATCAAGGGTGACTGAAGGCGTTGCTTTTGGTAGAAATGAAGCAGAAGAACATAGACATCTGTGTCGTCTGCAAGCACCCTGACGGATCTTCCTTCATCTGCAAGCATGATAGCCTGCTGCACAATAATCCCATCAGCCTCTTCATGAGATGTGGTCATAACGTGCCGTTGGATTGGAACACCACATGGACCTAGTTCAACAGGAGTGCATCTTGGCTGGTGATCACAAGCTTGTGTTTTATGATGAAACCTGCATCGCTCAGTTTCTGAGACGGAAGGGGTGAAGTTGGACTCAGTTGGAAAACTCTGCAACCATCATTGCCTCTTGATATCCTGGTTGCACACTTGGTGCTGTAATCATTGTACCTGTCAAAGACCAAGTACACATCACTGGATTTTAGTCTCTCTTCAATCTTGCTTTTGAATTCCGATACAAAGTCTATCACTGTTGGTTGTCGTGTTGGTGATGATGAAGGCCAAGTAGGAATCCAAAGGAGAGCACAGCCATCGATCACTGTGCACGTTTCTTCAAGTGTCACGTGTCTAGCTGATACTTCAATCTTTGTCTGGTTCTTCAAAGCGGCCTTGGACTTCGAGATACGCATATCTCCAGACTCATCAAACAGAGCTGTAGGAACTGGCGACAGCTCGCATGACATTACATCATGAAAGTCAACATCTCTCGAACTTGCTTGTAGACCTATCACGCGAGAGTATATCAACTTGGTATCGTATACCTTGGAACCGCCTACGTCAATTGATTTCTTCATGACAGCCATGGTTTGAACTTTCTTCGAAATTGTCTCGTAGAAACCTCCAGGCAATTTCCGTTCAAACTCACCCATTTGCTGAGCACCAATTTCAACTGCTCTGTCAACATTCACTGATTCAGGAGCAATCCGTCCATTGACCACATTGACAATGTTCGCTGGGTGCTTCTCTGGGTCCATTGGATCAATGCTCACATCCAGTTTTCTGCGCAACCCGTCTCTGTCACCTTTGTCTGCAGATATCCTTGCTGGAGCCTCTTCTTTGTGCGCTGTTTTAGAACTAGCCGACTTGTCTCTCTGAGTTGAAACGTCTTCCACAAGTCTGCTACATATGTGCAAGCTAAGGTCCCAGGTCTTGAGATTTTCTGGCTTTAGAGTGATGCCAATCACACCAGCTTTACCATGCCCATATCGCATGAATGTTGTCTCGATGAACATGTCGCTCCATATGCCATTCCATAAGCCTTGAGTGTGTCTCATCACATGAGACACTTTCATGAAATGCTGGAGTGCATCTCTTGCTAGGGCTGCCATGCGTCGAAGGTAGAATAACCCATATAGCGCGTAGTTTACATGTCCCGACGCAAAGAAGTAGGGCATCATGAGCTTCACTGCCTCCAGGTGTAGTGGCCAATCACCTTCTTGTTCAGCCCGTACATAGAGCATCATTATCAGTACTGGTTTGATCAGGATGTCGACCCACATCTTTGTTGTGCGACTTGTCTTCTCTTTGCAAGGTCCTCAAGAGTTGTCATGAGATCGTTGAGAGACTTCAGGTGTCCCTGCACAACAATATCTCTCAGTAGCTCCTCAGCTACCATGCGCATGGCTCTCGTGTTCATAGGAAATTTCTTTCCTGCCAGAACTTCTGCAAGGCCCGAATCAGTCATCAATGTTCCGACTGCACCAACAAAACTCATCAGCATATGCATACCCCCTAATCTGGGAATGACCCGAGGAATCAGGTTTGGATATGCCCATTGTACCTCTACTGAAACTCTGTACAGTTGTTGATCTGCAGTGAAGACAGTGAAACCTTAACCAGTTTTCTCTGTTAACTGCTGTGATTTGCTCATGGCTGTCATAATTGTGTCTGGATGTGCTGGTGGCATATCAATCAATGGTAGATACACTGCTTTAGTTTTTGGTTGTGTGGCTTCTCCTTGATCGCGACACAAATACGTATTATAATATTAAATTATATCCATTGAATTCAGGACAGTTATCCCGCTGCACAACATCTGTCAAGAACCTGAGGTCACACTCATTATCATTGTGGATGTTATGATTTGGTCAGTAGATGGAGGTCAGTGAGTAGAGGCAATGCCTTAGTCACTTTACTGACAGATGTGTGTATGTTCAACAGGGTATCTCAACAAATACATTTGCTTTGAGATGATAGGCTACATCAATTAGCTTTAATTAAAATGCAGCTTATATAAATCACAAAATATGTTGTCGGAGTGTGTATACATTGATTGCTTGTTATCGAAGTAGAAATCGCCAACAGCCAATTTCTTGTACACTTTTTTATGAATCACCCTGTATAAATAATGTATAAATTGCTCTGCCATCTAAAATAACATTTAGAATTATCAAAATATGTATCATATATAATATATCATATCTGGTAAAAACCCAGAAAAGGGTTCTTAATGCAGCAATAAAACATGACAAAGTATACATTTTCACATATTTTTAGAGCAGAAAACGCTATTTTAGAATCCATTAAAAACAAAACTTATTTTATCAAAACAAGGTTAGGACCCAAATCTGGTTTGGCTGACTGCATGACTATAATACCGGATAATACCAAATAATACAGAATAATTTGAGAATCTACCGAATAATACATTTTAATTTCCAAGTCATCTTTTTTTTAGGTGAAAAAAATATATGAATTCAATTTATTAAGTATAAAAAAACACTTTAATTGACATATTGTGGTCTTAAAATGTCCATTTAATATATTTTAGAGTGACCTCCCTTGATACTGTATTGATTTCGTCCCTTTGTTATATATCGGTTCATCAGGGCTTCTTTATTGCAAAATATATACAATAGGCCTATAGAAGATGAAATTTTAAACATATTGGGAAAACATGATAAGTTGTTATAAATGAGAGTGTATTTATCAAGTAGAGTTCTAAATATTGAGGCAAAAGGAGAAATTGATCATTATGAACAAAATAAAAATATCATAAATCGTCTGCTACAGAGGCGGCATTAGGAAATATTTGTTGCGCTTTGATGTAAATCCATCACCGTAGTAAATCAGAAATTATTTAATAAAGCAAAAAAATCCAAGATCAGTCACATTTTCCAAAGACCTAATAACACAAAGATATGAAACGATCCAATAGATCAAAGACCTAATAACAATGACGTGATTATCAAATAATAGTGTCAGATATCATTAGTCTTTGCCAAAGATATAGGTCTTTGTCTTTGCCGATTCAAGTTACAATGTAATTTTGATTTTCTCGAAGTCGAAATGTAATTAAAACAAACTATTAGATATAAGTTAAATAATTTTTATTGTTCATATAAATTATTAATAATTTTCAACAAAGTCTTAATAGTACAATTATAACTAGGTATTTGGTTTTCAACCACATTTCTATAATATTTTTCTTCTCGAGTTGATTGCTTATTTAACAAGCGATGTTTTATAAAGCGCCTGTTAAGCATCACAGCGAGATTAAAATATTTAAAGCGTCTCTGCGAGATCTCGCTCAAATCTCACGCACCTGTTTTTCTGTCACGTTGCTTTGCGAGATTTGGGATCGATGCATATCTTTGTGTTATTAGGTCTTTGCATTTTCCAAGCATTTTCATTGCACAAATATACCAAGGGAAACAATCCATACATTCTCAAGAGAGGTCACTCCAAAATAAACAAAACAGATCATGTTTTGAGACTACCATATGATAATAACATGTTTTTTATACGTGTGAAAGCTCGCCTATAGGTTACCCGTACGAACACATCATACGAGATCAAAACAACGAGAATTCAGTACAATCTTACTGTTTTTCACATATCAAATCTCAACCCCATAGCACTTTTTTTTCGGCCATTTTGCTTCCGGTCTTACTGGACGGACAAATTATCGTAACCTATTCATTTCGTAACCGGTAAAACCCACAAACACGATATTCGTATGTTTTGACAAATCAAAGAATACTTAGAAGTAGAGAGAAAAATCAAATTAAATTCCTTCTTGATAAAGGAATGAAAACAAGGAATCTGATATGTGATAATTTGCGTGTAATTGCACTCGTTTTCTATTTTTAAAATGATATTTTCTCAACCGGAAGTAAACACATCCAACTGTGACGTCATTGCAACGCAAGTGAATTCATTGTAATGCAAGTAATACATAAATAACAAAAGGAAAACGACAGAAATGGTAGACAAAGATATTCTGACTCGTCACAAATGGATTTCATTCACTGTAAGGACTTTATGAAGGGTAAGCCGACTATTCTTTTGTACCTAGCTGTCATCATTATTTCATGGATTTTATATCTTGGCAATATAGAGAAGCAATAAACACTTGAAAATGATTGTAAATATTTCAACGGAAGTTATCGTTCGTTTAATACACTGGCCTCGGATATTATTTTAACTGAAAAGGACGAACAATTCTGTTTCTGTATCGACATAGCTTCATTTCAAGGTAAAATATTGATTATATCAATAATTTGCTTAAAAATATAACTTCATTTCTAAATTATTTGTTAGTATCTGCAGAGATCTCTGGTATCTGTTGGAAACCATCGTCACATCGCGTGACGTCACATGGTGTGTATTGTTTTTGTCTGTATCTGTTCCACGATGCTTTCGTCACATCGCGTGACGTCACACCGTGTGTATCGTTTTTGTCTGTATCTATTTGAAGCCGAAGCCGTCTTGTCAAATGTTAACCCCACTCAAGAAAATAGCTAAACTATCATATCATCGCCTGTCTAGCTATATAGTTGTATTGAATTTAAAGCGTTTATCTATATATTGCAGTAAATGTAGCAAACAAACAAAACTACAGTCAATTTCAAATTATTTGCCTTCAATTTACAATTTTTTTCACATTGTACAGTTTAACAGTTTATGTCTATGACCTAGTCTTTGTCAAATCATGAAAGTATGACCAGAATCAGTTCACCCTGGTTTTGGGGTATACATAGTAAAGTCTTAAGCCATGTCCTCCAACCTGAAAGAGAGGAAAACACTTTCATGCCTTCAAATGAGTCTATTGTTTTAAAGAAATGATGTTATATGTGGACTATCAGTAAAACACATAACTTTTCTTTAAACAGGCTGAATTTCTAGTAGTTTCATCTTTTTTTTTATCCAAAATTTGTTTATTGATCAAACTCAAATGAGTCCATTGTTTTAAAGAAATGATGTCATATGTGGACTATCAGAAAACACATTACTTTTCTTTCAACAGGCTGCATTTCTAGTAGATTCATCTTTTTTTAACCCAAAAGTGTTTATTGATCAAACTCAAATGAGTCATGATTGTTATAAAGAAATGATATCATATGTGGGCTATCAGTAAAATACATTACTTTTCTTTCAACAGGCTGAATTTCTAGTAGTTTCATTTTTTTTTTTATCCAAAATGTGTTTATTGATCAGATTGGACAAACTTGGTACTAAGAATTTAAACATTATTTTCACTAGGTTATTTTATATACTCTGCATGTATGTATTCAAACAACATTAAATTTTACAAAAGATTCAACATCTATTGACAGCACTATTTTCATACTTGGGAGCACAACAACCAATGATGTCATAGAACTCTTCAAATTGAAGAGCAAATGCAAAATAAAAAGCCTTTTACGGTCACCGATTTAGGTCCCTCTATGAAACAGGGCAATGTACACTAACTATATCAAACTCAAATAAGGTAAAAACAAACTGAGCATTGAAATCTGTAGATAAAGAGGATCAATCTCTTTTTAAATTCAACAAACACTCAAAATACTTTTTATTCAAATAAATTTGTATAAACATTTTGGTTGAAAAATAAGTGTTCTGTCCTCTGATATAACTGAAATACCACAGAAATATATCTGTTTTCTATGTCATTTATTGTGAAATACTTTTTTCTGTGTGAAATTGTATAATCTATAGAAATGGTAAAATTTAAATTGGTATACATTCATTGTAACAAAAAAAATTGTATACTGTACTGGTAATAATGAAATGTATCTGTTGTCTATGTCATTTATTGTGAAATACATTTTTCTGTGTGAAATTGTATAATCTATACAATAGAAATAGTAAAATTTAAATTGGTATACATTCATTGTAACAAATAAAATTGTATACTTAACTGGTAATAAAATTACACATATTTTCATGAACTGCTGCTCAAAATAAAAACCTATACTGTAGTTTAATGGTAAAACACCTGGTCTAACAAGAGTTCTAAGATCAAATCTCAGCAGGTGCATGTTTTGAAAGAAGCAACTAAACTTAACAATGTATACATGAAACAATTATGTTGTTGGGAGTTGTCTTACTTAAACACTTATTACATTTTTATCCAGGCTTCTAGTGAAAATAGTTTACTCCCTGTACCCTTTTCAAAAGCTTTTATAATTGAGCAATAACAATTAAAACAAGAGGGCCATGAGGCCCTGGAATCGCTCACCTGAGAATGGGCTATTTAAGACATTTATAACTCTCTCATGCTCAAGCCAAACATGTGGCTTCCAGAGTGTTAACAAGATTTCCCTTAAATTTGGTCTAGTGACCTAGTTTTTGACATGACATGACCCATATTCGAACTTGGCCTAGATATCATCAGGACAAACTTTCTGATAAAGTTTCAACATGCTCAAGTTTAAAATGCGGCTTCAAGAGTGTTAACGAGATTTTCCTTAAATTTGGCCTAGTGACCTAGTTTTTGATCCGACATGACTCATATTCGAACTTGGCCTAGCTATTACTTAGACAAATATTCTGACAAAGTTTCAACATGCTCAAGCCAGAAATGTGGCTTCTAGAGTGTAATTAAGATTTTCCTTCAATTTGGCCTAGTGACCTAGTTTTTGACCGGACATGACCCATATTCGAACTTGGCCTAGATATCAAAAGACAAACTTTCTAATAAAGTTTCAACATGCTCAAGTTTAAAATGTGGCTTCCAGAGTGTTAACAAGATTTTCCTTCAATTTGGCCTAGTGACCTACTTTTTGACCGGACATGACCCATATTCGAACTTGGCCTAGATATCATCAAGACAAACTTTCCGACAAAGTTTCAACATGGTCAAGTTTAAAATGTGGCTTCCAGAGTGTTAACAAGATTTTCCTTCAATTTGGCCTAGTGACCTAGTTTTGGACCCGACATGACCTATATTCGAACTTGGCCTAGATATCACTATGACAAACATTCTGACAAAGTTTCAACATGCTCAAGCCAAAAATGCGGCTTCAGGAGTGTTAACAAGATTTTCCTTCAATTTGACCTAGTGACCTAGCTTTTGACCCGACATGACCCATATTCGAACTTGGCCTAGATATCATCAAGACAAACTTTGCGACAAAGTTTCAACATGCTCAAGCCAAAAATGCGGCTTCAGGAGTGTTAACAAGATTTTCCTTAAATTTGACCTAGTGACCTAGATTTTGACCCAGTTTCGAACTTGGCCTAGAGTTGATCGAGATATATGTTCTGATAAACTTTTATAAAGATTGGATGCAAAATGTTGCCTCTAGTGAATTAACAAGAAAATGTTGACGACGGACGACGAACGACGGACAAAAGGCAATCACAATAACTCACCTTGAGCACTACGTGCTCTGGTGAGCTTAAAAGGAACGGTTATCAACATTGATAACTCTGAGAATCTGTACATGTTCAAGGTTTGATCCAGCTTTGATAACCGTTCTAATATCAAAGTTTTAACGAAATTTATACATCATATTTTTATAATAGAGCAATTTTAACATGATCACTAACAATGTTAAATTATTGCAAATTCTTCTGGAAAATCTATTTCTCTGTTTGTACTTTTTATAATTTCTTTATTTGCTATAAACATACTGTTTGTTGTTTTATGCAATACAATATATATTGAATATATTGATCAGATCTTTCATTATCCATTTATCCATTTCAAACAACATATTTCAGATACATGTATATAATTATAATCAGTTGTTGACACTAAGTCTGGTACTTATTAACAAATAATCTGATGCTGTTTCATGTTTTACAAATTAAAAACCAGAAAAGGAGATAGGGGTTCAAAGTGAAAATGTTGTTGAATTATAAGGAACATATTGTTCATTTTGGATATGTTCATTTTTGATCAATTACACCATTCCGGCAATGTATTCAGATTAGTCTCAGAAATCAAGTAATTTACATCAGGCAAGGGACTAAACTTTACCCTTTCCAACATACATCATTATAAATGGGACTTTTGAAAATATTTGTCAAAAATTACAGTTTTCTCAGTCTGTATGCATAGTGTTCTCATCTTAAATTGTCTCAAGATTATACATTCAGCCAGATCATGCAAAGTTAGCCATCTGCCTTGAAGATTGTTGTGTGGAGTATTTTAGTATTCTAGAAAGCCAGGGGAAAATGTTAGGTGCACTGAAGTACCATTGAAAGTAATGTTAAGCGTAAGTCATTCAATCAACCATGGTAAGAGTCAGTTTCCAATTATATGTATTATACTAGTTTACAAATAACTGGCATTTGTAAAAAATAAATCAGAACATTCTTCAATGCCTTCTAGTGTTGTTTTCCATCAACATCCTTGGAAATCTTACAGTCTGTTACAATCCTGACCTAATAA
Organism: Serripes groenlandicus; assembly: GCA_031761405.1. NCBI lineage: Eukaryota > Metazoa > Mollusca > Bivalvia > Cardiida > Cardiidae > Serripes > Serripes groenlandicus. The sequence goes on from JASEVX010000008.1 coordinate 66,312,664, forward strand.
AAAATAAAACAGATATATATATGTACAAATTAAACTTAAATGCTAAGTTTCGGGGGTTTTTCAATATGTTTTTCAAATTCTGTTTTATTACTTTCTACAATTTGCCTATTAATTTGTTTCTTGTTGGGGGACAGACAGTGCTTAATTAATTTGTTCTTGCTTTCACACGACCTAGGCTTTGCCTATTAACATATTACCAAATTCATATATATTTCACCTAAATGTACACGAATATGAATATTATTTGCAAAGTAAATGTATAATTCTGTAGTTTTTTCGAATTATCCGGTATTATTTGGTATTATCGAGTAACCTTTAATTTGAAAACGTTTACCCGCCATTTCCTCTTTCCTCTGTCCGAAAGTGTCCCATTGCAACTGTTCTTCGGAATGACTTAAAGATCCACATCGCCAAAGTTGATGCAAAACGAATTCTATTCATGAATCGGCTGAACAACGAATACATAGCCTATTCTACTGTTTACATTTGATCAAGTTGAGTACGATCATTTTTGGGTACGAAGTATAACAAACCGACCGTTTAGCATGAATATCCAAGTGTCAGGTTCTTTCGGTGTATACTGTTTAGCTTTAACTTCTTCGCCTGTATCATCATTAACGCCGGTGTCTTTAGTCTTCTCAGATCGTCGTGCTGGTGGCATCGTTTAGCTTTAAGAGGTATAGTATGTATACGTTGAAGAGTATCGTCTGCGGACCTTTGTTTAACATCGCATGCGGACCTGCCAATCATTTATGTAAATGAGGTTACTTAATATTCATAGATTCCCATATACGTAAATTCAATTTGTCTTTGGTTAACATCCTTATCTTGCTATGTATACTGCGTCTTTTAACACTAGATGTTTCTAGTCTGTAATGGGAATTTAGTTTGATCTAAGTCTACATCGTGCACTGTATCTAATAAGATCAGCTGCACATCCGTACAGTTCGATCTAAGTCTACATCGTGCACTGTATCTAACAAGATCAGCTTCACATCCGTACAGTTCGATCTAAGTCTACATCGTGCACTGTATCTAACAAGATTAGATGCACATCCGTACAGTTCAATCTAAGTCTACATCGTGCACTATATCTAACAAGATCAGCTGCACATCCGTACAGTTTGATCTAAGTATACATCGTGCACTGTATCTACTTATTCCTAGATTAATATGTTTATAGGCAAAGCCTAGGTCGTGTGAAAGCAAGAACAATAATTAAGCAGTGTCAGTCCTCAAACAAGAAAATAATTTGAAAAACATATTAAAACTCATATCTTTAAACAGTTCTGAAAGAGGGGCACCAAACAAACATTCCTGTGAAGTTTGGTTGAAATTGGTCCAGATTAGGAGAAGACGTCATTTGAAGCGTTAAGTCACAGTGAAAGAACATTTCTAGGCAATTTACTTGAAATCATACTAGCACTTTCATAAAAATGGAATTTTGCCCCTTTTCGGATGCCGCCTGGCTGCCATGTTTTTCAATTAATCAATATGGCTTCAACAAGTATTGTAGAGTGTCACTCAAGTAACTATTCTACCAAATAATATAGGAATCTGACAAGAGTAGAAGAATTTTAAAGATTAGGCATTTCGCCCTCTTTCTGATGCCGCAGCAACCAAAGTTGAACAATTTTGAAAGAGGACCACTATTTTTATAGGAACATTCCTGTGAAGTTTGGATGAACTGTAATGTTTGTCAACAAATGTGCCACCTGTTAATTTATAATTGCAACTCCTCCCACTTCATTGCATAAATTAAAATGTCCTGTGTTTTTTGTCAACGTTTACAAAATGACATGTAATGTAAGCCATCGTATGTGTCAGAATAATCTGTTATGTACAGGCAGTACACAGCCTTTTGTATGTATAGTTCCTTTACAATGTAGTACCAAGCGTACTTTGATTATGTTAATATGAAAAATGCAAAGCCTCATCGAGAGAACAGCGTCTATAATGGGTCTAACCTGTAGGTATGTGACTACCATGATAAAGGAATCTGTTTCAAGCTGTCCTACTTTTCCTACTTTATCTTTTGGTGCAAAGTAAAATCTTCAACAATTTGAACATTCAATTCATCACATGGACATAATTAATTCAGAAAGGTAAAAAATAACAATAGTGAAAACAAGTTTTTCCTTCAATTAGGCTTAGTGACATAGTTTCTGGGTTAAAAGCAATGTTCAAAACATCCATTCTGCCAAAGTTTCAACATGCTAACAATAAAAGAACAGCTGTCAGAGTGCTAACAAGATTTTCCTTTAATTTGGTTTAGTGACCTTATGTTTGACCCGACTTGACCAATAGTTAAACTTGGCCTAGATATCAATAATAGTCAGGTGAACATTCTGACAAAGGTTAAAGATGCTGAATCAAACCTTGAGGTCAAGCGTGTTTACAAGATTTTTCTCAAATGTTTTTCTTTGGACCTCATTGTTGTTTTTATCCAAAACACCAATTCTGACAAAATTTCAACATGTTAAAATTAACAAGAGGGCCATGATGGCCCTAGATCGCTCACCTTAATTATACAATGTACTGCAATGCAAAACACAGCAAGACAATTATTCTGAATGCAACCTACAGAGTGTTTACAAAATTTTCCTTCATTTGGCCTAGTGATCTATATTTTTTACCTGATATGACCCATATTCCATCATGGACTAGATATCATCAAGACAACATTCTGACAAAGTTTCAACTTGCTCAAAGTAAAAAATGCGGCCTCCGGAGTTGGAACAATATTTTCCTTTATTGACCTTGTTTCTGACCCAATATAACTCATATTCGAACTTGACCTAGATATCATTCAGCTCAACATTCTGACCAAATGTCAAATGCGGCTTTTACAGTGTTAACACAATTTCCCTTCAATTTGGTCTAGTGATCTAGTTTCTGACCCAATATGACCCATATTCGAACTTGGACCTAGACATTTTTAAGACAAACATTCTGACATAATTTCAAACTTCTGAGGCAAAAATTGCGGCCTCCAGAGTGTTAACAAGATTTTCCATCAATTTGACCTAGTGACCTACTTTTTGACCCATGTTAGAACTTGACTTACATATAATCAAGACAAACATTCTGATAAAGTTTCATCATGCTCAAGTTAAAAACGCAGTATCCAGAGTGTTAACTTGAAATGTGTCCTTATTTGCATTCAATACGTCCAGATACATTATCTAAAAGACAGAAATAATGTTTTTAGGTTATTATTTTTTTCGTCAATTCCTCAACCAAATTGACGAACTTGACGAAGCTCTTGTGAATGACTGATGGCCATGACATTTGTTATAGGGTCAAAGTTGCATTCAATACGTCCAGATACATTATCTAAAAGACAGAAATAAAGTTTTTAGAAAAATATTTCTTTCGTCAATTTCGTCAATTAAATTGACGAGTTGGCGAATTGACGAAATTGACGAAGCTCTTCTGAATGACTGATCGCCATAAAACATGAAATAGGGTCTAATTTGCATTCAATATTTCCAGATACATTATTTAAAGGAAAGAAATAAAGTTTTTAGAAAAATATTTCTTTCGTCAATTTCGTCAACTAAATTGACGAGTTGACGAATTGACGAAATTGACGAAGCTCTTCTGAATGACTGATCGCCATGAAACATGAAATGGGGCCTAATTTGCATTTAATACGTCCAGATACATTAAAGATTTTAGAAAAAATGTCACAGTTCGTCACTCGTCAACCTAACTTCACGGACCTAAAAAAATGTCAGAGTTCGTCACTCGTCAACCTAACTTCACAGACCTAAATCTTGTCGCGTGTCATTGTTATATATCATGTCTGCTTGTCCTAAAAGGTTTGAAAAGCTGTGAACTGTATACATTGTAATAGGGCTTTCCATAATCGGCTAGCGTGTGTCATTGGGACCCTGTGTCGTTGTTTACTTTGATTAGCATTCATAAAATAGCAGACTGATTTTGAGATCAAAATTTAGACATTTTGACTCAGAGACAAGTGCAGATCTGACAAAGATAATAAGCTGTTCCATAGTTGTATATTTTGATGTTCATTTTTCAAATTATAACATTGTTTACGTATAGGTTATCCAGTTGTTGTATATTTCATGATTAAGCTTTGCTTACGATAAACGGTGCACTCTAGAGGTAAATAAAACTTGAAGAGCCGAAATCAATCGGTACACGGCCGAAATCATACTGTCAGTTTGGTAAACTATTTTGAATGTATCCGCACGACATCTGGGGAAATATCTGGTCCGATCCTTTGAGGCTAAGATAACAATTTTGTGTCTGTAAAATTTCTATCCAAAATCGTTAATCCGGAAGATTCGCAATCCAGAGTTTTTTCTCTAGTGCCAAATTCGTAACTGTCCCCTGCCTCCTTAAAGTTTTTATTTTCAGCTGAACTATAATTAGTGCATTTATGTATTTTACACACAATAAAGGAAAACGAATACTCAAAACTGTGTTACATTTAGCACTAAGACCAATTTCTGAAAGTAACCCAATACAAGGGAAATAATCCAAATACATGTATAGCCAAAATGCATGAAAAAAACAACAGCTGTCCAAAACATGTAAAAATATAGTTTTCTACTAAATACAATGCATAGTGCAAATATTTACAAACATCTTAGACCTAGACGTGCTTTAATTCCTCCAATTAACTTATGAAACCAGACTTTTAACCTTAGAACAAGACTTTTATGTTACAATATATCAGAAATTTGCTTTAAACTTGGATCATTTACCATCTTAGAAGATTAAAGCAGTAATAGAAATTAGTCTCAACTACTAATGTATGGCTAATTAATAGTACAAAATCCCATTGATAACTCCATTCAATCAAGAGGGCCATGATGGCACTGGAATCGCTCATCTGAATTATTCAAAGTGATTTGGCTTGAAGGAATCTAAAAGATGGTATACCAAGAAACATTTCTACACAATTAGTTGATCATCGGCCAAACCATTTTGGAGATGATTTTTGAAGTGTTCACTTTAACCATATAAGGCAAAATAGCCCCGCCTGGCGGCCATGTTTTTGACCAATCAACATGGCTTGAAGGAACTTAAGAGGGTCACCCATGGATTATTTCTACAAAATTCTTTAAATTCAAGTTTTCACTATAGCCATATAAGGTTTAAAAAAGGCACGGTCCCTTGTCGGCCATATTTTATGACAAATCAACATGGCGTAAAGAAATCTGATAAAGGGTCACCCAAGGAACATTTCTACACAATTATTTGAAAATCGGCCAACCAGTTAGGGAGGAAAAGAATGTTGAAGTTGTTTTAATTTGGTTGCCATGGAAACCAGTATTCTACACGGATCCCAACAATATGAAGGAATTCTGATGAGGTCATTGAGAGGATGCTTTCTGTGAAATTTCATCCCAATTGAACCTATGGTTACTGATGAGAAGATGTTGACGAACGCACAACGCACATAGGGCGATCACAATAACTCATCTTGAGCACTTTGCTAAAAAGCCCTGAGAATATATCCCAGAAATAGAACTATACCAAAGTACCCTTCACAAACATTACTCTTTTCTATCTGTAGATGAAAGGGAAATAATCCCCAATGCCTTAATCTCACATTTAGTATTATTGTAGCCAGATAATGTTAATTACAAACACAAATACACAGACACCTGACATCTGACATCTGACACTATATCCCATTTATAAGAGTCCATAACTTACAGTCCAGCCTATTTTTAGATCACCTACTGATCACTTTTTGTCCGTCTTCCGTCGTCGTCCGTTGTTAACATTTAGATCATCTCCTCCTTAACCACATAACCAATTTCCACCAAATTTCACAGGAATGTTCCTTTGATAGACTTCTTTCAAAATTGTCCAAAGATTTAAATTCCATCGAGAACTTTGGTTGCTGCGGATTCAGAAAAGGGGAAAATTGCCAAATCTTAAATAATCTTCTTGTCCAAAAGTACTGGCCTGATTTGAAAATTATTTTGCACAAATGTTCCTTGGGGCACCCTTTACCAAGATTGCTCAATTATTTCCGATCTGTTAAAAAACATGGCCGCCAGGGGGCGGAGCTTGTTTTCATTATATGTGCAGTGTTAACAAATTTAAAAACTTTCTTGTCCAAAAGTATTAGCCCAATTCGAAAATTATTTTTCACAAATGTTCCTTGGGGCACCCTTTACCAAGATTGTTCAAATATTTCCGATCCGTTGAAAAACATGGCCGCCAGGGGGCGAAGCTTGTTTTCCTTATATGTGCATTGTTAAAACTTTAAAAATCTTCTTGTTAAAAAGTACTGGCCCGATTTGAAAATTATTTTGCACAAATTTTTCCTTGGGGCACCCTTTACCAAGATTGTTCTAATATGTTCGATCCGTTGAAAAAACATGGCCGCCAGGGGGGCGAAGCTTGTTTTCCTTATATGTGCATTGTTAAAACTTTAAAAATCTTCCTGTCCAAAAGTATTAGCCCGATTTGAAAATGATTTCTACCATGATTGTTCAAATATTTCCGATCCGTTGAAAGACATGGCCGCCAGGGTTGCTGCGGCATCAGAAAGGGTGCAAAATGTCCAAACTTTAAAAATCTTCTCCTCTGAATCTGCATGTCAGATTCCAATATAGTTTGGTAGAAATGTTCCTTTGGTGAGCCTCTACCAAGAATGTTCAAGGCATACTGTTTGGTTATCAGAAAAGGGGCAAAATGACAAAAATTGGAAATTCCTTTTTTAGCTCGACTTTTGAAAAAAATGAGAGCTATTGTCATGACCCTGGCGTCGTCGTCGGCGGCGGCGGCGTGGTCGTCCGGTTAAGGTGTTTTGTTTAGCTCATTTTTATTGGTAGACTTGCGCATGCGCAGAGGCTGCCATAGTCATAGTGAGTTTGAAGTCACGTGATGTATATGCCCTTCACCACCAACAATTAAGTGCAATTTTTGGTTTGACTAATTTACGAATGCTCACAAAAGCAAACATAGAGTAACGAAAAAAAATCCGATTATTCAAGCTTATAATAGAAAATAACAAGTCTTGTAAGTGTAAATATCATATTTAAAGTGTACACAATTATTTAGATATCACTACGCCAATATAGCACTGCACCGCGCAATTACCCTTTGTAAATTGTAACCCTTTTTTCCCTCTCGGCAGAGATGTAAACATCCACTCGCCCGCTAGCATAAGCGAGTGGAATGAAGGATCGGCTAGTACGAAATTCTAGGCGCTAGTCCATACATATTCGTTCATGTCCTTATTCATAAAGATAGTATGCATTGCTAAGCCTTTTCTTTCTCTTTCTCTCAGTCCATCTATTCCTTCGACAACGATTAACGATGACTGTTGCATTTTGGATAGGTGCTTTCGACAAGGTCCGCGTCTAAACAAACAAATTTCATCAAATGATTTGAGCGCTTTAAATCACTTGTTTATAAAGCGTTTAGAATACTTTGATTATAATAGGCAGAACGAATAACGAATAAATCTTGCAAGAAATCGATCATTTCTTTCGGCCAAAATCAGGTAAATGACCCGCGGATATTGGTTGTTACAACATAACTGATTCATCCTTTTATTCTAAATTTGTATTACACAGTTCAAAATTAGATTTTGACAGTTTGTTCGTTATGATTTTGACGCGATTCAAGATTTTGACGCGATTATTTCGTTCATAGAGTTGATTACTAACAGATGACTAAGTTGATGATGGAAAGAACATCAACAAGTTAAGTTAAGCTAAAACATGCACAGGCAGGCGAGTGTTTCATTAGGATAAGTGCAACACTCAATTCCCAATCCTGCTTGCCCTTTAACAAATCACAACCCACCCCACAATATAAAAACTCTGCAGCAGACGAATTAAAAAAAATCTGAGCAAAGATACAGAAAATCACATTTATTGGAAGTGTAATCATTGAATATAGTTGAAAACATTGTTGCAAAAGGAGAAAGCTTGTTATGAGCAATTTCTTCTTCTGCATCAATGTTTTCAAAAGTCGTCGGCTGCAATTACGTATGCAAGTGGGAAAGGTTTAAATAAGAAACACTTTTTCAAATGATAGTCAGTTGGCTATTCTAGTATATAATGTCCGTCTTAAATAATAATGACAAAACTTTCAAAAAACAAGAAAAAGATTTTTTACAATTTAATTGAAAACATATTTAATCAAAGTTGGGAAAGTTGTCCCTTTCCGTGCTTTTTTTTATGAGAGTTCAAATCACAAGCAAAACTTATGGGACAGAGTTGACAAATAACACATTGACACAATTTCAGATTTAGGCTTTGTTTCTGTCAAACTGCTGAAGAAGACAACACTGAGACACACATTTTGATTAAAAGTTTATTTAAAAAAAGGAATAATTTTATTTATGATAAACAACATTACAATGATGGTGTAGAAAATACATGTCAACAATACATTTTTCAATTTGTACATTCATTGCACAGACCAAATCTTAGTAAGTTTGAAATTATGGACCTCTCAGCACATTTTTTTCTCAATTCATTACTTCTTGGCAGGATTTTACTGCTAAAATTGATGATTTTTTTTTATTTTTGGCCGGATTGCTCTAGCAATTCCGGTCTATAGATTGGCGATGTCTGTCTCTCCGTCTGTCTGTTCGTCAACATTTTGGTTAAAGTTTCAGGTTGAGGCAAAATCTCAGCACTGGAAAGGGTTACACACTTGAAACTTTGCCTGAAGGTAACCGGTAAAATAAATATTCATATATGCACTTCTGTATCTCTTCTTAAACGATCGCAATTCTACCTTCAGTACTTTGTACTTTGATTCTTTCTGTTTTCTCCCTATCAGTCGAGCGTCTGTGCCGTACGCGGTGCTCTTGTTTTAAATCCTATTTCAGTGATCCTCTACTTAATTTGTTCAAGCCGTATTTATTGGTTACAAAATCATAGCAACCTCGCGTCATCACAAAAGGGGTAAATTGACCTTTTAGCTACAAATGACAACACCTACCATTCCACTCAACCAATTTCAACGTTACTTCACAGGAATGTTCCTTTGATGGTCCTGTTTCAAAATTGTTCAAAGACTTGCATTCAGTTGCACAAGATGTATACTTCATGCTAGTGGTTTAGACTATGGACCAACTGTACCGTTTAAGCTGAGACCATCAGCAGGCACTAATGACTATAGAAGATACAGATTCTTCATCAAAGGTAACTTAAAGTACATCAGTCGAAAATGAAGATGCCATTGTTAACCTGCAAATGCTTAAAATTGTGTTTGATAGCATTGACCGACATAAATGTGACGATGCACGTCTGAAACTGAGTGTGCTCGACCGGAAAGGTCTTTGTATACCATTTCAACTTAAATGCCAGAATTGCAGCTTTGTTTCGGACAAATCTGTATGCATATCATGGACTACTTATACGTGTTACGTATTAGTAGCCCAGGATACTATATATAGGTATATATATAATGCCTATGCATGTAGGGCCTTCATCTAATCAGGAACGTATTGTTGTTTTGCAATGACATGCAGTAATTTTAAATGGAGATAGAAACGTGTTGAAAGAAATAGTATCAAATATGCAATTTTAAAAAAGATCATAATAAACGTAGTCTACTACAGTAATGTTGCTTTAGTGCTTAATTTTCACTGTTTACACATTTACCAAACACAGACTCTGCAGCAGACGACTTTTGAAAACATTTTGGCAAAAGGAGAAATAACACCATAATGACCAACATCTTCTTTTGCTACATTATTTTCAACTTCATTCAATATTGTTCTTACATTTATAGAGATGTGTTGAATAGTTTTTACTAAATATGTTTTAGGTCGTCTGCTGCAGATTCGTAATGTAATGTAATGATAGAGAACAATTGCTCTGATTGAGCATACTCTTGTTAGCTTCTCTAGGCCCGTTTGATAGTGTACTCAACATCATGCTCAAGCAACTGACAGGTGCAGATACATTCAAGAGACAGAGTTAGATACATTCAAGAGACAGAGTTAGATACATTCAAGAGACAGAGTTAGATACATTCAAGAGACAGAGTTAGATACATTCAAGAGACATAGTTAGATACAAAGAAGTCCGGTGCGATACTATAGCTCTTTCCGAAAAGACCCAATGGTTATAGCACCGATACACGAGATGGTTATAGCACCGATACACGAGATGGTTATAGCACCGATACACGAGATGACCCAATGGTTATAGCACCGATACACGAGATGGTTATAGCACCGATACACGAGATGACCCAATGGTTATAGCACCGATACACGAGATGACCCAATGGTTATAGCACCGATACACGAGATGACCCAATGGTTATAGCACCGATACACGAGATGGTTATAGCACCGATACACGAGATGGTTATAGCACCGATACACGAGATGGTTATAGCACCGATACACGAGATGACCCAATGGTTATAGCACCGATACACGAGATGACCCAATGGTTATAGCACCGATACACGAGATGACCCAATGGTTATAGCACCGATACACGAGATGACCCAATGGTTATAGCACCGATACACGAGATGACCCAATGGTTATAGCACCGATACACGAGATGGTTATAGCACTGATACACGAGATGGTTATAGCACCGATACACGAGATGGTTATAGCACCGATACACGAGATGACCCAATGGTTATAGCACCGATACACGAGATGACCCAATGGTTATAGCACCGATACACGAGATGATGGTTATAGCACCGATACACGAGATGACCCAATGGTTATAGCACCGATACACGAGATGGTTATAGCACCGATACACGAGATGACCCAATGGTTATAGCACCGATACACGAGATGGTTATAGCACCGATACACGAGATGGTTATAGCACCGATACACGAGATGGTTATAGCACCGATACACGAGATGGTTATAGCACCGATACATGAGATGGTTATAGCACCGATACACGAGATGGTTATAGCACCGATACACGAGATGGTTATAGCACCGATACACGAGATGGTTATAGCACCGATACATGAGATGGTTATAGCACCGATACACGAGATGGTTATAGCACCGATACACGAGATGACCCAATGGTTATAGCACCGATACACGAGATGACCCAATGGTTATAGCACCGATACACGAGATGATGGTTATAGCACCGATACACGAGATGATGGTTATAGCACCGATACACGAGATGGTTATAGCACCGATACACGAGATGGTAATAGCACCGATACACGAGATGACCCAATGGTTATAGCACCGATACACGAGATGACCCAATGGTTATAGCACCGATACACGAGATGATGGTTATAGCACCGATACACGAGATGATGGTTATAGCACCGATACACGAGATGGTTATAGCACCGATACACGAGATGATGGTTATAGCACCGATACACGAGATGATGGTTATAGCACCGATACACGAGATGGTTATAGCACCGATACACGAGATGGTTATAGCACCGATACACGAATGGTTATAGCACCGATACACGGGATGGTTATAGCACCGATACACGAGATGGTTATAGCACCGATACACGAATGCTTATAGCACCGATACACGAGATGGTTATAGCACCGATACACGAGATGGTTATAGCACCGATACACGAGATGATGGTTATAGCACCGATACACGAATTGTTATAGCACCGATACACGAGATGGTTATAGCACCGATACACGAGATGGGTATAGCACCGATACACGAATGGTTATAGCACCGATACACGAATGGTTATAGCACCGATACACGAGATGGTTATAGCACCGATACACGAGATGGTTATAGCACCGATACACGAGATGGTTATAGCACCGATACACGAGATGGTTATAGCACCGATACACGAGATGGTTATATCACCGATACACGAGATGACCCAATGGTTATAGCACCGATACACGAGATGATGGTTATAGCACCGATACACGAGATGGTTATAGCACCGATACACGAGATTGTTATAGCACCGATACACGAGATGACCCAATGGTTATAGTACCGATACACGAGATGACCCAATGGTTATAGAACCGATACACGAGATGATGGTTATAGCACCGATACACGAGATGATGGTTATAGCACCGATACACGAGATGGTTATAGCACCGATACACGAGATGATGGTTATAGCACCGATACACGAGATGATGGTTATAGCACCGATACACGAGATGGTTATAGCACCGATACACGAGATGGTTATAGCACCGATACACGAGATGGTTATAGCACCGATACACGAATGGTTATAGCACCGATACACGAATGGTTATAGCACCGATACACGAGATGGTTATAGCACCGATACACGAGATGGTTATAGCACCGATACACGAATGGTTATAGCAACGATACACGAGATGGTTATAGCACCGATACACGAGATGGTTATAGCACCGATACACGAGATGACCCAATGGTTATAGCACCGATACACGAGATGATGGTTATAGCACCGATACACGAGATGGTTATAGCACCGATACACGAGATTGTTATAGCACCGATACACGAGATGACCCAATGGTTATAGCACCGATACACGAGATGACCCAATGGTTATAGAACCGATACACGAGATGATGGTTATAGCACCGATACACGAGATGATGGTTATAGTACCGATACACGAGATGGTTATAGCACCGATACACGAGATGATGGTTATAGCACCGATACACGAGATGATGGTTATAGCACCGATACACGAGATGGTTATAGCACCGATACACGAGATGGTTATAGCACCGATACACGAGATGGTTATAGCACCGATACACGAATGGTTATAGCACCGATACACGAATGGTTATAGCACCGATACACGAGATGGTTATAGCACCGATACACGAGATGGTTATAACACCGATACACGAATGGTTATAGCACCGATACACGAGATGGTTATAGCACCGATACACGAGATGGTTATAGCACCGATACACGAGATGGTTATAGCACCGATACACGAATGGTTATAGCACCGATACACGAATGGTTATAGCACCGATACACGAGATGGTTATAGCACCGATACACGAATGGTTATAGCACCGATACACGAGATGGTTATAGCACCGATACACGAGATGGTTATAGCACCGATACACGAATGGTTATAGCACCGATACACGAGATGGTTATAGCACCGATACACGAATGGTTATAGCACCGATACACGAATGGTTATAGCACCGATACACGAATGGTTATAGCACCGATACACGAATGGTTATAGCACCGATACACGAGATGGTTATAGCACCGATACACGAGATGGTTATAGCACCGATACACGAATGGTTATAGCACCGATACACGAGATGGTTATAGCACCGATACACGAGATGGTTATAGCACCGATACACGAGATGGTTATAGCACCGATACACGAGATGGTTATAGCACCGATACACGAATGGTTATAGCACCGATACACGAATGGTTATAGCACCGATACACGAGATGGTTATAGCACCGATACACGAATGGTTATAGCACCGATACACGAATGGTTATAGCACCGATACACGAGATGGTTATAGCACCGATACACGAGATGGTTATAGCACCGATACACGAATGGTTATAGCACCGATACACGAATGGTTATATCACCGATACACGAGATGGTTATAGCACCGATACACGAGATGGTTATAGCACCGATACACGAATGGTTATAGCACCGATACACGCGATGGTTATAGCACCGATACACGAATGGTTATAGCACCGATACACGAGATGGTTATAGCACCGATACACGAGATGGTTATAGCACCGATACACGAATGGTTATAGCACCGATACACGACATGGTTATAGCACCGATACACGAGATGGTTATAGCACCGATACACGAATGGTTATAGCACCGATACACGAGATGGTTATAGCACCGATACACGAGATGATGGTTATAGCACCGATACACGAGATGATGGTTATAGCACCGATACACGAGATGGTTATAGCACCGATACACGAATGGTTATAGCACCGATACACGAATGGTTATAGCACCGATACACGAGATGGTTATAGCACCGATACACGATATGGTTATAGCACCGATACACGAATGGTTATAGCACCGATACACGAGATGGTTATAGCACCGATACACGAGATGGTTATAGCACCGATACACGAGATGGTTATAGCACCGATACACGAGATGGTTATAGCACCGATACACGAGATGGTTATAGCACCGATACACGAGATGGTTATAGCACCGATACACGAGATGGTTATAGCACCGATACATGAGATGGTTATAGCACCGATACACGAGATGGTTATAGCACCGATACACGAATGGTTATAGCACCGATACACGAGATGGTTATAGCACCGATACACGAGATGGTTATAGCACCGATACACGAATGGTTATAGCACCGATACACGAGATGGTTATAGCACCGATACACGAATGGTTATAGCACCGATACACGAATGGTTATAGCACCGATACACGAGATGGTTATAGCGCCGATACACGAATGGTTATAGCACCGATACACGAATGGTTATAGCACCGATACACGAGATGGTTATAGCACCGATACACGAGATGGTTATAGCACCGATACACGAATGGTTATAGCACCGATACACGAGATGCACTTTTTCCTGGACAAGAAAAATACTTGAGCTCTAGCTGAGTGGGATAAGAAAGGGTAAATTGAATCGTGAGCGTTATTATTGATTGATTGATTAGGGTTTAACGCTGTTTTCAAAAAAGAATTAGTCTTACAACGGCGGTCAGTTCACCTACGCGCGTGTTTCCGGCTTTTTAACACCCACCAGTACTCACCACAACAGTCTTTTCAAGGAACTGAGCTTTCCACATATGCTATTAATCTAGTTAGTGGAAGACAAATGACGCGCTTGTCATAATGACCTTTGTCAAACGTCGGAAAGAATGTTGGCCAAGCTGATGTTCGAAGTGAACGTTCTTACTGGGATGTCAAATATCTCAATCTGATTAAAACCATCTCCTCAAAAACACTACGCTATGAGGTCATTTTCAGAAGATCGTGTACTTTAGTCAGATTGTCAAATATCTCAGACTGCTTTTTTGTTTGCTCCTTCCAGATACGTGTCCAAGATATGGTATGCAACTCTTACACTCATATTGTTGGTTTAGATTTCTTAAAATTATTTAATGTAGCCATATTCAATATGTTGGTCCAATGACTGAATAGTTCTCATCTTATAAACAATCTAGGCAATACAGTTAGTTCTGCGGGTAGTTTTATGTCAATGGGTTTCATGTAACCTATAGCATTGAAATCTGTTGTTGTGGCGATTCGTTTGACAATCGCCGCAATGCTAACAAAAACAACAACAACGAAAACAAAATACATAGTCAGTTTTGCACAGCCCGTTGACTTTTAATTCCTTACTGCAAACCAATTAACCTAAATCCGTTAAACCGCCAAATATATAGTTTCATCAGTGATGCAGAGACACGATTAATACTAATCATGTCAGTGCTACTTTGGTACCGGATTGATTCTAAGATTTGAGATTTATTAAGATAATATCTACATAGAGTTAAATTATGTCAATATTATCTTGCTTCATGTTTGGGCTGATCATTGCACGTTCTATAACTCTCATGATACTCAAAACACCTCAATGACGCAGTATAAGGCGTCTGGTAATTCCAAAGGGTTCTATAAATAACTCGCAAGACTGGTTACCGATTGTTCTTAAATCTCAATATTATAAACGCTTTATTTTGTAGTTGTTGCAATATATGAAAGCGTCTAGATGATAAGACTGGTTTACAAAGGTTTCAACCCTCTGTATGTTATAGAGTCAATTAGCAATCAATGCTGAAAGTGTAGCCTAATTTAGTTGGAGATCAAGCATTATCATATATGCCTATATTTGTATCAATTGAACAGTTTGGAAAATAGAGAAATTGTGCTTTATGAGCATGTTTTGTGTTTGGTTTTGCTCTCAAATTTTTCAAAGCAGTTAACTTTTCTGTGGAGAATGTGAAGGAACTACATTGAACAGACCTGTTCAATATCGGACATCATTGAAACAAACACCAAACTAATGAATACTGTTTTCTCTCCTTTCTATGATAATTTAGTCATTTCTTAAGTGTACAAAATATTTTCTCTTAATATGGTCTAGCGACCTGGTGATAAACATGTGATAACCCAAACAATTTTGATTACAAATAACCAAGACAAACATTCTAATGAGCTAAAACGGTTGTCTATCGAGTACCAAACTAGATTTTTCTTAAATTTGGAATGGCCTAATTTTGAAAACTTAAAAATCACCACGACAACATTCTGGTAAACTAACATTATTCTACTGTCAAAAGATGCAGCCTTTCTCAAATTAACCCGCACCAGAGTGCACTATTATTGAAAATCGCAAGGCCTACACCGAGATACTGCTTGTTACTTTGCAGGATTTTATATACGATCGCCACTACAGTGCCATCGGCGCTTTGATTTATTTTAGAGTCTTAATAGTGTATAGTGATGGGGCGGATAACATGTACATGTTTGGGTTTTTAGATTCGAGCACCTATATGTGTTTGAGACGTTAACTGGATTTACTCTCGCCTTTGAGACAGCCCCGAAAGAAATCAATTTGTTTTCTGGTGTTTTACTTTTCTTTCAACGATTTATTAGTTAAACCACGTCGTTACCTTCGTAGTTTTATAGGCCTACTGGTCCATTCATCCTGACACGAGCGAGTCGGTCATAATGCTAACGCCAAACACCCCGAGTGCCAAGGAAACTCTTACACTCCAGTCTACACCACCAAACAAGCAAGTTCCTATTTATTTTTAAACGCACTTTTGTTACAGTGTGTTACCCTTTTGCCCTGCATGTCGGGTAATCCCTGGTGTACAGGGTGAATATCTATTTTTTATTGCCGACTCCTTATCGGCAGGACAAATCTAACAGACAGTGCCTTTGGTAGAATTCATCCTAATTGGCGTCTTCTAATCAGCAAGCTAATCTAAACAACTGCGCCAAAGTGAATTATATTTTAAGTGCGGCTGTAAAATTATTTTAATTGCAATTACTGTTGACCAATCAAAAGTCTTCATTTGGGACAATTCCATTGGTCAACAGGTCAATTCACAACAGTATTTAATGCTGTGTTAGGCTAGATATCAGGACTCCGGACTCCGGTGTGTGAAAAGACCTGCTTAGGTTCTTACTTGCGGTAGTCGTAGTAGCGAGACATTTTGTATTAAGTTATCTGCATTTTGGACTTAGACTTTCTTTGCCGTATTAGGAGTCCGGCGGGTTTTAGTTGTTAAGTTAATTGTATATGTTTTAGTATTACGAAGTGTATACATATTTAAAGTGAATCGCTTGTTGACTTCTTATTTATTCAGTTACTACTATTTGCTAAATACTTAATGTTCCAGTGAAATGAACATTGTTGAAAAGTCGCATCTTAAACACAACGCACATTTTATTTACGTTTGTTCAGAGTACGCGTGTACTGCTCTCTGATCTTATTTCCAAACCTATACGATCACGTTAAACTATTCGAAGTACTACACAGTGTATGATGGTCAGATTACACCGATACGGCGGACTTATCAAGACTTCAATCCCCCGGCAAAACATGATGCAATTCCGTAACCCCCTCCACCGTTTAAGATGCGTCAAAAGTCATCTGTGTCTGCGCCCAAATATATAAATTAGTATCGCCGCCTCTGTAAAGTCACGGAATTCACATTGTTTCGATTGTATATTTATCAGTACTCACAATCAAAGCATGCACGCAGTTTAAATCTGGCTATGTTAAGTCGAGATTTCAGACATGTGTATATATGGTATTGAAATTTAGGTTGTATCTCTTTATCTCTGTTTGAATTAACTGTTCTAAATTGAATAGGTTATATATGTGTTTTTGTTATTTAGTTTGTATGTGGGAAAGTATAATCAAGTGTTCATCTTATCTTAAACGCCACGCCCTGCCTTTCTCTGTTGGAAAAGGGGTTAAACTCCCTGCTTTTCTTTGTTGGAAAAGGGGTAGTATGGAAGTTTAAGTCCTACACTTAAGTTTGGAACATTGTGATCAGAGATGAACATTTTCCAGTTGCCGATGTATCTAGAACGGACTTATTTTGCCGCAATGTTTTTAACTCAATGGAATAAAAATAACTTGCATTTATAGAGATGTTCAATAGTTTTGCCTGAATGCTTTAAACCAATACTGTATACACTCTAGCTTTCTACCAATTTCACAAGTCTGCAGTTCGCTTGATTCACATGTTTAGTTCATGGTTCCCGTAATACTTTGGGTTATGCGGGAGAATAGCAGGCATCAAATATTTAAAAACAACTGGTTTAAAGTATTATTGTCTTATGTATTACTGTTTTATTAGTATTCACATTTTCTTTTGTGAACTGTGTGTCAAGTGTAGTATTCAGCATATCGAGCGTCAATCCCATTTACCAAATTTATCTGATCGTTACATCTGTTAGACCCAAGTGCTTATCGAAAGCTTGTCTTGCCGCTATGTCAGCCCAGTATTCAATGGAGGAAGCCACAATCCACAATTTTTGCATTCCTGAAAAACCTGTTAAACATGCTTCTAATGAAATTGAATTTGATGATGCTCTTTTCCGTGACTCTGTAAAAATTTGCCGTGAATGCTGGAGTCAATTTGCAACCCTTTACTCCGGTACTGAGAGCACACATTATGACCGAATGTACGACTTGTCCGTCACAGATTGTGTTAATAACATTAAGGAAGAGTCTATTAGTGTGGATGGGGATCACATTTCCTAAAATGAACTGTTATCTGCCGTTTCATCATAAAAACTGGCAAAATGTGTGTCTTTTTACAACTAACATCTTATACATAATCGGCTAATGTTAAAACATTACGTACTGTTTTTATTTGATTTGGTGCATTGTTATGCTTATGTTCCTACAGTTCTTAAACCGGGTATAATTTTGACCTTATATACATTCGAATAATTATCCAGCCATTACCCTTTCTTCGTCTTTGTTGAAATTATATGAAACGTGTTTTATTCAGGGGACTGCACGTGTCAATTAATAAACCGTTACATTCATTACAGGGCGATTTTCAATCAAACATGGGTAGGTGAATGACTTCTTTCGTTTTGAAAGAGAGTATACAGCACTTTAAAAAAGCCAATATTAAACCGGTTTTTTGCCTTTTAAATTCGCGTCAAGCATTTTGACCGGGTGTGGCATGACGGTTTCTTCTACAAATTACGAGAACTAGGTGTTCAACTTAAACTTCTTAAATCTGTAATATCCATGCGCTCTAACATGAACAGTTATGTCGTATATATAGGTCACTTCTCTGACTGCTTCTCGGTTGGTGTGTGTATATGTCTGCATGTGATTTGCACACCCCTGTAGTATTGTCCAGATGCCAGTCTACTAACCATGCGCATGCTCCAAGAAACCCCGCTTTATGTAAAGGCTTCTCGCAGAATAAACTTAGATCTTGTAGAATAAACACGTGTTGTGTTATACTTTTACCTTCATGAAAGACTACTTGATTTACTGTTACATCAAATTTAACGGCATTTTACCTCCGAGGATGGAATGGGACTCCTCAAATTTACCAGACGCATGGGACAAATTCGAGAGACATGTTAAATTAATGATCACTGGTCCTCTGAAAGGAAAATCAGAGGTAGAGCAAATCGCGTACCTGTTGTTATGGATTGGGGATAAGGACAGAGACATTCACTCTACATGGACAGACATTTCCGAAGAAGACGTAAACAAAATCCAAACATACTATGACAAATATCGAGCTTTTGTAAAGCCGAAGCTAAACCCAATTTTTGCTAGATATAAATTCTACAATCAGACACAGGGCGATGATACCATTGACTCATATTTAACAAGACTTTGTGCAAAAGAGTGCAGTTTCAATGACCAAGACGAAATGATCAGAGATAGAATTGTTTTCGGCACGAACTCAATGAAAGTAAGAGAACGGCTCATCAACGAGGGTGCAGCTTTAACAATGGACAAGGCGGTCCAAATCTCACAA
Source organism: Serripes groenlandicus (assembly GCA_031761405.1). Taxonomy (NCBI): domain Eukaryota; kingdom Metazoa; phylum Mollusca; class Bivalvia; order Cardiida; family Cardiidae; genus Serripes; species Serripes groenlandicus. The sequence goes on from JASEVX010000008.1 coordinate 66,332,692, forward strand.
AACTTCGAATATTCGAAACAGCAGCTTTCATCAATGGCTATGGGCAGTACAGGCGGACACGAGGTGCACAACGTTAAGCGGCACCAACGGCATAACACTAGGGACAGGAAACCAAGGCCAAAAACGAATTGGGAACAAGAAAACACAAAACAAAAGTGTAGAAACTGTGGGACATTACACAACTTCAAGAGTGAATGCCCGGCAAGAGGGAAACGATGCCACGGATGTAACAAACTGAACCATTTTCAAACAGTGTGTCGATCCAGTGGGAACGAAGTACATGAGGTCAACTGTGACAAAAGTGATTCAAGTGATTACGATTCGGATTTTATGTATACACGGTACACGATTTTGATTCTCGACCCGACTGCATCCCTTACACTCTCCTTGGGCAAATCCTCATTCCCAATTACTTTCAAAATAGATACAGGTTCCAAAGTAGATACTTTACCAATTTCACAATATAACAAAATGAAGTGCAAATCCCCCTTGGTACCCCCCGATAGTAGGCTATCGTCATACACAGGCGACCCGCTCCCTGTGATTGGAAAGGTCACGTTAACATGCAAGCATGCAGACAAATCGGTCAACACCTGTTTTTATGTTGTAGATAGTAAAGCTACCGCAATACTGAGCCTTCAGACATCTATTGACCTTGGCCTAATAAGACTGACTTACGCTATTGACAAACATCAGCGTCTAGACAAACAGAATGTGCTGACGGAATGCGATGGTATTTTCAAAGGTCTATTCCCAGGAACATTTTCTTTGCATCTTAAACCAGACGCTGTACCTGTCGTATGTCCCCCACGACGGGTACCTGTAGCTTTACAGGACAGACTTAAAAAGGAACTTAAATCAATGGTAGACAAAGAAATTATTCAGAAAGTGACTGAACCGACTGAATGGGTTAATGCGCTAGTATGCGACGAAAAACCGACAACTGGGAATCTGCGAGTGTGCCCAGATCCCAAGGCACTCAATGACAACATACTCAGACCTCATTACCCAATGCGTACTATAGAAGACGTAGCAGCACGCTTGACTGGCGCTAAGTACTTTAGTGTTTTGGACGCCACAAAAGGATACTGGTCAATTAAACTGAATGACGAATCGTCATACCTGACCACATTCAACAGCCCTTTTGGAGGACTTACCCGGTGTCACATCGATAATTGACGACTTGTGATTTACGGAAATACTCAACAAGAACACGACAGTAATCTTAGAAATGTGCTTGCACGCGCTAGAGAAAAGGTAATACGGTTTAACCCTGACAAATGTGTAATTGGCTCAACTGAAGTAAAGTACTTTGGACACATTTTGAGTTCGGACGGATTAAAGCCTGATCCCGAGAAAGTTTCAGCAATATTGGCCGTGAAATCACCTCAAAATAGGGCTGAATTAGAAACCTTGTTAGGAATGGTTACCTATCTGACCAAATTCAACTCCAATTTATCTGAGCCCTATGCGTGACCTACTGAAAAAAGACGTAGAATTCATTTGGGACTGTGCACAACAAGGTCAAAATGGCTATCACACAAGCCCCAGTTCTAGCGTACTTTAATGCCGAAAAACCAGTCCGACTGCAAGTCGACGCAAGTTCTAGGGGCATTGGGGTCACATGCCTCCAAGACGGAAAACCGATTGCTTTCGCTTCAAAGACATTGACACAGACAGAAATTGGCTATGCTCAAATCGAGAAGGAAGTGTTAGCCATTTTGTTTGGACTGACACGTTTCAGACAGTTCTGTTATGCGCGACATACAGTTGTCGAATCTGACCACAAACCAATTTTGTCAATAATGAAAAAACCTCTGTGCAGTGCACCTCCCAGACTACAAAGAATGCTGCTACAGTTGCAGAACTTTGACATAGAAGTTGTACATGTAAGCGGCAAAGACATAACAGTTGCCGATACATTGTCACGTAACTTTGTTGATAATACGTACTCCGACTTGACAGAAGGACTCGACGTACATATACATACGGTACTCAAAAGCCTGTCCGTAAGTGACAACAAATTGCAGCAAGTTCGAACAGCTACACAAAATGACAGCCAGTTTCAAATATTGAAACAGACTATACTTGACGGATGGCCGGATGGCCGGATGCGAGAACTGATTGTCCAGCAACAGTGCTAGAGTTCTGGAATCACCGGGACGAAATGTCGGTGGGCGATGACATAAATTTTCGAGGTCAAAAATTAGTAATCCCCAAACCATTGCGTCAAGAAATGATAAACGCAGTTCATATCGGTCATATGGGTGTCAATAATACGGTAAGCCGGGCACGTGATATAATGTTTTGGCCTTTAATGACAAAAGACATAACTGACCACGTGTTAGCATGCCATCTATGCTTAACACACAGAAATGCAAACCCCAAAAGATTATGTAATAACCGCTGACTACTACAGTAAGCACTTTGAGATAGACTTGACACAAAAAGTATCACGGTGATACGCAAGTTAAAAGTACACTTTTCCAGGTTAGGCCAGGTAGAATCACTGAAAAGCGACAACGGACCTCAGTTTAGTTCGGACGAATTCGCTAAGTTTGCTACTGAATGGAATTTCACGCACGTGACATCTTCAACAGGCCATAGTCAGTCAAACGGTTTCGTTGAAAAAATGGTCTCTGTAGGAAAATGCATACTTAGGAAAGGCAAGGCAAGCAAAACTGATCCTTACTTGCCTATGTTAGAATATCGTAACACGCCGCTCGATTGCGGATATTCCCCAGCCCAGTTGCTGATGGGTAGACGACTAAAGTCCGTCTTACCCACAACTGAAAAACAATTACAACCTCAGATAATTAATCACCAGGCTGCTATAAAGTACATGCAAAACAGCAAAATTACCCAAAAACAACATTATGATAAAGATTCGAAACCCCTCCCTATCCTTAATGTTGGTGATTCATGCAGAGTGCAAATGGGTAAAATATAGAAACAGGCCGTTGTTCTAGAAACGCACGGAGAAAGATCATTTCTTATCAAGCCTGAAGAGGGTGCGATTTTAAGGCGCAATACACGTTTCCTGCATACAACGCGGGAAATCTGTCCAAGCATTAGTCATGAGGAATTCATGCCAACAATCTTGCAGCTGCAAAGCCCTGGCCAAAAGTCAATTCCCCAGATTTCTTTTAAACCCGTCCACTTACCCCGTATGGAACCCCTGAGCACCAGTCACTCCCAAAGTTCACCTACAAGTGACTGTAACAATACACCTTACCGCACGCGCAGTGGTCGAGAAGTTAAATCCAACCAGTTATTCAATGATAATCAATGGATCAAATAAAGGTTGACAAGACGTTTAGTCGTGTGTATAGACATAATAAACACAAACTCAAATTTCCTTATATGTTTATTGAATGTAATACTTTATATCTCATTTACGTATTCATGTTATGTTGGAAAATAATACATTTTTATTTTTATTTCAAAAGAAATGAGATGTAGTATTGTCCAGATGCCAGTCTACTAACCATGCGCATGCTCCAAGATACCCCGCTTTATGTAAAGGCTTCTCGCAGAATAAACTTAGATCTTGTAGAATAAACACGTGTTGTGTTATACTTTTACCTTCACGAAAGACTACTTGTTTACACCCCCTATTGTTTTATTTAAATTTAAATACTGGAGATTTAATTGGTGAGCGAACACATATCACGGATTACAACAACTCAAATTGAGTTGAGTTGAATATTGGAAAATTAACCATGGAATGACCTAATCCTCCCATATTTAGAGGCTAACCCTTTCTCACATACAACACATCTGATGCGGACGACTTAGAAAACTATTGAAATGTGCTGGAAACAGTTTGGCCAAAAGAAAATACTGATGCATCTCTAAGACTGCAATAGTTAGAGGTCTCATGTATACAACACATCTGAAGCAGATGCATAAGAGAACACGTATGCAATATATATTTATTGGAAGCCGCCAGGAGGCGGCTTCCTGTAGGGATGCTTTTAATTTTCGGTCAAGGAGAATATTTAGACCTGCCAGCGTGACCACATATCTTGATTTCTCTTTGTCCTTTCTAAGTACATTAATTTAAGGTAATGACTTTTAAAACATCCCTTTTATACTCTATATACATGTGTGAGTTTTAAAAATTACAAACAAAAGACAAAGGCCAGTATATTAATTGTATGTATGTACATTTTTATTTAAGCGAAATTCATACTGTATCTACTCTAGACAGTAAAATAGAGAACCCTTCTATTGAATTTGTAAATGTAGTCTGGTTCCTTAACATTACATGCTATGATATATTACGCAGTAATTAGACGAAGAAGCCTCGTCCCGTATTCACTAAACTTTTCAATTTAGATATTTGTCTTAATCTAAATCTTAATATTTAGTCCACGCAGACATGAAAACATTTAAACCACAGAAATATCTGTTTCAAGATCAATTTCGTCCTTTTTCGCTGTTGCAGTTCCACATTTCATGAATATCGCGGTAAACACGATATCGGTGTATTTTGCCTAGCCAACAACATGTTTTATCACGGATGCGATGTGAACATCCAGAATACTTAAATGAAATGAAATCTTCTGGTTCTTACAAACAAAGTGTGATCGGATTAACTGAACTGTATTTAACTTATCACTGTAAATGTAGACAGCATTTCAACTCTTATATCAACTGGTAAATTAACAGTTTGAGAAATAAATTCAAGTAAATTTTCAAGCACTGGTTTAATGTTTTCAAAAATATTGAAACTAGTTCCTATGTTAAGCCTTTCCCTTATACGTAGCACATTAAGTAAAAATTGGAACATCTTGCTAAATGAAGGTATAATTTATGGACATAAAGTAGAAAACATTGTAGCAAAAGGATAACTTGTTTTCAAAAGTCGCTGCAGCTAATGTCAGTCTTTCGGATTACGTGTACATAGAAATACGTTTACTTGATTTTCTGAATGCTAATCACGACACGAGTTCACATCAGTTTCGTCAACTCGAGATTGTGCGTTTGTAATCCGACAGCTTTGATTTTCAATTGCTCAATTTGCCACAATAATTTCAACTCTTTTCAATTATCTTACTATCATTTATAGAGATTTTCTATGTTTTGTACTTGATGATTTTAAAGTCTGTCAGAGTAAACATCATTGAAATCATTGTAGCAAAAGGAGAAATTGCTCATAATGAGCAATATCTGCATTTGCCACAATAATTCAACACTTTTCAATTATCATACGATCATTTATAGAGATTTTTTTTTTACTTGATAATTTCAAAGTCGTCTACTGCAGATTTGTTTTATGTGGGAAACCCTTATCCATTATCATGACTTACCGATACAAACGAAAAACAGATCTTCTGTGTGTCAGCATTATTTGATAAAACATTATCATAACAGGGCGTGTGTTCAATACAAATAGTTGATTGTTTTTGGTACTAATTTATCATAACCTCTTGTCCATTTATCTTTAGTATTATATGTCACTTTTTATGATCAGCTTAACTCATTTATCTCATTCTCTTAAAACACAGACCCTGCCAGGTTAAATATCCTACATAAAACTTATATCTTCAATAATCGATATCAGCATTACTGACTACAGATTAAATTGTTCTAATGTTTGTGGATTTAAATGATCTTTTTTCTTATTTCTTCATGTGAAACGAAATATTGCGGCTTCTCTTTGATGCTTTGCATCAAACATCCGTCTTGTATATATATATGAAATGTGTTAAACAGTTTGGCAAAAAGAGAAATACATTGCTTTTTAACAAATTTGTATGCTGCAGATGTATATAAATGCGTCTACATGTAGGAAATGGTAGAATATTTATCTGTCTGTCTATGTCCCAAATACCATTTTAAAATTATTATGTGGAGGCTTTGATCAAGCTGAACAGATTCAGTCTGCTCTGAGCTTTACTATTCACATTGTTTGGACAGACTCACGTAATGTTAATGGTGTGTTTAACTTTATAAACTTAACTTTACAAAATTGATGGAAAGAGATAACACGGTTTAAAACTTTCTTTTCGGCAGTAGACTTTAAATATGTTCAAAGTTGTCTGCTGCATATTTGGCATATATGGGAAAGAGTTATTGATCTGCAAACTCGATGAATAGAGATGAATATTTTGGTAAAAGGAAAAAATAATAAACCTGAGCAATTTATCCTGTTTTAAAATCGTCTGCTGCAGAGGCGTCAAACGCTGTCTAAATGATGAAAAGGATTAAGACATTTCACGTGCAGGTAACCAAGGAACACCTTAATTTGCATAAACAACAATTTTCTGATTGGCTCAAGACGAATGTCGCGGGAATGTTAGCGTTCAGTTCACTCACTAGGCTTTAAATGTCCATTGTACATATACACTCTGACAAAGACACTCGTGCTCTAAAGTTAAACAGGATTGAATAAGTTTGATTGACAAGGAATTAATACAGTTCCTTAACTTAATGTGACCGGTAAGTTATCTCTCTGAAGACATTATAGCACAAGAAGACATTGCTCATAATAAATTCTATGAAATGTATTAATGATTATTCAGAAATGCCGACCTTGCAACAGACGAGCAATGGCGTGCGCTCCTTGGCACTATTATTATATTTTCTAAGCAGATCTGTTTCAAAAAAGGAAAGCATGAAAAGTTCTTGTCAGACTTAATGTGGCACAGTTCACCCCTCTGTATTTTCTAATTCTTTTGTTTTGTTTCAGAATGTAGTGGAGGACATTTGAAACATCTGTAGGAGAGTACATTTGAAAATAATGTGGCAAAAAGAAATGTTCATGATACGATCTTTTGAAAGATGTCTTCAGATTATTTAATAATTATACTTTCACTCTGATTTTCCACATATTTGTCCAGGCATTTTCAAAGGCAACCACTATAGATTTGTTCAATGTTTTCAATGTCGTCTACATATCTATCGTATAGTTAGCAATTTATAGGAAAGAGTTAACAAATTATTAAATAAGTTGAAAATATATTCAATGAGCAATTTCTTCCTTTGCCATAATGATAAAAGTTGTCACCTAATGTCGCCAGGAAGCGCCTGTATGTAAGAAAGGGTTAAGAGTTTGATGCAATGATGTACTGTCTGATTTCAAAGTTCCTCGAGTACATAGGCATCACAAACAATTTATTTCGGTGAAAGGGTCAGTATGTACATGTAAGTTGTGGCTTGAATGTTAAGGTAATTACATTTGCTGTACCCTTTCCCACTTGTAGACACATCTGCAGCAGACGACTTTTGAAAACAGAGTAGCCAGGCCACAATTTTTTCAACTTTATTAAATACTTACTTCTATTAAATAGAAGATATTGTTGTTTATATGTTTTCAAAGTTGTCTGCTGCAGAGGGTCAAAATACGTCTGTTTGAGGGAAAGTGTTAAGCAATTTTGATTCACTGGATGTAAAAATCATAATAGAGAGACAAAGTGTTAAAGAAGATCAATGCATCAGTATTACTGTTTAGGTTGTTTTTAATGTCCACATCACATCCACACCCTTCTCCAGTGCCGTAATAACCTTCATGTAATATAATTCAATATAGAGTTGAAAACATTGTGGCAAATGGAACAATTGCTCATGATTTGCTTGTTTTGTTGGGTTTCAATGTCGGTTTGAACATTATTTTGGTCATCTCAGACACACTTCTAAAATAATTTTGTAACTGTCCTCTAATACTTTCCCACTTACAAAAATATACATGAATGAACTATCGAGTTGAAAACATTGTGTCAAAAAGAGCCGTTTTTCCTAATGATTTCAGAAGTGGTTTCTACTCCAACAAACAAGACTTCTACCCAAAGGCAAAAGAACAAATTGCTCATGGTCGCATAGTAATCTTGTTTATATTTCAGACTTGTACATGCTTGTAGCGGTCATGTCAAGATCAATAGCTTTGAAACACTGTGTAATGTCTGACGTAAGGCTTTGAATGCCACCTACTATTAATCTGTTTTCCTAGCCTAGCACTGTTAGTTACCCCTGCAGTTATCATGAAAAAGCATTAATTATGCTCAGATAAAAGCGAAATAATGTTTAAATTGGTGTTAAACATAAAATTGACCAGCATGACATCATAACAAGGTAAAAGGACTAGTAACAGTAATAATTCTGGTAAATTACCCAGGAAGCGCTGTGAAATAACTGAAATTCCTATGGTCTTTGCTTAAAGATATTGTGCGATTCATTTGCAAAGTGATCCTTTAAATGTTACATGCATGAATTTCTACGGTGACATAAAGTTAATTTTTTGTTTGTCAGTTACACCGGTTTAAATGAAGTACAATAGAACAATAGCTTTAAATGTCTCTTTATAAATGTAATTTCAAAGTGAAATTAATAATCAGTAGATCACTTTGTTATTGTTATCGCACATATTTCGGCGAGTAAGCAGCGAGACACGCCAAACAACAGGCTCTGATCTTTATGCCTGGTCACTGCAGTCCTTAAAAATGGTATTCCCTCCTTGCTGTTTATGGTTTTGGGGTAAGCATTACTTTAAAAAAAAAATCGTCTGCATGATGGATAGGCTTAATCCCTTTCAAATACATTAATATTTGCCCTTTCAAATACATTTCTATTGAATAGGGTTGAGAGTATGATAGCTGAAATTCATAGGGCATTGGCTTGAAGATATTGTGCGATTTTTGGGATAGGGGCGTTTTGCCACTATTCCATTATTAGCCTGCTTTCGAAAAGTCTGATTAAGGCTGCAACCACTGTCCACAATTGAAATTCCTACGCCAAAATCGAGTTTTGATTGGTTATAATCTGCATTTTCAACGATTTCATTGGTTCGACCGAATCGAAAAAAAAACTCCGCTTGCATTAATTAATGAGACAAAATAGTTCCAACGCGTGAAACACACTCTGAACTATGATTGACCTCAATGTCAGTGGTGTTAGGTAACGTCGACCGTGCTGTGACCCAGTCGACTTATATAGAGAAATGTGCAAATCACTGTAAATAAAATTATTGAAAGGAGTTGAAACCATTGTGGCAAAAGTAGAAATTGCCTATGATAAACAATTTCTCCTTTTGTCACAATGTTTTCGATTGTCGTCTGCTACACATGCGTCTGTAAGCGTCTGTAAGCGTCTGTGAGCGGGAAATGGTAACATCCTCCCCATGGAAGCGGAACCGTTTCTGTGATACTATAACAGTTCGAATATTGAACATATCGTTGGAAATGGAGCTATTGCTGACAATGAGCAATTCCTCCTTTTCCCACAACGCTATCAAACACGTTTCAAATTAATTATTTTCATATTTGAACGTTTTACTATAGACATTCTTTTACGCGACACATTTTGAATAACATGCTACTAGAGATGAATGATAAAGAGCAATTTTGCCTTACATCAAGGGGAAAAATATATAGTTGAAACCTTTGTGGAAAAAGAGGAAATGGCTCACGATAAACAATTCTGCAGCCGTCTGCTGCACATGCGTCAACAAGCGACTGTAAGCGGGAAAGGGTTGAAACGTTTCCGTTATAGCTACTTAGTTACATACGAATGTTGAAAGTGTATTTGCAAACGAAGCAATTGCTGACAATGAGCAATTCCTCCTTTCCAAACAATGCTTTGAAACATGAATCAATTGTTTTCTATAACCTAGATAACGAAAACATTTGTCTACAGTTATTATTTTAACCTTTGCCCCTTTTAGACACACTTGACTCACCTTAACAGATAAATAATAAACAGCTAGTTTGTCTTTTTCCACAATGTTTTCATCACTATTCAAAATAGGAAATAGAAATTAAATCTACAAATTAGAGATAAGTTAATTTCAACATTGATTTTTAACATTTCTTCAGTAATACCAAGGCGGCCAGTTCACCTACAAATGTATTTCCTGGTTTTCCCACACCAGTTCTCCACACAACAATCGTCCCAAGCAACTGGCTGCTTTTCTACATAGACTTAACCCATTGGTGAAAGACGAATGACGCATGTCGCATTGACTTTTGTCAAACGTCGGAAAGAAACTTGGCCGAAAATGTCAACATACACACGAGTTATAACCGCAAGGTCATTATTTATTTTATAATTGAGGCGCTTCTAGCGATTTTGGGACACAATTTATAATGTATATGCATTTGCGTTAATTGAAGACTCAACATCCGTCAACGTGTAATATAGTCCTAGATGTATCTGTTGACAAATAAACTAGAAATTTTGTCTAAATAGGTTTTTGTAAATTAACCTTGTACGGTCCCGTTTCGGAGACGCATCGAACCAGTCTTCTGTAATCAATACTTTATGAGTGTCTCTGTCTGTAAAGCTTGGAGGTATAATCCGGCGTCCGGCCGGCTGTCTGCCTGAATGTGCATTCGTCCGTCCGTCATGGATTGCATGTATTGGTCAACACGTTGTAACTGTATTGCAGATTTATTTCAAAGGGGTCACACTTATACCGTGTGATCAGGAGAACGGCAAAGTACTCGGTACATAACTATATATATGGTCTTTTTATTATAGTTATCTCCATTTTTCCTTATTTAGTTCAGCGATTGTCTTAATTAATTTCCATTGTATCCATTTCAAACTTGGTTTGTAGGTAACTTATGACCTACATATTTGCAGTGCACCATTACCATAACTTTAGCATGCTGCGTTTGGAGTGTGTATATTTTTGTCTTTCCATGTTCTCATTTATTATATGACTTTCGCATGCAACACATGCGTTCCGTGAAACGCCCTTGTTCGTTAGTGGGTGCTTCCCCAAGCTGTGTACTTTGTCCGGGGCGACTGACTGTCTGTCCGTCTTTGTGTTCATCCATCCGTCCGTCTGTCCGTTACGGTCTGCATTAATGGGTCAAAACGTTTCTGTTTCGCGGATCCATTTCAAAGTCGTCACACGTATACATTGGGATTAGGAGATCGATACAATATTTTGGACACAAATCTGATCTGTTTTTTTAAGTGTAAACTCATTTTTTCATTTCTTCTGTTATTGTCTCAATAGATGTCCAATGTATCAATTTAAGACTTGGTGTATAGGGAACTCCGAGCTACAGATGTGCATTGCAAGAAGAAACATAACTCTAGCATGCTTTCGATTGTCTTTCATTTATCAGCATGATTACAATATACATTGTGGATCTTTAGTGATTTCTGAACTGAAAATATTTTAATTAAGGGTCGCTGCTCGGTTTTTTGTCAATCTTTTGTCCTTCCTGATTTATTTTGTTTATACAAGAAAAGGATCAAACTTAGATAAATAAGGTATATGTTATTGGCAAGCAGTATGTGTTGCTTCACACATGTTTGGTTTGGTTTGTTTTAAAGGTCATTGTTTATTGTTTCAACAATGTTTGTCCATATCATCTATGCCATATATGTTCAACTTACATATGCCCCTATACCATCAGTGCTTTCAGCGCTTTGATTCCTTTTGTTACAATATCAAAAGTCGATTGCTGCAGAGGCTTCAGAAAGCCTCGAGATCTACATGTGGAATATAGTTCATTATGCAAAGAAGGCTTCGAATACCACTAAATATTAATCTGTTTTTCTAGCCTAGAACTGTTAGTTACCCCTGCAGTTATCATGAATAAGCATTAGTTATGCCCACATACAAGCGAAATACTGTTTAAATTTGCTGTTAAACATAACATTGACCAGAGTGACATCATAACCTGGATCATAAGGAGTAGTAACAGTAGTACTTCTGGTAAATTACCCAGGAAGCGCTGTGAAATAAACGTGAAATAAACGTAATTCCTACGGTCTTGCTTGAAAATATTGTGCGATTCATTTGCAAAGTGATCCTTTAAATGTTACATGCATGCATTTCTACAGTGACATAAAGTTAGTTGTTTGTCAGTTACACTGCTTTAAATGTCTCCTTATAAATGTAAATTCAAAGTGAAATTAATGATCAGCAGATAACTTTGTGATTGTTATCGCACATAGCTCGGCGAGTAAGCAGCGAGAAACACCAAACAACAAGGTCTGATCTTTATGCCTGGTCACTACAGTCCTTAAAAATGGTATTCCCTCCTTAGTGTTTATGGTTTTGGGGTAAGCATTACTTTCAAAAGTTGTCTGGTTAATCCCTTTCAAATACATTAATATTTGCCCTTTAAACCATAATTATTGAATAGGGATGAGAGTATGATAGCTGAAATTCATAGGTTATTGGGTTGCAAATATTGTGCAATCTTTCGTTTTGCCACAACATCAAAAGTCGATTGCTGCAGAGGCTTCAGAAAGACTCGAGATCTACATGTGGGATAAAGCTAATTATGCAAGGAAGGCTTTGAATGCAACTCAATATTAATATGTTTTCCTAGCATAGTACTGTTAGTTACTCCTTCAGTTATCATGAATAAGCATTAATTATGCCCAGATAAAAGCGAAATACTGTTTAAAATGGTGTTAAACATAACGTTGATCAGAGTGACATCTTTACATGGATCATAAGGAGTAGTTACAGTAGTTACAGTAGTTACAGTAGTAATTCTGAAAAATTACCCAGGAAGCGCTGTGAAATAACTGAAATTCCTATTGTCTTGGCTTGAAGATATTGTGCGATTCATTTGCGAAGTGATCCTTTAAATGGTACATGCATGCTGTTTGTCAGTTACACCGGTTTAAATGAAGTACACTAGTAAGTTAGCTTAAAATGTCTCTTTATCAATGTAAAATGAATAATCAGATAACTTTGTAATTGTTATCGCACATATCTCGGCGAGTAAGCAGAGCGAGAAACACCAAACAACGGGGTCTGATCTCTATGCCTGGTCACTACAATCCTTAAAAATGGTATTCCCCAACTGGTATTTATGGTTTTGGGATAAGCATTACTTTCAAAAGTCGTCTGCATGATGGATAGGGTTAACCCCTTTCAAATACGTTAATATTGGCCCTTTAAAACATTATTTTTGAATAGGGTTGCGAGTATGATAGCAAACATTCATTGGGTATTCGCTTGAAGATATTGTGCGATTCATGTGTTACATAGTAGCACACTACATAACATTGACCATAGTTACATTCAAAGTGGTTTTAAATGATTAGCCGATAACTTAAAGATTTAAATCGACCATATAATCACAAACAACATCGAGCGACAGTCTGTGGTGCAGGATATTGCAGGTTCAATCCCCGCTCAGGTCATGCCAAATACCTTACAAGTTGGTAATGGCAAACCTTCTTTGACATTCAGGGTTGTGAGGTGTTAAATGGACCAGTAATACTGGTAAATGATATTCCCCCATATTTTTGGTTTCAAAGTCGTCTGCTGCCTTTGTTCTACAAGTCAGTTAATTTACTCGATAGAAAAAGTGTCAATTTACAGATGTAACAAAGATCTAGTAGGTAGGTACATTACAATAATAAACTAGAAGTATCACTGACTGTGATTAATACCCCGAAAGCCGCCCTGATCGGAAATGGTAATAGTGTGTCATATTTAGGTGTCATTTAGAAATGGCACCTACATATATATGACGATGTGATAGATCGGGTTATTCTTGTTTTATTCATTTTTGGATTGTCTTGGTTAAAACTAGAAAATAGAGCTTTTTTAATTGTGTTTGATGGCAATCCATTTTGTTTTATTAAAACCCATTGGGTAATTGAGCAGTTGTACTGAGGAGGAGAAAACGTAATAAAGGGCAATAACTCTGTAATAAACTCTGACTTATGGTTCTCATACAATACGTATGTCGAATCAGATGAACATATATAGAGCCATATTCATTTTCTTCCTTATTTTTAGTGACATCTAGAGGATATAAGTAGTCATCTACGGCACTTCAGGTAGTGGTATTACTATATAACTCATGTGACGTCATCACTTTGGTATGTGGAGGGAGAAATGTAGAGTTCAACTTAGTGCATTGTGTAATAGCATAATTCATCCATTCAACATTTTAAGTGTTTGAAATGGTAATTTAATTGTTAATATAATTATCCGCATACACGTACATAAAAGGCTGGGTCCTGTTACACTGATACAGCGATAGTAAAACCATTGTCAATATTATTTATGAGAAAGAGACAAGGCTTATCTGACAGTTGATTGCTGTGAAACTGAAACTTAATCTCGATGTCTGGTTTTGTTTTGGTAAATATTCGCCAGTTAGAGTAGATCTATATCTGTACAGTTAGAACATTGTAACATTTCAAATTTACTGACTAGCTAGAAGGTCATGACTCGAATGTGGGAGGGTTCTATTTGGAAGAGGGATATTTTAAATTCGTGCAGACGAAAAAAATAAATATATATTTTAAACTATAACTTCTGATTATTATATCAAATTCAAATTACAGATATGGGTTTATATTGTGTTTAAAAACACTTATATCAAATTTCAACAATTTATGTTTGGTAAATCAATAGAAATTTGGTGATATTGTTAAGTGTTTCAGTTGTTCATAACTCTGTCTCTCTTTAGAAAGAAGACATTTTCTAAGCTTGCCCTCCTTTTTACACTTACTCTACTGTTAAAGCTGAAACATTACCGCATAGATGATTACGAGTAAGTCGTTTGATAATAAATTGTTAACCACTTGAAATTAAGCGGACGTAACCTTAGCGGTGTCAACTCGATAGTATTTAAGGTTAATTACCTATGAGATGGGGATTTACCTTAAGGGATAAAGGTCGCTCTTTAGTCTGTATAACATATACTACGTTAGCTAAGAGTTTAACGGTTATTTAAAGTTTGAAAAACTTATTTTATCTAGGTTTAAATGGTTTTGCTGAACTATTCTTTCTAATTCTCATCTGCATAATTGTTTTTTCGCACTGTGATGGCCACACTAGAGAATATTTTTATACTCCCCTTTCACCGATGTAACTAAATGTTAACAGTTTAATGATAACATCGTACATATTATGTATGACCTATAACATTGTAATACAAGAGAAAGTTGATGCAACGCATCAATGTGGCCGGATATCCATAGTGCAGTTATGCATAACACTAACATTATAGTAGTTGAATAAATAGTTATCAACAGAGGGGCATATTGGAACATCAGGGGTGGGGTCAAGTGAAAATGTATCATAACTTGCATTGTTTTGTCAAGGAAGTGAATGATTATTGAAGCCTTTCATTGTTTATGATCAATCTCCATTCCTAAGTAGGTTGACTATACACACAACCAACTCATTACAGTGCTTTCATTAAGGAATAATTATAAGATTTGTGAATTCCACATACACTTTTTAAGATGTTTGTCAGAATATTTGAATTTTATTATTTTTCAATAAAACCACAAAACAGACAATTTAGGATTTGCATGCAATAGCACGTCATTTTACCTTTCCTCTATTAAAGTCAACAGTGGACACCTTTGCAGCAATCTACTTTTAAAACAATGAGATAAGGGTTAAATCGCTGAAGACATGAGTTTTCTCTTTTTCTCAAAATGATATTAGCTTGGCATCCTAATTATATCATACTTTAACAAATGTTGAAATGTAGTCCAATATTTATAAATTAGACCACCTTCGAAATATAATATCAACTAAACAGTTAAATCTCATTGAAATTGTTGTATAATTTAAACTTAATTTCGAACATAAACTGAGCCCTACAACATGTTAATTTATTTTAATTATTTCCTTCCTTTTTTATAATGAAAATAACAAACTACTCATGTTCTATAAATTATATTATGATGAGCGCCCTTGTGTCAATGATGCATAACAATATGCAGATCGGAAGCAATATGCCTTTAGGGAATTAAAAGACACATTTAAAATTGTCAAGGACGAAATAATTTTGTACGAAAGACCAGATTCTTTCTTATTCGCAGAGGTGTCGTTCTTGAAACTCTCTTTATAGGCAGAGAGTGTTCGTTCAAAGTATTTTTTCTATTGAAACCAGTTTTATCTCGGTTTGTTCTTTTCTTCACTTGTTTCGAACAAAATAAACATTTTAAATCACCTATGATTTACTATTTGTAAGTGAGTGTAAAGAGCGGCTCTCTGCAAAGGAGATTTATCTACGCAGTTGGTATTCGCGAGTATGTAAACAAATTAGACTGTGCGACGTAAAGATTTGTAGTTATCGCAATTTGATTACACGTAGCATATAGTGTAAAATAAAGTATACCAGTCTAGCTAATAGGGACTGTTTTGTCTTCGTAAATACAACAAAAAAACATAAATGCGAGTCAAAATAAAGAAACTGAAAATACCTAAATCATCGGAATATTTATTTCATTTTAGATGTGTCATTACTTCGTGATTTTAAACAAACACAATTGTAATATGTTCAATCTAAATGTGTTTCTTTCTAATAGTAATCCCCCCTCCCATGTCATTTCCGAAAACCTATTAAAAATAGAAGTCGCGGGCTTCTGCCCGCCGATTAATGATAAAAGGATGTCGGTGGTTATTCATGAACTTTGTAGTAACGGGTAGTTTATATGAAGGATCGACTGGTGTTGTTTTATGCTGTAAGTTTGTGTTATGGAATTCTTTTAAAGGTAAGAATTTTATATATACACATTTATGATAAAAGAGTTGTTTTGATAACTAAGACTTTCAGAAATACTTTAAGTTAGAAATGATAACACTGTGTTACGTATTAGCCTACTTATTGTCATAGTGGTTCACGTATCTTTGTTTTTCGTAAATTTAGTATCTTATCATCTTTATCCGCACCACAGTTAAAATATCGTTTTAATTCAACGATCAAACTGGAAGCCCTTTTTTGGCCATGACTATTCCTTCGTCATATCAAATTGTAAACGTTTCTATATTAAAAGCTGTATGTATAATCATATTACATTAGTTTTCTGGTTCAATGAATTGTGATATATTTTGTTACTTTTACTGTCATTTTTTCATTTCAACTTTGATAAAACTAAGTGCGTTTAACCTTATTATATTGAAGCTATTTAGTGTGTATTTTATGTTCTACATATAGTAACGTTGGCTTGCTTACAGCCTTTATTAAGTTAATTTATTGGTAATATTTTACTTCACGATGTAGTAGTGATATATACTTAATGTATATTTATATTAACGCTATACATTTTATTTAATAAATGGGGGAGGGGGAGGGGGTGTAAAAGAAGATTATTACAGTTTTAACAGTTTAATTACAAATTATATGCATACAAAAAAGGAGAAAATAATATATGATACATTTACATTTTTAACAAGAAAAGAATATCAAGATAAAACATAAGCATTTGAATATAAGTAAATACAAGTTAAATAAGTTTATACTATGAATGTCAAAGCTAGCATGTAATGAGATGTCACTGTATATCAGTTGCTTTGATCCAATTATTGAAGCGGGTTGGATAGTGCTTCCATTTCACCAATAATTGTTTATTGAATCCCTTCCCCTTTGTTTTAATAATTTTATCAATTTTAAAGTTTGTATTTTCATCATAGTCTAATTTTTGCAGCTCACTTTCATAGAAAGTGCCTCTAATTTCTTCATTCTGCAAATCATTTAGTCTGTAGATTGGTAATATGCCTCTATGGTAGCGCTTTGAAATCACGAACACCTCTCTAGAGTAAGTTTGATCATAACCACGAGTAAACACATTCTTTAAGTACGTACTCCTGACATGATCGCCTATTTTATATTTGAAACGTTTGAGTTCATGTGTCTCTGATTTCACACGCGACATGTTCTGTGAAAAGTAGGTCGATAATCTAATTTCCTCTTCGTTGTCGGTATTCACATTGATAGGTGCTGTTCCAATCGTTCTATGAAATGTTGTGTTATAACTGTGAACGATATCTTGAAGTATAGGTAGATAGGTGTACTCATCTTCAAACGTTAAATATCGGCTGATCTTCGACTTAATCGTCTTTATGACACGTTCTGAGACAGAGGCCTTTGTCTCATTTTGTGTTGGAAAATAGGCAACATCAGTTTTTTTCATGACATCTTGTACTTTTTTAGCACGAAACTCCTGACCTGAAACATTTAAAACAAAGACAATTTAATATATATTATATATATATTCTGAGGCTGAAATATGAACCTAGATCGTTAAATAAAATTAAATTATAAAATTAGAGAAAAATACGTATATTTACTAAAAAATATAAGCATCATGAATAAAGCATACAAGAACATAAATTTAAAATACCTTTATCTGTAATCAGTTTTGTTGGGGTTTTGCCAGACGTTTTAAATATGTCTTGGAATTCTGCTGCCACACCTTCGCCCGTTTTATTCTTCAATGGTCTCACCCACACATATTTGGAGAATGTGTCAATAACAAGTAAAATGTACTTGTAGCCTTTGTTCCATTTTTCATATTTGACCATATCAAAGGTCATTCATACCCGCACTGACCACATGATTTCTTGAGAAACGCCTTCTTACTGGTTTGTGAAGACTATAACTTTCTTGGTTGTGAAGAAACTTCCTAATTCTATGCATTCCAATATTATATTTTCCTTCACTTTTAACGATTTTGTAAAGCTTCTGAGGTCCGGCAAAACTTGCTGGATGTGAAGGCTCGTAATATATTTTCTTCAAATAATCTTCCCAAGGAGCCATAATTGTTTCCTCCCTGTTCAACTGTCAAGTAATAATGAGCAGTTATTTATCAATGATTTAATATTTATTCACTTTCTGACTCAGATTCATCTATTTCATCATCCTCTACATTACTATCTTCGTCATCCGATGCCTCCTTTTCAAACAAGTATTGGAACTCTCTTTTATATCTTCTGACACTTCTCTTGATAGCAGTGGTTTGGTTTACACCCTTTGCCAGTAATCTTTTTACATAAGCCAATACCTTTTTGTGCAGTACGTTGTCTTCAAGACGTGTATATAATTGTAAGTGTATATAACATATAATTGTTTAATAAAGTCTTATATTTTGAGAAAAACAACTTCTCATCGTACGGTTGTGTGCGCTCTTCTGCCGCGTCTCTAGCGTATTCCCCAGTTTCACCATCAGCCACTATTTGATTGAAAAAGTTATCGAATTTGCCTTCATTTTATGTTTGAGCTTCTTTCCAAAGTTGGCAATATCCTTCATTTTCTTCAACATTTTCATCATCATCATTTACGTTGTCAACCGTGTCATCAATTTTCTGCTTCTTAGAGGGTGGCACATTATTTTCAGGACACCATCCTCTTTTGACATGCCTCTGTACATCGTGAGCAGAATCAAATAAAAGTCCACAATCGTCACAGGCGTTTTCTGGCATGCTTTCGGTTAACAAATCCACTTGTGTATTTTGTAGAGGTTTTTCGATGTGCACACTGCTAAGTCCAAACATTGAATGAACTGATGTGTCACTGATTCCCTCTTTTAAAGATTTGTTTTCGTATTCCTGATCCTGATTGGTCCATTCTGTATTAGATACCAATAGTGGAGGTGGAGGTGTCACTCCCGGTGGTGGTGGTGGTGGTGGTGTCGCTCCCAATAGTGGTAATGATTGATATGAATCAGTGTGTTTTTGTCGAGAGTGTCTTAACATCGCGTCTCTCCTCGAGAATTCCTGGTGACATTTGGGACAAGTTGAAGAATACATCCTTCAAGTTCAGTTGTCAGGAAGTAAATGAAACATACACCTTATTTTACATTTTCTATTAAACAAACATGTTCTGACAACCAATCAAAACTTCCCCCGATGCGCATGCGCAAAACTTGTTCTTTATCAATAATATGATTTCAAAACAAAACTGTTTCCTTTTCAGTTTGGCAGTCAAGGAGTGAACAACGAATTGTTGTCTATAACAATTGTGACCAGAGAAGAGTGTTACGTGCTGTTTGGAGATTTGGAGATTGTTCTCAGAGGGGAGAAACACGGTACACTTTGTTTCTAGTTCACCTTTTACATGGTTTATTACTATATTTAAATTTTCTCTGACTTTAAGTACACACTTGAAATAGAATAGTGTTCATTGTATGATAGTTGTTTTAGCTTGCAAGGTGTATGTAATATATTGAACACTTAAACTGTAAACCATGTTCTTTGAGTGTGTTTCATTTCTGATAATTGATTCTTCCCATACAATGTGAACGAAAACAGTACTAGTGTCTACTCAAACAAGACTATCACATCTTCCTAAATGTTTATCATTAAAATCGACGTATTTGTATTTACAGTTTGACTATGGATAGAAGGGCAGAGAAGATGCCAAGGCAGTATAGGTGCAACCAATGTGCGGCATCATTTACAAAGCAAAGTTTGTTATTACAGCATTTCCGTTTATTGGGACACCGAAATGAATTTTCTTGTCAAATATGTCAAAAAAATTTGGAAGAAAGGATAATCTGGATAGACATATTACCAGGCATAGCGATGAAAATCAACCACAATGCACTGTGTGTGGGAAAATATTTAGTCGGCTAGACAGCCTTTCTAGGCACGAACAGGAGCATCACCAAATAAGAAATGATACAAGAGTTAATGTGGAAAATGCAGAACAAGCTGAACACAGTCACCAGATAGGAGGTGGAATGAAAAGACCAGCTGACCATACGGAGCAACCAGGGTCATCAAAGCCAAAAGTTCGAAGGATAACTAAATATAATACTCCAGGAGAGTTTTACTCATTAACAAAAGTGAACGAGACAAGAATTCATAAGTTTCAGACAAATGCTACACATTATAGAGTTACATTTAGGGATTTAGAAATCAGACAGCTAAGAAATATACTGACTTCGTTACAAAGGATATTTCAGTCTATATTAGAAAATATAACACAGTTCATTGCATCAAACGATTTGGTAAGACTATCGGTCGAATGCCCCGAGTTAGACTTTCCTGTTTCTTTGCCATTTATGAAACGTTCAGAACTTACAACCCAACGTTTTCTATCAGAGATTGAACGAGTTCTTCAGTCTTATGAGCAATTTGTTTTAGATAGTTCATTATAAATTCAGTTGACGCATGTGAAAATTCCAAATGGTGAAGGTAGGAAGCGATATCCCTTCGTCAACATAGACAAAATGTTAAAGATAAAGAAATGTATACTTATAATTGAAAACAACGACAAAATGTGTTGTGCAAGAGCTCTAGTTACAGCCAAAGCAAAGTTAGAAAAACACGACAAGTGGGAAAGCATAAGAAAGGGTTTTGAGCCGCAACGTCAACTCGCTCTTCCACTACATGAAATGGCTAATGTGGAAGTCAGTGCTTGTGGTATTCCAGAAATTAAAGCGTTCCAGTCAGTGATGAAAGACTACCAGATATATGTAGTTTCAAAGGAGCACTTCAATGATATAATCTATCAAGGAACAGAGGCTGAAAACAAATTTACTTATACAGCCATGATAATCACTATGATATAATCACAAGCATGCCAGCTTTTCTGAACAAAAGTTATTTTTGCATAAAATGCCAAAAAGGATACGATCACAAAGAACGGCAAAAAAATCAATAACATCTGTCATTCCTGTCATAAAATCCATGATAAGGAAGATTTACCATGGGAACATTGCCCTGACTGTAACAGATATTTTCAGGGAAAGAAGTGTTTCGATCTTCATAAAACGTCAACAACTTTAGGAAATTCAACATGCAGTTCATATTACAGATGTCGGCTCTGTAGTCAAACCATCAACAGAAACATGCATAAGAAAGATCACGTATGCGGCGAAGTTTACTGTAAGACGTGCACAGATTATTATGATGATGACCACAAATGCTACCTGATACCTATACACTCGGGAACAGAACTTATCTCAAAAGAAACAAACAAAAAACAGTCTAAATTTGAGGACCCTCATGGACAAACCTATATCTTTTATGACCTAGAGTGTACGCAAGACGACCAAATTCAATGTGAAGATGGATTTAAAATGGATTCCCAAACCGGAAAATGTCAACAATGTTCCCGGTCATTATGTGGTTCATTTGAGCATCAGCCAAATTTATGTGTGGTTCATAAAGTATGTACAACATGCTTGCAAACCGATGTAACTGCAAAAAGTCATTGCAACTACTGTGGTCAAAACGAAATTGTATTTTCAGGAAATCAGACTGTAAATGATTTCTGCAGATGGCTCTTCTCTAAGCAAAATACAAATGCAACAGTTCTATGCCATAATTTCAAAGGGTATGATTCATATCCTGTCTTAAAATACCTGTATCAGAATGGTATTTTACCGAAGGTCATACCAAATGGAGCGAAGAACATGTCAGTAGAAGTACCTGCCTGCAAAATACGGATGATTGATTCCCTTAATTTCTTACCAGCAGCTCTTTCAAAGTTACCAGAAATGTTTGGAATTAAAGAGCTCACAAAAGGGTATTTCCCACACTTGTTTAACAGAAAAGAAAACCAAGATGCTATGTTATCACATCTTCCAGATCTACAATATTACAATCATGATGCTATGAAAGAGAACGACAGGGAGGCCTTTTTAGAGTGGTACAAACTCCATGAGAATGACCCGTTCAATTTCCAAGAGGAATTACTTAAATACTGCAAATCGGATGTTGATATATTGCGACGATGTTGTTTAAAATTTAGGAGTCTATTCATGAACATGACTTCGTCAGGTATGGCTGACCAAGATATCGATCCCTTTGCAAGTTGCATCACTATTGCATCAGCGTGCAATCTGGTTTTCAGAACAAATCTTTTAGAGTCAGATACAATTGGTATCATTCCAGCACAAGGATATTGTCCCGAAGACAAACAGTCAATAAAGGCACTTCAGTGGATTCAGTACATGGCAGTAACAGACGGGCGCTATATACAACATGCCAGAAATGGAGGAGAGAAAATTATCGGACCTTTCAAAGCAGATGGGTACCTTGAAACTAAAACTGAGAAAGTGGTCCTAGAATTTTATGGGTGCTTTTGGCATGGCTGTCCAAAGTGTTATTCCGGAAAAACACTTAATCCCATTAGAAATATAACTATGGGTGACTTACTTGAAAAGACATTAGACAAACAAAAATACATCGAGAATGAAGGATACATTTACAGGTGTAAATGGGAGTGTGAATTCGATAAAGAAATCGCAGAGAACGAATGTATTAGAGAATACGTCAATCAAACAGATATAGTAACGCCTTTAGAACCTCGAGATGCATTCTATGGTGGAAGGACAGAAGCATTTAAATTGTTCACAGAGGCATCAGAAAATACAAAAATAAATTACTACGATGTTACGTCCTTATATCCGTTCATTAATAAGACGGGGAAGGCTGTAATTGGACATCCACAAATCATCACTGAAAACTTTGACAAAATATCAAACTATGAAGGGTTAATCAAATGCGTAGTAATACCTCCTCGTAAGTTGCACATTCCTGTACTGCCATTAAAAATCAACGGAAAACTTCTCTTCACGCTTTGCAAAACCTGTGCGGAATCAAAACAACAAGCATGTTGCGAACATACATCAACAGAAAGAGCTTTAGTAGGAACATGGGTCACGGATGAAATAAAGAAAGCCTTAGGAATGGGATACGCAATTTTACGTATATACGAGGTGTGGCATTTTGAAAAGGTAGAACAATACGATCAAAAACTGAAACAAGGCGGCCTCTTCACTTGATATGTCAACAAGTTTCTGAAATTGAAGCAGGAAGCAGATGGTTGGCCTGATTGGTGTTGTACAGAGGACAACAAACAAGCATATATTCGTCAGTTACTGGAGTACACAAATATACAGAAAAACAAAGGACTTAAAGCACTCGCCAAGCTGATGTTGAACAGGTACATACGATATTACTAAATAAAATTATATTTTGCGGTTGAATAAAAACGTGAATGAATGTTCTTTATCAATGAAAATGTTTAATTTATGTTTGTAAAATGTATAATATTTACATTTATACTTATATCAAAATAAAAATAAAAACAATTTTGTTACATTTTCGCATACTTTTATAAACGAAAATTCGTCTAAGCTTTCTTAAATCTTACGTTAACCATTTGTTTCAGTTGTTGGGGTAAATTCGGCCAAAGACCAAACATGCTTCAAGTAGAGTATGTTACGGACCCAGCAGTGTATTTTGAACTTCTGGCTAGTGACTGACGTAAAGTTTGTAACAGACGAAATGGTGGAGATGAGATGGAGAAACACTGACGAGTTTGTGGAAGCATCTGCGAGGACAAACGTAGTACTCGCAGCTTACACAACCACACAGGCCCGATTAAAATTATACTCATATTTGGAAAAGCTAGGAACCAGGGCCTTGTATGCTGACACAGATTATGTTGTATTTACGACCAAAGGAAATGAGTGGGAACCGCCCGTAGGTGTTTTTCTCGGCGATTTAATAGATGAGACTCCAAATAACAAAATATTATCCTTTGTAGCTGCTGGACTTAAGAACTATGCGTACAATCTATCCAAACCTGACAAAGATGGCATAAAGACTATTTGTAAAGTTCGAGGCATTTCATTGAATTTTAAGAACGCTTTATCAGTGAACGTTGACACCATTTGTGACATGGTGAAAGGCGCAAGTGTCCGTAGTATTACTCTAGAGGATAAACATAAAATTGTGCGTGACCAAATGAATTGTCGTATTGTAACAACTAGCCAAGATAAAGACTATAGGATAGTGTTGGACAAACGGGTCATTTCAGATAATTATCAGACGTATCCGTATGGCTATTGAAACCAATGCATTATTCAATACGGAATGACATTACACTATATACGGTTTAACTAATTATAATTTTGTTTTGTTATGTTTAGCTATACATATACTTAATATGTAAGACTAATATTGTGTTGCTACATCACCAGTTTGTTCAGTATAAGTGAGATTGTTTCACTGATATATATACATGTATTTATAAACAAAAACAAAAAGCATCTGAATTATTCATGAATTGTTTGTTTTGCAATTTTATATGACACTGACTACTTGTTTAACATTAAACCTTTTATTAAAATATAACCGATAAAATGATAGTGAAAACTAATATAATTTGCTTTTGTTAAGTCAATATTACCCAATAACTTGGTCTAATTATTATTAATTTAAATAAAACCTTATTGTGGATAAAGATTCAAAATCAGGTCTTTATTGTAATTTCACCTGTGTAAACAATTACATAAAGTGTTGAAACAATGCTAGTACAATTGACTCATAAATAAAGCAGAATCCTGTACACGCACTATGTTGAACTCTACATGTCTCCCTCCACATACCAAAGTGATGACGTCACATGAGTTATATACATGTACTGCAATAGTCCAAAGCTATCGAGAAAGTCAACCTACGTACAAATCCACCTTGTGTATCCATACTACATCCCAAGATCAGACGTCGGACAACTGCATGGTAAACTAGGGTAGGTACGCTAATGTTGGTCACCAAAATGTCATGGGTTTTCGTTACTGATAAAAATGACTATTTAAATATTGTTGTAAATGGAGAAATGATCAGCATCAGCAATTTCCTTTTACAATAATGTTTTCAATTGGCATTTTCAGATGCTGTCCATATTCTTACCCAGGTGTTTTAAGGTTGTATTCCACAGATATGATGTCATTGTGGGAAAAGTTTTTAAAGTAAAATGAATATCATAATTTGGTTCATGGACATGATTAACGTTGTGACCATTTTGTTTCAAAATAACTTCATTTCAAAAGCTAGTGGAAGCCCTTAACGTTTCAAATGTCGTTGCAATCGAGTCATGTGGACGTATAGAGAACCATGTACCTAAGTAATATTGCATAATATGAGATACTTCGTATGTACTTTCAGTTTGGCTTGGATGATTAAACACCCGACAATGCTACCCAAACCTGTTGTTGTACCCGCTTTGTATGCACCAATTCAACGAAGATCAAACGTCCGAAGTACAGTAACCTACATGATGAACCGATAGATTCCCAGGACAATTAGACACAAGAAGAAATAACGAGATTAATAACATTAGTCAGCAACATTATCCATCTGGAAAAAAATCTGAAATTCGAGGAAGTGGGTACTTGTGTATCTAATGATAATATAGAATTGACAATATGATTTATCAGATTATGGGATCTGAGAGCAGATAGCATATTAAAAAATATCAAGATGAAAACCATAAAAGGGTCTAGTTTTTGTGGCCCGTCCTTTGCAGATGATATGTCACTTTTATCGTTGTCTAGTAAATCCTTACAAGATATGATCAACATGTGTCATCAGTATTCTTGTGTATGGAGATTCCAATATATTCCAACTAAGTGCGCCATTGTCACTTTAAACGAATTTAAGCGAGCATTTGCACGCAGGTCACGGTCCTGGTTTATTGGTAACGAAGAAATTCAAGAAAAAGACGAGTTCGTCCACTTTGGCATCCTTTGTAACAAATACAGCAGTTCAACATCGATAATTAAACATGTTGATCGAAATTCGGTATGATTAAAGAGGGATTACATAGAAATGGTTTAAATCTTATGACTAGTCTGAACAAATATATAATGTGGAAGACAGTGGTGCAGATGTAGAGCGTCGGCCTCTCACATCAAAGGTCCCTGGTTCGAGTCCCGTGATGAGCGGGTCCTGACTTTGGGATTTTTCCACACAATCGGCGCGAGTACTGGTTTAATATCCAGGAAGCAGACATCGAGCGTGATTAATATAAGCTTAAAGCTTGTTTCGCAATCGATTTAAAATAAATAAGTTCAAACCAAATATATAACGCTGTAGTTTTACCCAGGGCCCTTTTTGGCTGTAAGCTGTCACAGGATCTTTCTGACCGGGATCGTCTGACCCTCGAAAGGGCACGTCGACTCTGCCTTAATCAAATTCAGGGACTACAGATTAGATCAAGAACATACATTGTTCTTGGTCTAATTGGGTCTCTTCCAATTGAAGCTGAGATAGAAAAGAACAAGCTTATGTTCCTGGGTCAGCTGTGCCGGTTAGAGAGGAACTGTTCAACAAAATATATGTTTTTTACTACGCCTTTGTTCTTTTTAAATTACGTTTATTAAAACAGGATTTATATCAGATGTATCGACCCTGTTACACAAATATGATCTGTATTGTGTTTTGCAAGACTATGTTACTTATGTAACTTTCCCCAGTAAATGCATATGGAAAAAGCATATTCACTGAAAAGGGACTCATTACTACATAAATGAATGGATACGAGAACTTCCTTTGAACAATTTGTACTGTTTAAGCAAATACAAAAGACATTCTTTGATAGTCCTGTTTGTTCTTTTGCAATGCATAATCCTGGTATGCTGCGTGCTTGTTTCTCCGTGGCACAGTTGATTGCATATATGTCTTCTATAGAATCGACTTGCTCGAGATGTGGTAATATCGACATATGCACTAACTTAACAGAACATATTTTGATCAACTGTGCTATTATGGTTCAGACCTGCAGGGACTCGTTTGAACGAATTGTCGTAAGACATTTTGATTCTATGTAACTTGTTACGTTCCTCGAACGGTCAGGAATATATGAGGTCTCTGTTTGGTTTAAATACTAATTTAGTTAGTTTTACATGATGACTACGACATTTTCTATAACAAAGTTATTATTTTTCTTCACACTGCATGGAATTGTTTCATACATGCAATACAGATAACAATGCCAGATTATACAGATGACTGATTCTGTATGATTATTGACCGCAATAACAGTAAACCACTTACGGATAACAAACTCATGATATCATTGGGAGAAAAGGATAACTAGGTCACAGTTAGCAATTTAAGCAGACAACTCAATATCGTATCATGTTTTATCAGTTACCTGATGCATTTGTAATTTATAATTACTTAATATATGTCTGTCCTTTATTGAACACATCTCGTTTCGGTGAAGTTTTCTATTAGGGGTCTCATAGTCATTGGCAAATTATAATCCACAATTCCTCATCGGTTTGCATAGGTTTCATGCGCAAATATATGGGTTTGTTTATCGTATGATCACAGAAACAAACAAGGCATGTTAATCTGACAGCTTGAAGGGATAGTGGTATTTACATAGCGACATACATGTACAGTTGTATTATATTCGTTTTAATATGCATTTTTTGCCCTGTTCTGTTTGTTTTTCACATTGTCTTTATACTTTTGTAAATTATTGATATTCATTATATGGATAAAATATGAGCAATTTATAAGAAGAATTTATTGATCTTTATTTTCTCCATATAATGAAGATCAATAATTTACAAAAGTATAAATTCTTCTTATAAATTGCTCATCCATTTTTCGTGCTACTATTGTTTTCAACAGTTGTCCACTGCATAGGTGTAAAAAAACGTCCGCAATCATTTGTAAATGTCTTATGTATATTGTATCTATTTCTAATGATTTTAATAAATGTGTTTACAGTTCTTAAATTAAATTTTATGTTTAATTCTTGTTATGTTACGATAAATGATAATTTAACCTCTCTTTCCGATATGCAGAGCTTGTCATTTTCTTATTTCTAAAACAGCAGTCTTTAAATAAATGTCATTGTATGTTGAATTTATACAAACTTGTGACACCGAGTGTAACGGTAAACTTCATTTAGCAGTGTTAACAAGTGCGTACACAGTTCCATGCTATCCATACAATGACCATTTATTTAATTTCAAAAGTTGTCCACAGCTTAGGTGTCAAATACGTCTGCAATCATTTGTAAATGTAGTTTATGTATATTGTATCTATTTTAATGATTTTAATAAATATGTTGACGGTTCTTAAATGTAATTTTATGTTTGATTCTTGTTATATGCTTATAAATTGCTCATCCATTTTTCGTGTTACTAGTGTTTTCAAAAGTTGTCTACTGCATAGGTGTCAATACGTATGCAATCATTTGTAAATGTCTTATGTATATTGTATCTATTTCTAATGATTTTAATAAATGTTACGATAAATGATAATTTGACTCTCTTTCCCATATGTAGAGCTTGTCATTTTCTTTTTTATTGAACAGCAGTCTTTGAATAAATGCCATTTTATGTTGAATGTATACAAACTTGTGACACCGGGTGTAACGGTAAACTTCATTCAGCATTGTTAACAAGTGCGTAAACAGTACCATGCTATCCATACAATGACCATTTATTTAATTTTGATTTCTTTATTTGTGTGATATGAAACGCTCGCCAAAGAAAACACATATAGCATTCTTCTTACTTCTTACTGCTCATCCATTTTTTCTGCTACCCCAGTGTTTTCAAAAGTCGTCCACTGCAAAGGTGTCAAAAACCGTCCGCAATCATTTGTAAATGTAGTTTATGTATACAATGTCAATTTTTGCGTCTCTTATTGCGAGCAGATATCATGTTAAAAAAATATCAAGACGAAAGCGATTTCTATAATATGAAACTCGACAAAGAGAACGCATATAGTATTCTTATAAATTGCTCATCCATTGTCTGTGTTACTAGTGTTTTCAAAAGTTGTCTACTGCATAGGTGTCAATAGGTCTGCAATCATTTGTAAATGTCTTATATATATTGTATCTATTTCTGATGATTTTAATAAATGTGTTGACAGTTCTTAAATTTAATGTTATGTTTAATTCTTATTATGTTACGATAAATGATAATTTAACCACTCTTTCCCATATGTAGAGCTTGTCATTTTCTTATTTCTTAAACAGCAGTCTTTGAATAAATGTCGTTGAATGTATACAAACTTGTGACACCGGGTGTAACGGTAAACTTCATTCAGCATGTTTAACAAGTGCGTAAACCGTTCCACGCTATCCATACAATGAGTATTTATTTAATTTTGATTTCTTTATTTGTGTGATATGAAACACTCTCCAAAGAGAACACATATTAATCTTAAATTCATTGAAAATAATAACGTTATTTATGAGTAAAACCATTGCAGCAAAAGAACAAAAGGAAAATGTTCGGTTATGCTATTTTAGAATGCTCAGTCTCTCTTTTTGCCATTTTATCCAAGATATTATGCTTTCTTTTTTTTAGTTTAGTTGATACTGTTCAATTGTATTTCAAAGATAATTTCCTTTTTCATGTTTTTTGTTTGCACTTTAAAGCTTTTTCCCTTTCAACCTATGCAGAATACTCCTTTTTTTAAAACATGATTAAATGGTCATGTTTTTACTCCACATTATAAACATGGTGCAAGTATGAACTTTAATCTATTGAGTGAAATATGTACAGCGCTGTGTTGTAAGAACAGCAGGAATGGTTCAATATGAGCGATTGCTTCTTTTGCGACAATTTCTTGAAAAGAACCACTTTACAATAAAAGTCGAATTGGGGAAAGGTTTCAGAATTTAGTTTGTATGTATGTTCCTTGAGTCAACTGTTGATGTATATTTGATGTTACATCGATTTTTACCAAAGTTACAATTTCTATCGATCCGAATTCAGTATCAATATGTGGGTTTAATAGATATTTATGTATTTCACTAATGTTGTGCGATTCATCAAAGCTGATGAAGCTTTGATGAATCGTATGGAATGGTTAATATGCGATTTGACTGCACAGGTTTCCAGAGTCTTTTCATAAAATACTTTTGTCATAAAATGTGTTTATTTCTGTGTTTCCCCTGGGCCAGTTCATTTGTTATAAACATGTATATAGATATGTGTATGGCAATGTAATATAAACTTTATATGCCGAAAAATATACTTGAAACTGTAAATGTTCTACCAAATCATTTATTGGTTTAAGTTTTCAACAATTTTCAGTCATAACCGAACTGCCTGTTCACACACACTCACACCCATGTGTTTCCTCTGGTTTAGTCTCAATGTTTTAACAAGGCAAGGAACAGTTCTTCAAAATTATTTGAAATCGGCCAACCAGTTTTCTTTTGTAGTAAAGGGTTTACTGCTTATATATCTCAAAACAACAACTATTTGACAAGTTGTGGACGACTCGCTAGAGACTTATTTACCAAAACTCAAGACATTTCTTGTGATCTAGTTTAATTACATTTAATCTTGTATTACGGGTAAACCCTTTCCGTAACCTTTTATAATATGCTGATGTATTCCGACTCCAATGCAGCAGTCGACCTTTGTACTCAAAAATAGAAATTGCCAATAATGAGCAAATTCTTGTTTTGCTACAATGTTTCAAACACGAATTTATAGATATTTTAAATTCAAGTGCCGTTAATTTCCCACTAGCAGTAGACGTTTGATAATATTGTTGCAAATGGAGAAATTGCTCATTTAACAATGTTTTTTCAATTGCAATAATTTGTGAGGTATGCCAATAGATGGAAAGGAACAGACGAAATAACAATGGAGCAAGGAAACCCTTCTCTAATGCAGTCGCATTTTAATACAAACTTGCAGCAGCAGACTATATATAGAAGACATTGTGGCAAAAGGTGACTTAATTGCTTATAATTTGATATTTCTCCTTTTGTCACAATGTTTTCATCTCTATTCAATAACATTTTCAAAATAGCCCTTTAAACAGTCTGGAATTCAAGAATATAATGGTTATAAATCATTTCCCACACTACCATAAATCTGCAGCAAGGGACTGAACATATCAAATCAAAAATATAGTAAATCTCTATAAATTATAGTATGATTAATGAACAGTGTTGAAATCATTGTGACAAATGGAGAAATTGCTCATTGTAACTATTTGACAATTATACTCTCCTTTATAGAGATTGCATTGAAATGGCTTCAGTCCTTGTCGTTTCTGTGAATGATCAGCCATAGAGATATATGATAACTTATGTTAATATGGTTTTTAACATTTTCTACATACAACAAATCTGCAACAGACGATTTAATCAAACAGTTAAGAAAATTATGAAATTGACAATCTGTTTGGACCCTGATTGCATCTTAAGCTCGATTTGAACGAAGTTGGATCGCTTTAATTAAGAGCGAATTGGAATTTAGCGCTCTGATTGAAACAATCCAATAATATCAGCACTTCGATCATATTGAGCGGTTGCAACATTTACCGATTTTTATTTATATAAAATTATTTAAAAGTCCGATATGTGTGTAGAGTTTATTTTAAGGGAATTAAAACAGATGATATAGGAAGACCCAATCAATCGTGTACATGTACCCTGGAATATATTATATAAATATCACATTCCTGTGAGGGCGCTATTAAACATTATATACCTCACGTGACTTTGTAATGTTAAATTCTCATATACTCATCATGGGCAATTTCTTTCTGTCTCATGCTAACAGTACGTTTTTGACCGGTTAACAGTATACTGTTACATGGCACGCGCGTTAAAATGTTGGTAATGCACGTGCATGACGTCATTTCAAACAATAACTTCACCTTTAAGACGCGCGTGCCATGTAACCGTATACTGTTAACCGGTATATTCATATGTGTGTGTTACATTGTAGTAGATCTACCCATGTTCATCTCCCCTAAACTCCGCCGTAGTATAATTGTAATATTGTTGACAACGGCGTTAAACTCCGCCGTGGTATAACTGTAATATTGTTGACAACGGTTTTAAACTCCGCCGTGGTATAACTGTAATCTTGTTGACAACGGTTTTAAACTCCGCCGTGGTATAACTGTAATCTTAATGACAACGGCGTTAAAATCCGCCGTGGTATAACTGTAATATTGTTGACAACCGCGTTAAACCCCGCCGTGGTATAACTGTAATATTGTTGACAACGGCGTTTAACTCCGCCGTGGTATAACTGTACTATTGTTGACAACGGCATAGAACTCCGTCGAGGTATAACTGTAGAATTGTTAAAAACGGTGTTAAACTCGATTGTGGTATAATTGTAGTATTGTTGGAAAACGGCATTTAATTCCGCCGCGGTATAGCTGTAATAAAGTTGAAAACGGCGATAAACTTCGCCGTGGTATAACTGTAATATTGTTGAAAACGGCGTTAAACTCCATCGTGGTATTATTGTAATATTGTTGAAAAACGGCGTTAAACTTCGCCGTGGTTTAACTGTAATATTGTTGACAACGGCATTAAACTCCGCCGTGGTAAAACTGTAATAATGTTGTAAACGGTTTTAAACTCCGCCGTGGAATAACTGGAATCTTGTTGACAACGGCGTTAAACTCCGCCGTAGTATAATTGTAATATTGTTGACAACGGCGTTAAACTCCGCCGTGGTATAACTGTAATATTGTTGACAACGGTTTTAAACTCCGCCGTGGTATAACTGTAATCTTGTTGACAACGGTTTTAAACTCCGCCGTGGTATAACTGTAATCTTAATGACAACGGCGTTAAAATCCGCCGTGGTATAACTGTAATATTGTTGACAACCGCGTTAAACCCCGCCGTGGTATAACTGTAATATTGTTGACAACGGCGTTAAACTCCGCCGTGGTATAACTGTACTATTGTTGACAACGGCATAGAACTCCGTCGAGGTATAACTGTAGAATTGTTGAAAACGGCGTTAAACTCAATTGTGGTATAATTGTAGTATTGTTGGAAAACGGCATTTAACTCCGCCGCGGTATAGCTGTAATAAAGTTGAAAACGGCGTTAAACTTCGCCGTGGTATAACTGTAATATTGTTGAAAACGGCGTTAAACTCCATCGTGGTATTATTGTAATATTGTTGAAAAACGGCGTTAAACTTCGCCGTGGTTTAACTGTAATATTGTTGACAACGGCATTAAACTCCGCCGTGGTAAAACTGTAATAATGTTGTAAACGGTTTTAAACTCCGCCGGGGTATAACTGGAATCTTGTTGACAACGGCGTTAAACTCCGCCGTAGTATAACTGTAATATTGTTGACAACGGCGTTAAACTCCGCCGTGGTATAACTGTAATATTGTTGACAACGGTTTTAAACTCCGCCGTGGTATTACTGTAATCTTGTTGACAACGGTTTTAAACTCCGCCGTGTTATAACTGTAATCTTAATGACAACGGCGTTAAAATCCGCCGTGGTATAACTGTAATATTGTTGACAACCGCGTTAAACCCCGCCGTGGTATAACTGTAATATTGTTGACAACGGCGTTAAACTCCGCCGTGGTATAACTGTACTATTGTTGACAACGGCGTTAAAACTCCGCCGTGTTATAACTGTAATAATGTTGACAACGGCGTTAAACTCCGCCGTGGTATAACTGTAATATTATTGAAAACGGCATTAAACTCCGCAATGGTAAAACTGTAATAATGTTGTAAACGGTTTTAAACTCCGCCGTGGTATAACTGTAATAATGTTGAAAACGGCATTAAACTTCGCCGAACTAAAACTGTAATAATGTTGACAACGGCGTTAAACTCCGCCTGGTATAACTGTAATATTCTTGAAAACGGCATTAAACTCTGCAATGGTAAAACTGTAATATTCTTGAAAACGGCATTAAACTCCGCAATGGTAAAACTGTAATAATGTTGAAAACGGCATTAAACTTCGCCGTGGTATAACTGTAATAATGTTGAAAACGGCATTAAACCTCGCCGTGGTAAAACTGTATTATTGTTGAAGACGGTATTAAACTCCGCCGTGGTATAACTGTTATATTGTTGAAAACGGCATTAAACTTCGCCGTGGTATAACTGTAATATTGTTGTCATCGACATTTAACCCCGCCGTGGTATAACAGTAATTATGTTGAAAACGGCCCTAAACTCCGCCCCGGTATAACTGTAATATAATAAGATTCCTCAATGCAATTTCAAAGTCCATGCTTTTGCTTTTTTGAGTTTTCATAAACACATTGACTTAACCGTCAATAATACATCTGAGTCTACTTAGGATTGTCATAGTTATAGTAAAGCCAATAGTGTTAAATGTGATACCGGCGAGGATGCTGAGTTGGATGATGATTACTTTAATGAAAGTGTAGCCAAACAAACAAAACGATTTTATATCGGAGGTTTTAAAGATTCTGTGAAAATACCAAAGCTGACTAATTATGTTAAAAACAGGGGCTTAAAGGTCACAATGATAATGGTTTTCCGCCAACGGTATGGACAGTCAGTGGTAATAAGACTGAATGTTGAAACGCCAAATTAGATTAAGCTAACCGAACAAGGATTCTGGCCGCGAGGAGGTACATTCAGGCCATGGCCAAAAGTATCCCATGAACAATTGTATAATTATTAATCTGATCTTAGTCGCTGTTTGAAAGTTAGTATAGATCATATACCTATCGATGATGTACACTGTTTTATTGACGCCGCGTGGAAGCGCGGCGTCAGTATGGGATAGGTTTTAATTTTGTACCATGGGGTGACGTAATCGAAAAGGGAGCAACCAACACATATTATTGTAAAGAAAAACTCTGTAATATGTTTGAAAATACAGCCTTTATGATTGAATAAATTGAATTAACTGATTTAAGAAACAACAAGATACAAAATATGTACATCTTTTACAGTTGTTACACAACTTTAGACAAATTTAAATTGTTTTTAATAACTGTTCCCCAACTAACTAGGCTAAGCTTTTTTGTTATGACTTCGTTTACGGAGTTCACTAGGCTACGCTTTTTAAATTGTTTGGTTTACTGCTCTGACGAGCTCAGAAAAAAGATTCGGGTGATGTTTTTTCCTATTTATTTTTGTTGTATAACTAAACTTAAAACGTTCCTCCCCCTACAGTTGTTCATTCAGACCATTGTATTCTTGCTATATGTTGATTATACATGAGAACGTTTTCTTTTAATTTTATAAATGCTTAATTTTGATATTAAATATCTTTAAACTTGTTAGAATGATTTGTATTTTTTATTTGCATGTATATACTTTCGTTTTTTGTTATCATACTTCTGCTCAACTGGAATGAGAATAGACTTCCCTCTCTCCTTCCAAAGCTTGTGTCACACTTAACTTATAACTAGAGGCATTAACACTTAAGTTAATATCTGTATTTCAGTATCTATGTTTTTTGGTTATCTAATTGATCTAGTTAGAGCAGATTTAAAATTAAGAAACTTCAGCTTGTATGACACTTTATTGTTGCAGTCAATGTTAAGCAAACGGTAAACCAAATGGTTTGAAGACTTAACTTGTTATTTCACGACTAAACTTTACATGCTGAATATCACATAGATCGTAGCATATAAAGTGTATAATCCCTACGTCAAAATGGACCCTTTTTGCTCTTGATAACTATTTTATTATAGACTATGGTATCCAGGTGAGCAATAAAGGAACATCTTGGCCTTCTTGTTTAAGATAAAGGTACATTTGGCCTTCTTGTTCAAAATAGTTACATATTGTCCGTTTGCACAGGTTATTTAAATGTATTGAACTGCATATGCTTCCCTTTAAGTCATGCTTTAAAATCATGCGAGGCGTCTTTGATGCTTAGCATCAAAATTCGTCTTGTTGATAATCTATATCAGGGCATTTTTACAAGCATTGATGAAGTATCCGCCTTGCATCTTCCGCACTCCAGTAACCTTACCTTAAACCTTATTGGTCTGACAGTCTCAAACAATACCATGCGCTTATGAGAATAAAGTGCAGGGCTTGGATTGATGCTGGCATACCTAGATATACTGATCATGAGTCGTATACGGTATACAAGGAAGCTAAACGATGTTTTCGTAAGTTTCATAAAAACAGTTCATTCAAGTATCTGCAGCAGATAAACGAAGGCATAGACACTGCCTCTGGCGTAGATAGCCCTTTGTTTTGGAGGCTTTCTCAAAATAAAAATAAAACTGTGAATAATAATGTCTGTAATGAAATCAAATTTAGTGGGATTGTTTTTCCTGATCCTCAAAGTATTTGCCATGAATGGGGTCGTCTTTTCGCCTCGTTGTACTCTGATACAGAATGCACTTCTTATGATAATACTCATTTTAAGGATGTTACTACACGCAGTAATAGTATCAAGGTAGCCTCCAGTGTGAATAGTGGTGATCACATTTCCTAGGTAGAAGTGTTATCAGCATTGTCTACTTTAACAACCGGTAAAATTTGTGGTATTGGCTGCGTCTCAAATGAGCACCTCATTCACGGAGGCCTTATTTTGGAACACTATATAACGTTTTAATTTGATTAAACGTATTGTTATAGTTATGTTCCTGCTATGCTTAATAACTATAATAATAACCCTTTACAAAGGAGGCTTCCGGTCAGTGTTATGGTTTAGCCACTTCTTCGTTCGATGGACTTATTTGCAATGTATTCAGTGAAACTAAGTTGCAAGTCGATTTAAAGTTTGTACGAGTGTGAGTGAATAATTTGTACTAAAAAGGTGACTTTTCCTTTTTGCTTTATTGACTTGAATACATGTTTTATTAAATATCTACCTGTGTCACGGTTGATAAATTTGTAAACACTCTGTATGTACCTCATTTTCGGACTGTGAACGAGAATCACAAGAAATCAATACTTGCTTACCCGTCACGTAGAACTTTTTTATAACTATACTGCGCAAAAAAAAGTGGCGTTTCTATATCCGAGCAATATTGGCTCCGGCTGTTCCTGTTAGTGGATAATAGCTGTTCCGGCTGGTTTATGCATCCGACGTAGCTGGATTTCCGACTGTTCCGGCTAGTTAATACAGTCGGTGTAGACGGAGTTCCAGCTGTTCCGGCTGGTTTATACAGCCGGAGTAGCCGGAGTTCCGCCTGTTCCGGCTGGTTAATACAGTCGGAGTTGCCGGAGTTCCGGCTGTTCCGGATGGTTAATACAGCCGGAGTTCCGGTTGATTAGTACAGTCGAAGTTGCCGGAGTTCCGGCTGTTCTAGATGGTTAATACAGCCGTAGTTCCGGCTGTTCCGACTGGTTAATACAGCCTACGTAGCTGGAGTTCCGACTGTTCCGGCTGGTTAATACAGTCGGTGTAGACGGAGTTCCATCTGTTCCGGCTGGTTTATACAGCCGGAGTAGCCGGAGTTCCGCCTGTTCCGGCTGGTAAATGCAGTCGGTGTTCCGGCTGTTCCGGCTGGTTAATACAGTCGGAGTTGCCGGAGTTCCGGCTGTTCCGGATGGTTTATACAGCCGGAGTTCCGGCTCTTCCGGCTGGTTAATACAGCCGGAGTTCCGGCTGGTTGATACAGCCGGAGTAGCTGGAGTTCCGACTGTTCCGGCTGTCTGGCTACCCGGGGGACCGTAGGGCCCGTGCTTCGAAAAATCCAACCTTCCAGCAGCCCCCAGGCCGTCAGCAATGCAGTGCTTTTATTTCTTTTATCGAGAAGGTATATCATAACTGCGCAATAAATATTTTGTGGACAAAGTTTTTTTTATACATGGTATAGAAAATAATTTCTTACACGGTAAATACTAGGCCGTCGATTACCTGTATTATTTCAGTATTATCCGCCCATGTGTCGATTTGTTTACTCGTATTATTTCAGTATTATTTCAGTATTATCCGCCCATGTGTCGATTTGTTTACCCGTATTATTTCAGTATTATTTCAGTATTATCCGCCAATGTGTCGATTTGTTTACCCGTATTATTTCAGTATTGTTTCAGTATTATTTCTGTATTATTTCAGTATTATTTCAGTATTATTTCAGTATTATTTCAGTATTATCCGCCCATGTGTCGAATATATGTTAATTGTTTACTAGCAATGTACAAATGTCCAAGTGTTAGAAAATTGCAGATCTGACACAACTTTAGTACACGTAGATCTTACACAAATTTAGTACACGTAGATTTAACACAACTTTAGTACACGTAGATCTGACACAACTTTAGTACATGTAGATCTGACACAACTTTAGTACACACAGATCTGAGACAACTTTAGTACACATAGATCTGACACAACTTTAGTACACGTAGATCTGACACAACTTTAGTACACGTAGATCTGACACAACTTTAGTACACGTAGATCTGACACAACTTTAGTACACGTAGATCTGACACAACTTTAGTACACGTAGATCTGACACAACTTAAGTACACGTAGATCTTACACAATTTTAGTACACGTATATCTGACACAACTTAAGTACACGTATATCTGACACAACTTTAGTACACGTAGATCTGACACAACTTTAGTACACGCAGATATGACACAACTTTAGTACACGTAGATCTGACACAACTTTAGTACACGCGAATATGACAAAACTTTAGTACCAGTAGATCTGATACAACTTTAGTACACGTAGATCTGACACAACTTAAGTACACGCAGATATGACACAACTTTAGTACACGTAGATCTGACACAACTTTAGAACACGTAGATCTGACACAACTTTAGTACACGCAGATCTGACACAACTTTAGTACACGTAGATCTGACACAACTTTAGTACACGCAGATCTGACACAACTTTAGTACACGTAGATCTGACACAACTTTAGTACACGTAGATCTGACACAACTTTAGTACACGTAGATCTGACACAACTTTAGTACACGTAGATCTGACACATCTTTATTACACGTAGATCTGACTCAACTTTAGTACACGTAGATCTGACACAACTTTAGTACACGTAGATCTGACACAACTTTAGTACACGTAGATCTGACACAACTTTAGTACACGTAGATCTGACACAACTTAAGTACACGTAGATCTGACACAACTTTAGTACACGTATATCTGACACAACTTAAGTACACGTAGATCTTACACAACTTTAGTACACGTATATCTGACTCAACTTTAGTACACGTAGATCTGACACAACTTTAGTACACGTAGATCTGACACAACTTAAGTACACGTAGATCTGACACAACTTAAGTACACGTAGATCTGACACAACTTTAGTACACGTATATCTGACACAACTTAAGTACACGTAGATCTTACACAACTTTAGTACACGTATATCTGACACAACTTAAGTACACGTAGATCTGACACAACTTTAGTACACGTAGATCTGACACAACTTAAGTACACGTATATCTGACACAACTTTAGTACACGTAGATCTGACACAACTTAAGTACACGTAGATCTTACACAACTTTAGTACACGTATATCTGACACAACTTAAGTACACGTAGATCTGACACAACTTTAGTACACGTAGATCTGACACAACTTTAGTACACGCAGATATGACACAACTTTAGTACACGTAGATCTGACACAACTTTAGTACACGCGAATATGACAAAACTTTTGTACAAGTAGATCTGACACAACTTTAGTACACGTAGATCTGACACAACTTTAGTACACGCAGATATGACACAACTTTAGTACACGTAGATCTGACACAACTTTAGTACACGCGAATATGACAAAACTTTAGTACAAGTAGATCTGACACAATTTTAGTACACGTATATCTGACACAACTTTAGTACACGCAGATATGACACAACTTTAGTACACGTAGATCTGACACAACTTTAGTACACGTAGATCTGACACAACTTTAGTACACGCAGATCTGACACAACTTTAGTACACGTAGATCTGACACAACTTTAGTACACGCAGATCTGACACAACTTTAGTACACGTAGATCTGACACAACTTTAGTACACGCAGATATGACAAAACTTTAGTACACGTAGATCTGACACAACTTTAGTACACGTAGATCTGACACAACTTTATTACACGTAGATCTGACACAACTTTAGTACACGTAGATCTGACACAACTTTAGTACACGCAGATCTGACACAACTTTATTACACGTAGATCTGACACAACTTTAGTACACGTAGATCTGACACCACTTTAGTACACGCAGATCTGACACAACTTTAGTACACGTAGATCTGACACAACTTTAGTACACGTAGTGATGAAATACTGCTAGTGTAATCAGCTGATCTCTAGACACGTGACTCAAAGCGTCCCACCAAAATCAAATAATAAGCGTGGACTTAATCAATGGACACCTTTTTGATTCCACGTTCTACTGCCCACCATCTTGTCGTATGTTCAAATATATTGTGTGTTAAGTATTAATTTTAATATACAAAGGTTACCCTGTTTAAGAAAATAATTAAGTAGACCGGTACACGAAATTAGCACTTGTACTGTCTGATACATTGATCGTATGATTCAGTCCTGCCGGACAAGAATGAAGAACTTGTTATTTCTGTGAACTTGACTTGAAAAATATGGCATTGGGTCATATAACACACCCTCTAGTTATAGGCGAAAAGTATGATTTTCGAATGTCCGAATTTTACACAAATATGGTCTGTGCGGGACAAACAAAAAAGGCGTTTTGCACCTTTGCACAGTTTGCAAGATACTGACATTAATTATATGTGACTCGTTAAGTTAACATGGATCCTGTAAAATTGGCTAACTACCCGTCATTGTGGTTTAATTATTTCCATATTACGAACGACTTTTTACGCATTTACATCATTTTTTTTCCAGAAACATTGCGGAAAGCGCAAACTAGTTTAAAATGTGTATCCTTCTAGATGTTACGTTATGTCCCTTGATACTTTTAGATATCACACCATAGTACATGTTAAATAAACATCTAGACTGATTAAAACGCATATCAAAATGTTAAATAAACATCTAGACTGATTAAAACATATTTAAATCAAACAAGTTTATCGTCAAATAAATGTGCAAGAGTGTTTTTAAACTTGTTTGTAATTAATAATGATAAGCACATTCTACAAGCGTTTAAACAGTTAACGCTTTCCCACAAACAGCTGTAGCATACGACTTTCCCACATACAGCTGTAGCATACGACTTTTAAACACATTGTGACAAAACGTTAATTGCTCATTTAGACAAAGTTATGCATATTTTTCTTTCATTTATAGAGTATTTCCATATGTTTGACTTCATGTTTTCAAAGTCCTCTGCCGCAGATTATTTGTATGTGGTAAAGGGTTAACAATTCGCTCATACAAGTTTAAATAGAACTTTATAACTGATATGTCAAGTTCGAAGGACCATTATATATGCCTTTTAACGATTCGTGTTCACATGACTAAACAAGCAGACACTACGTTTTGTGTAACATAGGAACATTCTCATTATTTTCGTTGTAAATATAAAATATTTGGAAAGTTATAAAGAATAGTTGAAAAATGGATTATTTTAATAAAAAACATCCAGTTCGTCCCCATGCGCAAAGTTAGAAGTTGGCTTTTGAGAATAATGTAGATCAAGATTAACACTTTTAACATATGATATTAGCATGTTGAGACGATTCTATCAACGTGTGACTCTGAGCAATCTGAGCAGATGGACAGGACGATCTGAACCTACGTTGGTTCGGAAATAACAACTTGTGATCTCTCACCAATCTGAGCAGATGGACAGGACGATCTGAACCTACGTTGGTTCGGAAATAACAACGTGTACCTTGTGCACAGCCGGATTCATATCTCGTTTCATCATGAAATAAAGCCTTAAATTGTGAAGTAATGAATGATGTGTTGGAAATTTGTAACCGGTGACATATACACGACCAATCAAATTGACGCTTCAACATTTTCAAATAACTCTGTTACCTGGATGAATAGTTATCCGTACAGATATTGTGAATATTAATAAACCGCGGACTTGACATGCATCAATCGATCCACACACTGAGACACTGGTAGACACTTTACCTGGACTGATTTACATAGAGAGACTGTGAACACTGAGACATTGGTAGACACGTTACCTGGACTGTTTTACATAGAGAGACGGTGAACACTGAGACATTGGTAGACACGTTACCTGGGCTGGTTTACATATATAGACTGTGAACACTGAGACATTGGTAGACACGTTACCTGGACTGTTTTACATAGAGAGACTGTGAACACTGAGACATTGGTAGACACGTTACCTGAATGAATAGTTATCCGTACAGATATTGTGAATATTAATAAACCGCGGACTTGACATGCATCAATCGATCCACACACTGAGATATTGGTAGACACTTTACCTGGACTGATTTACATAGAGAGACTGTGAACACTGAGACATTGGTAGACACGAGACCTGGGCTGGTTTACATAGATAGACTGTGAACACTGAGACATTGGTAGGCACGTTACCTGGACTGTTTTACATAGAGAGACGGTGAACACTGAGACATTGGTAGACACGTTACCTGGGCTGGTTTACATAGATAGACTGTGAACACTGAGACATTGGTAGACACGTTACCTGGACTGTTTTACATAGAGAGACTGTGAACACTGAGACATTGGTAGACACAATACCTGGGCTGGTTTACATTGATAGACTGTGAACACTGAGACATTGGTAGACACGTTACCTGGACTGATTTACATAGAGAGACTGTGAACACTAAGACATTGGTAGACACGTTATCTGGGCTGGTTTCCATAGAGTGACTGTAAACACTGAGACATGGGTAGACAAGGTACCTGGGCTGGTTTACATAGAGAGACTGTGAACACTGAGACATGGGTAGACACGGTACCTGGCCTGGTTTACATAGAGAGACTGAGAACACTGAGACATTAGTAGACAAGATACCTGGGCTGGTTTACTTAGAGCGACTCTAAACACTGAGACATGGGTAGACACGGTACCCGGGCTTGATAACATAGAGCGACTGTGAACACTGAGACATTGGTAGACACGGTAAATGGGCTGGTTTACATAGATAGACTGTGAACACTGATACATTGGTAGACCCGTTACCTGTACTGATTTACATAGAGAGACTGAGAACACTGAGACATGGGTAGACACGGTACCTGAGCTAGTTTACATAGAGAGACTCTAAACACTGAGACGCTGGTAGACACTGTACCAGGGCTGGTTTACAAA
This sequence comes from Serripes groenlandicus, assembly GCA_031761405.1. Taxonomy (NCBI): domain Eukaryota; kingdom Metazoa; phylum Mollusca; class Bivalvia; order Cardiida; family Cardiidae; genus Serripes; species Serripes groenlandicus. Next base: position 66,376,177 of record JASEVX010000008.1, read on the forward strand.
GAGAGACTGTGAACACTGAGACGTTGGTAGACAAGGTACCTGGCCTGGTTTACATAGAGAGACTATGAACATTGAGACATTGGTAGACACGGTACCTGGACTGATTTACATAGAGAGACTGTGAACACTGCGACATGGGTAGACACGTTACCTGGACTGATTTACATGGAGAGACTGTGAACACTGAGACATGGGTAGACACGGTACCTGGGCTGGTTTACATAGATAGACTGTGAACACTGAGGCATTGGTAGACACGTTACCTAGACTGTTTTGCATAGGGAGACTGTGAACACTGAGACATGGGTAGACACGGTACCTGAGCTAGTTTACATAGAGAGACTCTAAACACTGAGACGCTGGTAGACACGGTACCAGGCCTGGTTTACAAAGAGAGACTGTGAACACTGAGATGTTGGTAGACAAGGTACCTGGCCTGGTTTACATAGAGAGACTATGAACACTGAGACATTGGTAGACACGGTACCTGGACTGATTTACATAGAGAGACTGTGAACACTGCGACATGGGTAGACACGGTACCTGGACTTGTTTACATGGAGAGACTGTGAACACTGAGACATGGGTAGACACGTTACCTGAACTGTTTTGCATAGGGAGACTGTGAACACTGAGACATGGGTAGACACGTTACCTGGACTGTTTTGCATAGGGAGACTGTGAACACTGAGACATGGGTAGACACGGTACCTGGCCTAGTTCACATAGAGAGACTGTGAACTCTGATACATTGCTAGACTCGATACCTGGGCTGGTTTACATAGAGCGACTCTAAACACTGAGACATGGGTAGACACGGTACCCGGCCTTGATAACATAGAGCGACTGTAAAAACTGAGACATGGGTAGACACGGTAAATGGGCTGGTTTACATAGAGCGACTGTAAACACTGAAACATGGGTAGACATGTTACCTGGTCTGGTTTTCATAGAGAGATTGTGAACACTAAGACATGGGTAGACACGGTACCTGAGCTGGTTTCCATAGAGTGACTGTGAACACTAAGACATGGGTAGACACGTTATCTGGGCTGGTTTCCATAGAGTGACTGTAAACTCTGAGACATGGGTAGACAAGGTACCTGGGCTGGTTTACATAGAGAGACTGTGAACACTGAGACATGGGTAGACACGGTACCTGGGCTGGTTTACATAGAGCGACTCTAAACACTGAGACATGGGTAGACACGGTACCCGGGCTTGATAACATAGAGAGACTGTGAACACTAAGACATGGGTAGACACGGTAAATGGGCTGGTTTACATAGAGAGACTGTGAACACTGAGACATGGGTAGACACGGTACCCGGGCTGGTTTACATAGAGAGACTGTGAACACTGAGACATGGGTAGACACGGTACCTGGGCTGGTTTACATAGAGAGACTGTGAACACTGAGACATGGGTAGACAAGGTACCTGGGCTGGTTTACATAGAGAGACTGTGAACACTGAGACATGGGTAGACAAGGTACCTGGGCTGGTTTACATAGAGAGACTGTGAACACTGAGACATGGGTAGACACGGTACCTGGGCTGGTTTACATAGAGCGACTCTAAACACTGAGACATGGGTAGACACGGTACCCGGGCTTGATAACATAGAGAGACTGTGAACACTGAGACATGGGTAGACACGGTAAATGGGCTGGTTTACATAGAGAGACTGTGAACACTGGGACATGGGTAGACACGGTACCTGGCCTGGTTTACATAGAGAGACTGTGAACACTGAGACATTAGTAGACAAGATACCTGGGCTGGTTTACATAGAGCGACTCTAAACACTGAAACATAGGTAGACACGGTAAATGGGCTGGTTTACATATAGCGACTCTAAACACTGAAACATGGGTAGACACGGTAAATGGGCTGGTTTACATAGAGCGACTATAAACACTAAAACATGGGTAGACATGTTACCTGGGCTGGTTTTCATAGAGAGACTGTGAACACTAAGACACGGGTAGGCACGTTATCTGGGCTGGTTTCCATAGAGTGACTGTAAACACTGAGACAAGGGTAGTCAAGGTACCTGGGCTGGTTTACAGAGAGAGACTGTGAACACTGAGACATGGGTAGACACGGTACCTGGCCTGGTTTACATAGAGAGACTGTGAACACTGAGACATTAGTAGACAAGATACCTGGACTGGTTTACATAGAGCGACTCTAAACACTGAGGCATGGGTAGACACGGTACCCGGGCTTGATAACATAGAGCGACTGTAAAAACTGAGACATGGGTAGACACGGTAAATGGGCTGGTTTACATAGAGAGACTGTGAACACTAAGACATGGGTAGACACGGTACCTGGGCTGGTTTACATAGAGAGACAGTAAACACTGAGACATGGGTAGACACGGTACCTGGGCTGGTTTACATATATAGACTGTAAACACTGAGACATAGGTAGACAAGGTACCTGGGCTGATTTACATAGAGCGACTCTAAACACTGGGACATGGGTAGACACGGTACCTGGACTGATTTACATGAAGAGACTCTTAACACTGAGACATGGGTAGACACGGTAAATTGACTGATTTACATGAAGTGACTGTTAACACTAAGACATGGGTAGACACGGTACCTGGGCTGGTTTACATAGAAAGACTTTGAACACTGAGACATGGGTAGACAAGGTTCCTGGGCTGGTTTACATAGAGAGACTGTAAACACTGAGACATGGGTAGACACGGTACCTGGGCTGGTTTTCATAGAGAGACTGTGAACACTAAGACATGGGTAGACACGTTATCTAGGCTGGTTTACATAGAAAGACTTTAAACACTGAGACATAGGTAGACACGGTACCTGGACTGATTTACATAAAGAGACTGTGAACACTGATACATGGGTAGACACGGTACTTGGGCTGGTTTACATAGAGAGACTGTGAACACTGAGACATTGGTAGACACGGTACCTGGACTGATTTACATGGAGAGACTGTGAACACTGAGACATGGTAGACACGGTACCTGGGCTGGTTTACATAGAGAGACTGTGAACACTGAGACATTGGTAGACACGGTACCTGGACTGATTTACATGGAGAGACTGTGAACACTGAGACATGGGTAGACACGGTACCTGGACTGGTTTACATGTAGAGACTATGAACACTGAGACTTAGGTAGACACAGTACCTGTGTTGGTTTACATAGATCGACTGTGAACAATGATACATGGGTAGACACGGTATCTGGACTGTTTTGCGTAGAGAGACTGTGAACACTGAGACATGGGTATACACGATACCTGGGCTGGTTTACATTGATAGACTGTGAACACTAAGACATTGGTAGACACGGTACCTGGACTTGTTTACATGGAGAGACTGTGAACATTGAGACATAGGTAGACACGTTACCTGGACTGATTTACATGGAGAGACAGTGAACACTGAGACATGGGTAGACAAGGTACCTGGTTTACATAGAGAGACTGTGAACACTAAGACATGGGTAGACACGTTATCTGGGCTGGTTTACATAGAAAGACTTTAAACACTGAGACATAGGTAGACACGGTACCTGGACTGATTTACATGAAGAGACTGTGAACACTGATACATGGGTAGACACGGTACTTGGGCTGGTTTACATAGAGAGACTGTGAACACTGAGACATTGGTAGACACGGTACCTGGACTGATTTACATGGAGAGACTGTGAACACTGAGACATGGTAGACACGGTACCTGGGCTGGTTTACATAGAGAGACTGTGAACACTGAGACATTGGTAGACACGGTACCTGGACTGATTTACATGGAGGGACTGTGAACACTGAGACATGGGTAGACACGGTACCTGGACTGGTTTACATGTAGAGACTATGAACACTGAGACTTGGGTAGACACAGTACCTGTGTTGGTTTACATAGATCGACTGTGAACAATGAGACATGGGTAGACACGGTATCTGGACTGTTTTGCGTAGAGAGACTGTGAACACTGAGACATGGGTAGACACGTTATTTGGACTGGTTTACATAGAGATACTGTGAACACTGAGAAATGGGTAGACACGGTATCTGGACTGGTTTACATAGAGATACTGTGAACACTGAGAAATGGGTAGACACGGTACCTGGACTGGTTTATATATAGAGACTGTGAACACTGAGACATGGGCAGACACGGTACCAGGGCTGGTTTACATATAGACACTCTAAACACTGAGTCATGGGTAGACTCGGTACCTGGGCTGGTTTACATAGGGAGACTGTGAACACTGAGACTTAGGTAGACACAGTACCTGTGTTGGTTTACATAGATCGACTGTGAACAATGATACATGGGTAGACACGGTATCTGGACTGTTTTGCGTAGAGAGACTGTGAACACTGAGACATGGGTATACACGATACCTGGGCTGGTTTACATTGATAGACTGTGAACACTAAGACATTGGTAGACACGGTACCTGGACTTGTTTACATGGAGAGACTGTGAACATTGAGACATAGGTAGACACGTTACCTGGACTGATTTACATGGAGAGACAGTGAACACTGAGACATGGGTAGACAAGGTACCTGGTTTACATAGAGAGACTGTGAACACTAAGACATGGGTAGACACGTTATCTGGGCTGGTTTACATAGAAAGACTTTAAACACTGAGACATAGGTAGACACGGTACCTGGACTGATTTACATGAAGAGACTGTGAACACTGATACATGGGTAGACACGGTACTTGGGCTGGTTTACATAGAGAGACTGTGAACACTGAGACATTGGTAGACACGGTACCTGGACTAATTTACATGGAGAGACTGTGAACACTGAGACATGGTAGACACGGTACCTGGGCTGGTTTACATAAAGAGACTGTGAACACTGAGACATTGGTAGACACGGTACCTGGACTGATTTACATGGAGGGACTGTGAACACTGAGACATGGGTAGACACGGTACCTGGACTGGTTTACATGTAGAGACTATGAACACTGAGACTTGGGTAGACACAGTACCTGTGTTGGTTTACATAGATCGACTGTGAACAATGAGACATGGGTAGACACGGTATCTGGACTGTTTTGCGTAGAGAGACTGTGAACACTGAGACATGGGTAGACACGTTATTTGGACTGGTTTACATAGAGATACTGTGAACACTGAGAAATGGGTAGACACGGTATCTGGACTGGTTTACATAGAGATACTGTGAACACTGAGAAATGGGTAGACACGGTACCTGGACTGGTTTATATATAGAGACTGTGAACACTGAGACATGGGCAGACACGGTACCAGGGCTGGTTTACATATAGACACTCTAAACACTGAGTCATGGGTAGACTCGGTACCTGGGCTGGTTTACATAGGGAGACTGTGAACACTGAGACATGGGTAGACACGGTACCTGAACTGGTTTACATAGATAGACTTTGAACACTGAAACATGGGTATACACGGTACCAGTTCTGGTTTACATAGATAGACTGTGAACACTGAGACATGGATAGACACGTTATCTGGGCTGGTTTACATAGAAAGACTTTAAACACTGAGACATAGGTAGACACGGTACCTGTTCTGATTTACATGAACAGACTGTGAACACTGATACATGGGTAGACACAGTACCTTGGTTGGTTTACATATATAGACTGTGAACACTGAGACATAGGTAGACACGGTACCTGGGCTAGTTTACATAGAGAGACTGTGAACACTAATACATGGTAGACAAGGTATCTGGACCGGTTTACATAGAGATACTGTGAACACTGAGACATGGGTAGACATGGTACCTGGACGGAGTGCTGGTTTACCGGTTATATGTGAACCGTGTCTACCCATGTCTCAGTGTACACAGTCTCTCCATGTAAACCGGCCCAGGTACCGTATCTACCACTGTATCTTGACCAGACTCCTAGCATGCATATGTAAAGGTTGATCTGGATTTACAATGTCCACACAGGCTAACGTGTCCATATTCGCACGAATGGATTCAAATTATTTTTCTATTTTGTAACATTTATTAATTATTGGAAGTCATCGTTGTTTGAAACTCATGAGGATGTGATGGGCTCGGCGATTTTCGTATGCTGTCGTTAGAGATCAGTATTATTCATGATATCTTATCGAAGTCCACGAGTAAACCGGTAGTTGCACTTATATAATGTTAACAAATACCGACCTAATACGTAAATCGCCGAGCCAATAGAGAAGGGATGTTCATTTTTTTTCAACGTCCTGTAATGTGACATTGTGATTGTTTAGCGGCAGTAACTTAGTAACTGTAAACTATAAACCTATAAATCACTAGTTACAAAGTATTTATGAACACTGTAGAAAACATGGTACGATTTACTCGGGAGATTGCTGGATCCTTATAAAACACCCATATACTGTATAGACAATGATGCGACTGAGGCTGGTGGGTTTTGTATTTATTACGTTTATTGCAATTGTTATACAAACGAAATCGTTGAAGCACTTGGGAATAATTATTCTTATGGCGTATATCGGCAAAGGTAAGCTTAAAACTAATTTACAACCTTATCAAAATATCAATTGCATGGAGCCAGTTTTCCGGGGAAAGAATATTGTGTAGAGTATTTGTGCGAGAACTCGTGCGATTACTGGTGTGAATACGACTACTGATGCGGGTATTGGTATGAATACTTGTGTGAGAACTCGCGCGAGTATTGGTGTGAATATACCTACTGATGTGAGTACTTGTGTGAGGGGTCGTGCGAGTACTGGTGTGAATTCGCCTAGTGGTGTGAGTATTAATGTGAGAACTCGTGCGAGTAAGTACTAGTGTGAATACGCCTATTATGCATGTAGTGGTGTGTGAACTCGTGCGAATATTGGTGTGAATACGACTACTGATGCGAATATTGGTGCGAGTACTTGTGTGAGAACTCGTGCGAGTATTGGTGCGAGTACCGATCACTGCACGAAAATTGGGATTTAATTTAGACTAAATTTACTTAAATTCCGAAATTTTCCTCTAAATTAAATCCCAATTTTCGTGCTGTAGATGTGAGTAATTGTGCGAGTTCTGATGAGAGTATTAATGGAGTATTGGTGTGAATATTAATGCGAGTACTGATGTGAGTACTGATGTAGGTATTGGTGAGAGAACTTGCGCAAGTACTTATGCAAGTACTGGTTCAAGTACCGATGTGAGTATTGGTGCGAGTACTGTGTGGGTTATGGTGTGAGTATTGGTTCGAGTACTGTGTGGGTTATGGTGTGAGTATTGCTGCGAGTACTGTGTTGGTTATGGTGTGAGTATTGTTGCGAGCACTGTGTTGGTTATGGTGTGAGTATTAGTGCGAGTACTGTGTGGGTTATGGTGTGAGTATTGTTGCGAGTACTGTGTTGGTTATGGTGTGAGTATTGTTGCGAGCACTGTGTTGGTTATGGTGTGAGTATTGCTGCGAGTACTGTGTGGGTTATGGTGTGAGTAATTGTTCAAGTACTGTGTGAGTAATGGTTCAAGTACTGTGTGAGTAATGGTTCAAGTACTGTGTGAGTAATGGTTCAAGTACTGTGTGGGTTGTGGTGTGAGTAATGGTTCAAGTACTGTGTGGGTTATGGTGTGAGTAATGGTTCAAGTACTGTGTGAGTAATGGTTCAAGTACTGTGTGGGTTGTGGTGTGAGTAATGGTTCAAGTACTGTGTGGGTTATGGTGTGAGAAATGGTTCAAGTACTGTGTGAGTAATGGTTCAAGAACTGTGTGAGTAATGGTTCAAGTACTGTGTGGGTTGTGGTGTGAGTAATGGTTCAAGTACTGTGTGAGTAATGGTTCAAGAACTGTGTGAGTAATGGTTCAAGTACTGTGTGAGTAATGGTTCAAGTACTGTGTGAGTAATGGTTCAAGAACTGTGTGAGTAATGGTTCAAGTACTGTGTGAGTAATGGTTCAAGAACTGTGTGAGTAATGGTTCAAGTACTGTGTGAGTAATGGTTCAAGTACTGTTTGGGTTGTGGTGTGAGCACTGATACGAGTAATGTATTAGTGTTATAGCGAGTATTGTGTGAGTACTGTTGAGAGTAGTATGTGAGTACTGTTATGAGTAGTATGTGAATACTGGTGTGAGTAATGTGTTAGTACTGGTGTGAGTAGTGTGTCAGTACTGGTGTGAGTAATGTGTCAGTACTGGTGTGAGTAATGTGTCAGTACTGGTGTGAGTAGTGTGTGAGTACTGGTGTGAGTAATGGTTCAAGTACTGTGTGGATTGTGGTGTGAGTAATGGTTCAAGTACTGTGTAAGTAATGGTTCAAGTACTGTGTGGGTTGTGGTGTGAGTAATGGTTCAAGTACTGTGTGGGTTGTGGTGTGAGTACTGATACGAGTAATGTATTAGTGTTATAGCGAGTATTGTGTGAGTACTGTTGTGAGTAGTATGTGAGTACTGTTATGAGTAGTATGTGAATACTGGTGTGAGTAATGTGTTAGTACTGGTGTGAGTAGTGTGTGAGTATGGGTGTGAGTAGTGTGTGAGTACTGGTGTGAGTAATGTGTCAGTACTGGTGTGAGTAATGTGTCAGTACTGCTGTGAGTAGTGTGTGAGTACGGGTGTGAGTAGTGTGTGAGTACTGGTGTGAGTGATGTGTCAGAACTGGTGTGAGTAATGTGTCAGTACTGGTGTGAGTAATGTGTCAGTACTGGTGTGAGTAGTGTGTCAGTACTGGTGTCAGTACTGGTGTGAGTAATGTGTCAGTACTGGTGTGAGTAATGTGTCAGTACTGGTGTGAGTAGTGTGTGAGTACGGGTGTGAGTAGTGTGTCAGTACTGGTGTGAGTATTGTGTCAGTACTGGTGTGAGTAATGTGTCAGTACTGGTGTGAGTAATGTGTCAGTACTGGTGTGAGTAGTGTGTGAGTACTGGTGTGAGTAATGTGTGAGTACTGGTGTGAGTAGTGTGTGAGTAATGTGTGAGTACTGTTGTGATTAGTATGTGAGTACTGGTGTGATTAGTGTGTGAGTAATGTGTGAGTACTGTTGTGAGTAATTAGTGAGTACTGGTGTAAGTAGTGTGTGAGTACTAGTGTGAGTAGTGTGTGAGTAATGTGTGAGTACTGGTGTGAGTACTGTGTGAGTAGTGTATGTGTACTGTTGTGAGTAATGTGCGAGTACTGTTGTGAGTAGTGTATGTGTACTGGTGTGAGTAATGTGTGAGTACTGGTGTGAGTACTGGTGTGAGTACTGGTGTGAGTATTGGTGTGAGTACTGGTGTGAGTAGTGTGTGAGTACTGGTGTGAGTACTGGTGTGAGTAGTGTGTGAGTACTGGTGTGAGTACTGTGTGAGTACTGGTGTGAGTACTGTGTGAGTACTGGTGTGAGTACTGGTGTGAGTAGTGTGTGAATATTGGTGTGAGTAGTGTGTGAGTACTGGTGTGAGTACTGTGTGAGTTCTGGTGTGAGTACTGTGTGAGTACTGGTGTGAGTAGTGTGTGAGTACTGGTGTGAGTAGTGTGTGAGTACTGGTGTGAGTACTGTGTGAGTACTGGTGTGAGTAATGTGTGAGTACTGGTGTGAGTAGTGTGTGAGTACTGGTGTGAGTAATGTGTGAGTACTGGTGTGAGTAGTGTATGTGTACTGTTGTGAGTAATGTGTGAGTACTGTTGTGAGTATTGTGTGAGTACTGTTGTGAGTAGTGTGCTAGTACTGGTGTGAGTAGTGTGTGAGTACTGGTGTGAGTAATGTGTGAGTACTGTTGTGAGTAATGTGTGAGTACTGTTGTGAGTATTGTGTGAGTACTGGTTTGAGTAGTGTGTGAGTAGTGTGTGAGTACTGGTGTGAGTAATGTGTGAGTACTGGTGTGAGTAGTGTATGTGTGCTGTTGTGAGTAATGTGTGAGTACTGTTGTGAGTATTGTGTGAGTACTGTTGTGAGTAGTGTGCTAGTACTCGTGTGAGTAGTGTGTGAGTACTGGTGTGAGTAATGTGTGAGTACTGTTGTGAGTAATGTGTGAGTACTGTTGTGAGTATTGTGTGAGTACTGGTTTGAGTAGTGTGTGAGTAATGTGTGAGTAATGTGTGAGTACTGGTGTGAGTAGTGTATGTGTGCTGTTGTGAGTAATGTGTGAGTACTGTTGTGAGTATTGTGTGAGTACTGTTGTGAGTAGTGTGTGAGTACTAGTGTGAGTAGTGTGTGAGTACTGGTGTGAGTAGTGTGTGAGTACTGATTTGAGTAATGTGTGAGTACTGTTGTGAGTATTGTGTAAGTTCTTGTACTGGTAATGGTGCAACTATGTGAGCGAATATTGCGTTAGAACTGCTGCAAGGAATGTGTTAGTATTGTGCGAGTACTTGTGTGAAATCTGGTGGGTGTATGGGCTACCAAGATGTTCATATCGCTTATGTCAATTTTACCCGTTTAACATGTTCCCAATACGTTCAGCTCTTTTTAGTTCAATTTGTCTTCAGCTCGATTATGTCTAATTATGTTCAATATGATCAGCTCGATTATAACCGGTTAAGCTAGGTTATCAACATGTCCAGTTCGCTTAAGTCCAATTTTACAGCTCGTTTTAGTTCTGTTTTACCATATTACCAACATATTAAATTCGTTTTAATATGTGTTTACCATGTTTCCAAAATGTTCTGCTCGTTTATATTCGATTATACCATTTTCCCAATATTGTCAGCTCAATTTGATTAAATTTTACCATATTAACAACATGTTCAACTCTCTACTGACCATTTTACCATCTAATCAACATGTTCAATTCTCTACTGACCATTTTACCATCTAATCAACATGTTCAATTCTCTACTGACCATTTTACCATCTAATCAACATGTTCAATTCTTTACTGACCATTTTACCATCTAATCAACATGTTCAACTCTCTACTGACCATTTTACCATCTAATCAACATGTTCAACTCTCTACTGACCATTTTACAATCTAATCAACATGTTCAATTCTCTACTGACCATTTTACCATCTAATCAACATGTTCAATTCTTTACTGACCATTTTACCATCTAATCAACATGTTCAACTCTCTACTGACCATTTTACCATCTAATCAACATGTTCAACTCTCTACTGACCATTTTACCATCTAATCAACATGTTCAATTCTCTACTGACCATTTTACCATGTAATCAACATGTTCAGTTCGCTTTAGTCCAATATATTCAGCTTGTTTTTTACCAAGTTATCAATATAATCAGCTCTTTTAGTAAGATGTTATCATGCTATAAACATGTTTAGTTCGTGTATGTCCAATTTAGACATTAACTAGCATTTTGAGCTCGTTTAGTCCATTTATACTATAATTCCAACATGTTCAGCTCACTTAAATCCTGTTTTAAAATCCTACTAACATGTCGCGCTTGTTGTTGTCAAATTTAACCATGTTACCAACATGTTCAGCTCGTTTTTGTCCCATTAGTCTTACTGACTTGTCATAATAATGTGGCTGAGCTTCAGGTAAATTAATCTCATGATGACTTTATTCATCGTCTTCAACTTTTGAATCTTCATTGTGCCCATTTTCCAATGTTACCTTGTTACCAATATGTTCCGCTCGTTTTACTCCGATGGTACCTTGTTATCAACATATTCCGATCTTTTAAGGTCAATGTTACCAATATGTTCAGCTCGTTTTAGTCCAATGTTACCTTGTTACCAACATATTCCGATCGTTTAAGTCCAATGTTACCATATTACCAACATATTCCGGTCGTTTATGTCCAATGTTACCATGTTACTACCATATTCCGATCGTTTAAGGCCCATGTTACCATATTACGAATATGTTCCGATAGTTTATGTCCAATGTTACCTTGTTACCAACATGTTCAGCTCGTTTTAGTCCAATGTTACATTGTTACCAATATGTTCCGATCGTTTAAGTTCAATGTTACCTTGTTACCAATATGTTCCGCTCGTTTTAGTTCAATGTTACCATATAACCAACATATTGCGGTCGTTAACTTCCCAGTTTACCATATTACCAATATTTTTCGGTCGTTTTAGTCCAATGTTAGCTTGTAACCAACATATTCCAGTCGTTAACGTCCCAGTTTACCATATTACCAACATATTCCGGTCGTTTTAGTCCAATGTTACCTTGTTACCAACATGTTCTGTTAGTTTTAGTCCAATGTTACATTGTTACCAACATGTTCTGCTAGTTTAAGTCCAATGTTACCTTGTTACCAACATGTTCTGCTAGTTTTAGTCCGATGTTACCTTGTTACCAACATGTTCTGCTAGTTTTAATCCAATGTTACCTTGTTTTCAACATGTTCCGATCGTTTAAGTCCAATTTTACCATATAACCAATATGTTCCGGTCGTTTTAGTCCAAGGTTATCTTGTAACCAGCATGTTCCGCTCGTTTAAGTCTAATGTTACATTGTTACCAATATGTTCCACTCGTTTTAGTCCAATGTTACCTTGTTACCAATATGTTCCGCTAGTTTTAGTCCAATGTTACCTTGTTACCAATATTTTCCGATCGTTTTAATCCAATGTTACCATATTACCAATACATTCCGATCGTTTAAGGTCAATGTTACCTTGTTACCAATATGATTCGCTCATTTTAGTCCAATGTTACCTTGTTACCAATATATTCCGATCGTTTAAGTCCAATGTTACCATATAACCAACATGTTCCGCTTGTTTATGTCCAATGTTACCTTGTTACCTACATGTTCAGCTCGTTTAAGTCTAATGTTACCTTGTGACCAACAAGTTCAGCTCGTTTATGTCTAAGGTTACCTTGTTACCAACAAGTTCAGCTCATTTATGTCTAAGGTTACCTTGTTACCAACAAGTTCAGCTCATTTATGTCTAAGGTTACCTTGTTACCAACAAGTTCAGCTCATTTATGTCTAAGGTTACCTTGTTACCAACATGTTCCGATCGTTTAAGGCCAATGTTACTTTGTTACCAACATGTTCCGATCGTTTATGTCTATTGTTACCTTGTTATCAGCATGTTCCGATCGTTTAAGGTCAATGTTACTTTGTTACCAACATATTCAGCTCGTTTATGTCCAATGTTACCTTGTTACCAACATGTTCCGATCGTTTATGTCTAATGTTACCAACATGTTCCGCTCGTTTAAGGCCAATGTTACCATGTTAATAGCATGTTGCGCTCGTTTTAGTCCAATGTTACCTTATTACCAACATATTCAGCTCGTTTATGTCCAATGTTACTTCGTTACAGCATGTTCCGTTCGTTTAAGTCCAATGTTACCTTGTTACCAACATGTTCCGTTCGTTTAAGTCCAATGTTACCTTGTTACCAACATGTTCCGTTCGTTTAAGTCCAATGTTACCTTGTTACAGCATGTTCCGCTCGTTTTAGTCCAATGTTACCTTGTTAACAGCATGTTCCGATCGTTTAAGTCCATTGTTACCTTGTAAACAATATGTTCCGCTCGTTTTAGTCCATTGTTACCTTGTAACCAGCATGTTCCACTCGTTTTAGTCCAATGTTACCATATTACCAACATGTTCCGCTCGTTTTAGTCCAATGTTACCTTGTTAACAGCATGTTCCGATCGTTTTAGTCCAATGTTACGTTGTTACCAACATGTTCATCTCGTTTTAGTCCAATGTAACTTTGTTACCAACCTTTTCAGCTGGCTTGTCCAATTCAACAATTCAAAAATGAACCAACATGTTCAACTCGTTTATGTCCAATGTTACCTTGTTATCAACATGTTCAGCTCGATTAAGCCAAATGTTACCTTGTTACCAACCTGTTCAGCTCGTTTGTCCAATTCAACAACTCATACATGAACCAACATCTTCTGCTCGTTTATGTCCAATGTTACCCTGTGACCAATAAGTTTCGTTCGTTTTAGTCCAATGTTACTTTGTTACCAACATGTTCTGCTCGTTAATGTCCAATGTTACCTTGTTACCAGCATGTTCAGCTCGATAATGTCCAATGTTACCTTATTACCAGCATGTTCCGCTCGTTTAAGTCCAATGTTACCGTGTTACAACATGTTCCGCTCGTTTGTCCCAATGTTACCTTGTTACCAATATATTCCGCTCGTTTTAGTCCAATGTTACTTTGTTACCTACATGTTAATCTCGTTTATGTCCAAGTTTACCTTGTTACCAGCATATTCTGCTCGTTTATGTCCAATGTAACCTTGTTACTAACATATTCCGGTCATTAACGTCCAATGTTACTTTGTTACCAATATGTTTAGCTAGTTTATGTCCAATGTTACCTTGATACCAACATATTCCGATAGTTTTAGTCCAAGGTTACCTTGTTACTAATATGTTCCGCTCGCTTTTGTCTAATGTTACCTTGTTACCAAAATATTCCGCTCGTTTAAGGCCAATGTAACCTTGTTACTAACATATTCCGGTCATTAACGTCCAATGTTACTTTGTTACCAATATGTTCAGCTAGTTTATGTCCAATGTTACCTTGTGAACAATATGTTCCGCTCGTTTATGTCCAATTTTACCTTGTTACCAACATGTTCATCTCGTTTATGTCTAATTATACCTTATTAGCAGCATGTTCCGATCGTTTATGTCCAATGTTACCTTGTTACAACATATTCCGATCGTTAACGTCCAATGTTACCTTGTTACCAACATATTCAGCTCGTTTATGTCTAATGTTACTTTGTTACCAATATGTTCAGCTCGTTTATGTCTAAGGTTACCTTGTAACCAACATGTTCGGCTCGTTTATGTCTAATGTTACCGTGTTACCAACATGTTCAGCTCGTTTATGTTTACCTTGTAACCAACATGTTCAGCTCGTTTATGTATAATGTTACCTTGTTACCAACATGTTCAGCTCGTTTTAGTCCAATGTTACCTTGTTACCAACAAGTTCAGCTCATTTATGTCTAAGGTTACCTTGTTACCAACATATTCCGATCGTTAAAGGCCAATGCTACCTTGTTACAACATATTCCGATCGTTTTAGTCCAATGTTACCATATTACCAACATATTCCGATCGTTTTAGTCCAATGTTACCTTGTTACCAACATGTTCCGATCGTTTATGTCTAATGTTACCTTGTTACAACCTGTTCCGATCGCTTATGTCCAATGTTACCTTGTAACCAGCATGTTCCGATCGTTAACGTCCAATGTTACCTTCTTACCAACATTTTCAGCTCGTTTATGTCCAATGTTACCGTGTTAACAACATATTCCGATCGTTTAAGTCCAATGTAACCATATTACCAACATATTCCGATCGTTTAAATCCAATGTTACCATATTACCAACATATTCCGATCGTTTTAGTCCAATGTTACCTTGTTACCAACATGTTCAGCTCGTTTATGTCCAATGTTACCTTGTTACAACATATTCCGATCGTTAACGTCCAATGTTTCCTTGTTACCAACATGTTCAGCTCGTTTATGTCCATTGTTACCTTGTTACCAACATATTCCGATCTTTTAAATATAATGTTACCATATTACCAACATATTACGATCGTTTTAGTCCAATGTTACCTTGTTACCAATATGTTCCGCTCGTTTTAGTCCAATGTTACCTTGTTACCAACATGTTCAGCTCGTTTATGTCCAATGTTACCATATTACCAACATATTCCGATCGTTTAAGGCCAAGGTTACTTTGTTACCAACATGTTCCGCTCATTTAATTGTGATTTTACCTTGTTATCAACATGTTCATATAATTTTAGTCAATTTTTACCAACATGTAATAAACGTTTGTAAACATTTACACTAATAATAGTCACCGATAACTTGCGATAACTGAAAACCAATTCTTGGACGAAGATCTACTGATTTTATCAATGGCTTACTTTTCATAACAAACACTCACGTGTAAATGAACGACGAAACTGACAAAAAACATCAATTTGATAAGTATAAATCAAACCCTTTCTAGTTCAAGTTATCGCGAGTCCACTATATGTTAATATCTGTTTGTTTATGTATCAGTAGCTACTGAGTTAGACCCCTGTACCAGTTACCAAAGTTTGTCCGACCCCACGATGAAAACTGACGTAATACTAAGGTTTGGAGACGCCCCTTTTACTGCTCCTCAGCCGCCTGGATGGACTAGATACACGGCGACTATGAACGGATCGTTGATGACGGAATGTCCAACTTCAACTGTATGCGGAGTAAATTATCAATACTGGATGAACGGTTAAAACATTTGTTTGTTTTATTTATAACCGTTTTCAAAATTATATAGTTATAACACGGCAACAGTTCACTTTGTAATGATCTCGGGTCAAATAAACCAGTACTAGCTAGAAAAGTTCCTTGCCCAAATGCATCCCCCCCCCCCCCCCCACCCACACACACACACACCCCATGACCGCCATGTCTAGGTTAATATATGTGTGCGCATAACATCATTAAAGGTAAAGCCTCCGACTCTGATAATATGATTAAATAAAATGATTTCAACCATGGCCATAGCAATTCAGCATTGTCGATCCACAATAGCTCATGAGTTGTGAGTTTGAAATATGGCATTGACATTTATTTTTTCTGTTAATTGACACAAGTATTTAACACTGTTAAGAATAATATTGAATCATAGTTCAGTGCAGATCAAATCTTGACCAGAGTCCAGCCTCGGTAGTGATTCGACCTGTCAATCCAGGGGTTGTGAGTTCGAACACCAGCTCAGCCTACATTCTTTTCGACATTTGGCAATAGTCAATGCGACAAGCGTCAATCCTCTTCCAACACTGGGCTTACAAGTATGCGGTAAAGCAGCTAGTTGCTTGGAGAGAATACTGTGTGGAATGCTGATGTGAGAAAGCCAGGAAACTCAGGGTAGGTGAGCTGGCCGCCGTGATAAGATTAAAGATTATTGAAACGGCTTTAGTCCCAATTCAATCAATTCTCTTATATAATCGATTGGTTTATACGGATGTTAGTTGATTGAAAAAAAACAATGAAATATATTGCACTCGAACGTGTGCATGTACACTGTAAATGTACCCGTCAATATAAATCACACTGTATTGTATAACATCTGTAAATGTACCCGTCAATATAAATCACACTTAATTGTATAACATCTGAAGGAGGCAGTACTGTCCTTCTGTTTGCGCCTCATCGTGTGTTTAATCGTGATCATTGAGACACATTGAATTGCAGATACTTCAACAATGCATTAAATTGATCTGAGCATATTGTGGCGATACTAGTAATCCGTTCATGTGTATTTCAACATCCGGTCCCAGTTCAAAGTCCGTGTTTTGCATGTGGAAGTTTTCTGCAAAAAAAGCGCGAATACTTTTTAGTTATTCAGGAAGCAGGCATGGGTTGCTCAAAGATTGTTCCGCAGTTTTTATAATCTTAACTAAAACCATGAACTTACATTGATTTTCACAGATACTCTTCCGTCGGAAGAAGAAGGCATAACACATGTTACTGTGTGTGGTAGGTCGGGAGATATGTGTTGCGACACATTTGAAGATCTAAGAGTTAAGAATTGTTCTGACTTCGTTGTCTATGATATCAAGGCGGTTCAGAAAGGAGTCCGTTATTGCTTTGGTGCGTATTAAATCGAATATTTCCATGCGGTCTGGGATCGTAATGTATACAGTGAAGACTCTGTAATGTATACAGTGAAGACTCTGTAATGTATACAGTGAAGACTCTGTAATGTATACAATGAAGACTCTGTAATGTATACAGTGAAGACTCTGTAATGTATACAGTGAAAACTCTGTAATATATACAATGAAGACTCAGTAATGTATACAGTGAAGACTCTGTAATGTATACAGTGAAGACTCTGTAATGTATACAGTGAAAACTCTGTAATGTATACAGTGAAGACTCTGGTGTGTCCATGCATACCCACATTTCGCCAGAGTCTTCACCTTACGCTTTCGTAGTGTTTAGACATAGAAATGACTTCTGACAAAAGATTAGAAGTGCATTCCCACGTGTTGCTACCATATGCCTATTACAGACCCCATAACACAAAGTATAGATGACCCCTCTAATTGCAAGACGAGGCTCGAACATACCCTGAGAAAATTGTCGGAACCTAATTCAGCCGGAACTAGGTTTACAGCAATGGGATTGGTCAATAATGTCAGAGGAAAGCAATTCACTTTTTTCCACAGGTAACCATTATATCATAGTGGACCATAGTTATTTCCCAACAATACCAACAACCCAGTTATTTGCAATAAGTTAAAGTTCATTCTTAAACTTACAAAACAAGCCCAACAATTGTGAGATTCACCGGTCATGTTTTGTGACATCAGGTCGAAACAAAGGTTACCCCATTTTACTTTCGATCTTAGCAAAAAACAGGCTGTTCTGAAAATGGTCTTTAAGGTGCAAAAGGTCAACATTTTGAGGTGTTACAATAGCACGCATTTGCCTTCGTACACAACTGACATACTGGATTTTACTTTCATTTTTAGAAAATATATAGAATATTTTGTTGCAGTAGCGATACATGTTTTAGTATTGTACTACCAGGGACGAGGGCAATACTAAAACATGCTTCGCTACCGCAACAGAATGTTCCTGTTATTATATACCATGTATTACTTTTAAGACAAAATAAAGAAAATATACAAATTGCCATCATCTAAATAAAGAAATAACATGATTTACACATAAATGTAATTTATGATTGGCATGTGAACCATGCCCAACTTCCACATTTTGAAGGACGTAAAAGCATATTTTAATGACTTTACATCATATTATCTACAGTGAAATAACATTACCATATTTGATATTGTATTTGAATAGTCATATACGAAATTTTAATCCGACGTTCCGGCTACATTTTTGGTGTATAAAGGAAAGTGTCAATAAACAAACGTCCTACTTTACAGCAGCCGACCCTATAACGACGACGACGTCAACAAGCGCGTCTACAAGCACACTGGCGTACAATAGTAGCAGAACGGAAGATGAATCCGCGGAGTCTGTGAATGTAACTATGATAGCTGCCATTGCTGGTTCCGTTTTGTTTGCTGCCGTTGTGGTTATAATTGTCTGTGTAATTGTTCGAAAGAAACTTGCAAAACGGTACAGTATTAAACTTAGTAATGATACTGTCGTATAATAACTCAAAACACACAACTAGTTTATAAGATATGTAATACATAGTCTGACAGGGTAGCGAGCCGACGGCCATTGCCGGTCTACCGTCTGAGCCTAGCTTCCGTCTTTATATAGCCTTCCTAAATATTACATAAACGGTGACCTGTGTATTCTTGTGACAGGTGGTTACGTATATCGTAGACAGTCATTACATTAAGATGTAATCTGTCATTCAGAATACTTCATATATACGTGAACACCCCGTCCTAAATAAGAATAATATCCATTATTCCACAATACCTTAGGTTTTCGTTTAAATACACGTCAACAACCGTCTCCGTGGTGTAGTGGTCGGAGCGGGAGACAGATGTTTGATCCCCAAATATTTTATAATAGTAATAATGGTTTCCCTCCAAGGCACCTTGTATTGCGAGGATAGCATTGCGACTGACTCACAGGTGTCAGGATAAACATATTGGAAGCACTGGTAAATGATCCAAGAAACGCCGTGATATGACTGAAAACGGAGTCAAACACCAGACATGCATACATACATTCATCTCGACAACATAGCATGGCATCAGACTATATGCAATGAAGATTGTTATAGTCTTTTTCTTTTTCTTCTGAAACATTCTAAAGTTATATGCTTGCACAGATGTAAAAGAAATTGCATATAAGCTGTTTTCCCAAAACAGTATACGGTGCTTTAGTTAGTTGGCCTGCTAGTGCCTTTAACCCTTTCCCACATACAACATATCTGCAGCAGAAGACCTGAAAACATATAGGCAAAAAACATGAAAATCTCCAAAAATGAGAGTTAATTTATTAAATAAAGTTGAAAGCGGCTATATGTGGGACAGAAGACAATATCTTATATGAAGTTGTCGTGCCCTGATAGATCAGTCGGTAGCGACTAGGGCTATCAATCCAGAAAAATCACGTTGTCTTCTGTACCCAGAAAGGCAGGGAATGACTATTGCATCGAAAAGACAGGGAACATACGTTGACTATTCGATTGAGAAATACAGGGAACATACGCTGACTATTCGATTGAGAAAGACAGGGAACATACGATGACTACTGTATCGAGAAAAACAGGGAACATACGTTGACTACTGTATCGAGAAAGACAAGGAATATACGTTGACTACTGTATCGAGAAAGACAGGTAACATACGTTGACTACTGTATCGAGAAAGACAGGGAACATACGTTGACTACTGTATCGAGAAAGACAGGGAACATACGTTGACTACTGCATCGAGAAAGACAGGTAACATACGTTGACTACTGTATCGAGAAAGACAAGGAACATACGTTGACTACTGTAACGAGAAAAACAGGGAACATACGTTGACTACTGTATCGAGAAAGACAAGGAACATACGTTGACTACTGTATCGAGAAAGACAAGGAACATACGCTGACTACTGGATCGAGAAAGACAGGGAACATACGTTGACTACTGTATCGAGAAAGACAGGTAACATACGCTGACTACTGGATCGAGAAAGACAAGGAACATACGTTGACTACTGTATCGAGAAAGACAAGGAACATACGTTGACTATTGTATCGAGAAAGACAGGGAACATACGTTGACTACTGTATCGAGAAAGACAAGGAACATACGCTGACTACTGGATCGAGAAAGACAGGGAACATACGCTGACTACTGTATCGAGAAAGACAGTGAACATACGTTGACTACTGTATCGAGAAAGACAGGTAACATACGCTGACTACTGGATCGAGAAAGACAAGGAACATACGCGGACTACTGCATCGAGAAAGACATTGAATATACGTTGACTACTGTATCGAGAAAGACATTGAACATGCGTTGACTATTCGATTGATAAAGACATTGAATATACGTTGACTACTGCATCGAGAAAGACATTGAATATACGTTGACTACTGTATCGAGAAAGACATTGAACATACGTTGACTACTGGATCGAGAAAGACATTGAACATACGTTGACTATTCAAGTGAGAAAGGCAGGGAACATACGCTGACTACTGCATCGAGTAAGACAGGGAACATACGTTGACTACTGCAACGAGAAAGACAGGAAACATACGTTGACTACTGTATCGAGAAAGACATTGAACATACGTTTACTACTTTTTCGAGAAAGACAGGGAACATACGTTGACTACTGTATCGAAAAAGACAGGGAACATACGCGGACTACTGCATCGAGAAAGACATTGAATATACGTTGACTACTGTATCGTGAAAGACATTGAACATGCGTTGACTATTCGATTTATAAAGACATTGAATATACGTTGACTACTGCATCGAGAAAGACATTGAATATACGTTGACTACTGTATCGAGAAAGACATTGAACATACGTTGACTACTGGATCGAGAAAGACATTGAACATACGTTGACTATTCAAGTGAGAAAGACGGGGAACATACGCTGACTACTGCATCGAGAAAGACAGGGAACATACGTTGACTACTGCAACGAGAAAGACAGGAAACATACGTTGACTACTGCATCGAGAAAGACAGGGAACATACGTTGACTACTGTATCGAGAAAGACATTGAACATACGTTTACTACTTTTTCGAGAAAGACAGGGAACATACGCTGACTACTGTATCGAGAAAGACAGGGAACATACGTTGACTACTGTATCGAGAAAGACATTGAATATACGTTGACTACTGGATCGAGAAATACAAGGAACATACGTTGACTACTGTATCGAGAAAGACATTGAACATACGTTTACTACTTTTTCGAGAAAGACAGGGAACATACGCTGACTACTGTATCGAGAAAGACAGGGAACATACGTTGACTACTGTATCGAGAAAGACATTGAATATACGTTGACTACTGGATCGAGAAATACAAGGAACATACGTTGACTACTGTATCGAGAAAGACATTGAACATACGTTGACTACTGGATCGAGAAAGACAGGGAACATACGTTGACTATTCGATTGAGAAAGACATTGAACATGCGTTGAATTTTCGATTGAGAAAGACATTGAGCATACGCTGACTACTGGATCGAGAAAGACATTGAACATACGTTGACTATTCAATTGAGAAAGACATTGAACATACGCTGGCTACTGTATCGAGAAAGACATTGAACATACGTTGACTATTCAATTGAGAAAGACATTGAGCATACGCTGACTACTGGATCGAGAAAGACATTGAACATACGTTGACTACTGTATCGTGAAAGACATTGAACATGCGTTGACTATTCGATTTATAAAGACATTGAATATACGTTGACTACTGCATCGAGAAAGACATTGAATATACGTTGACTACTGTATCGAGAAAGACATTGAACATACGTTGACTACTGGATCGAGAAAGACATTGAACATACGTTGACTATTCAAGTGAGAAAGACAGGGAACATACGCTGACTACTGCATCGAAAAAGACAGGGAACATACGTTGACTACTGCAACGAGAAAGACAGGAAACATACGTTGACTACTGCATCGAGAAAGACAGGGAACATACGTTGACTACTGTATCGAGAAAGACATTGAACATACGTTTACTACTTTTTCGAGAAAGACAGGGAACATACGCTGACTACTGTATCGAGAAAGACAGGGAACATACGTTGACTACTGTATCGAGAAAGACATTGAATATACGTTGACTACTGGATCGAGAAATACAAGGAACATACGTTGACTACTGTATCGAGAAAGACATTGAACATACGTTGACTACTGGATCGAGAAAGACAGGGAACATACGTTGACTATTCGATTGAGAAAGACATTGAACATGCGTTGAATTTTCGATTGAGAAAGACATTGAGCATACGCTGACTACTGGATCGAGAAAGACATTGAACATACGTTGACTATTCAATTGAGAAAGACATTGAACATACGCTGGCTACTGTATCGAGAAAGACATTGAACATACGTTGACTATTCAATTGAGAAAGACATTGAGCATACGCTGACTACTGGATCGAGAAAGACATTGAACATACGTTGACTATTCAATTG
Source organism: Serripes groenlandicus (assembly GCA_031761405.1). NCBI lineage: Eukaryota > Metazoa > Mollusca > Bivalvia > Cardiida > Cardiidae > Serripes > Serripes groenlandicus. The sequence continues at coordinate 66,399,240 of JASEVX010000008.1, forward strand.
AGAAAGACATTGAACATACGCTGACTACTGGATCGAGAAAGACATTGAACATACGTTGACTATTCAATTTAGAAAGACAGGGAACATACGTTGACTACTGGATCGAGAAAGACATTGAACATGCGTTGACTATTCGATTGAGAAAGACATTGAGCATACGCTGACTACTGGATCGAGAAAGACATTGAACATACGTTGACTACTGTATCGAGAAAGACAGGGAACATACGTTGACTACTGTATCGAGAAAGAGAAGGAACATACGTTGACTACTGTATCGAGAAAGACAGGGAACATACGTTAACCACTGTATCGAGAAAGACAGTGAACATACGTTGACTACTGCATCGAGAAAGACAGGAAACATAAGCTGAGTACTGTATCGAGAAAGACAGTGAACATACGTTGACTACTGCATCGAGAAAGACAGGAAACATAAGCTGAGTACTGTATCGAGAAAGACAGTGAACATACGCTGACTACTGGATCGAGAAAGACAGGGAACATACGTTGACCACTGTATCGAGAAAGACAAGGAACATACGTTGACTACTGTATCGAAAAAGACAGGGAACATACGTTGACCACTGTATCGAGAAAGACAGTGAACATACGTTGACTACTGCATTGAGAAAGACAGGAAACATACGTTGACTACTGGATCGAGAAAGACATTGAACATACGTTTGGTTAACTGGCCGGCTTGATATAACTGAAACAATCGTTAGAAACAGATTTAAACTCCAAATCAAAACGGTAATGGAGCATAACCTTATAGGATTAACGAAGACAATTGTCATTGTTATGTGAAACATCGAGTTTTATTATTGCCGAATGCTTCTTTTATTCATTGTTACAAGTGCAATATCCTGAATTAAAATAATGCAAAATACAGATTAACTGAATCAAAGAGTGTGTTTATTGTTATACATATTTATTTCACTACGGAAAGAATTTTCAAAAATATTTTGTTAAATATATGTTTAGTTTAACACAAGTATGCCAATAATAAAATAAAATTCGTTGAGCTTAATTTTGAAATAACAAAACGAACAGTATACTAACTGTATTTGTCCACAGATCTGTTGGCTACATAGATGGGACAGGTACGGAGTGGGAAACCCTCAACATAGCTGCCATATATCGAACTAAACGAAAAGATCAGCTTATTCCACGGCTAGTCTACTTGTCTGGCAAACAGAAAACAAACTCGTCAATGGTGTATTTAAATCCAAAAGATGACGACTTCGTGGACATGAACACACTGGACGATTTACGCCGAACACGTAGCGAGCTGGATGTATTCTCCCTACTCGAGATCGATCGACTGGGTATGGATATATCAGCTGTTTACCAAACACGTGTCGTTGATACATTTATTGCCAATACGAAATTTTCTACAAAAAGGAAACAAGGAAACCACGTGGTGTCTGTGTTTGACGTGGGAAATTATTTTCCGCACACAAATATGGAGAAAGTTAAGTTTTATTAAGCCATCGTCTGCTGAATTCCCATAACTCATGCCTTTTTGTTTTGTCAAGATCATGCATGATATGAACTAGTATATTATATTAAACCTTAACCAAATAAGACAAATCTGAAGCAGACGACTTTGAAGACATTTAGTCAAAGACATGGAAACTCTATATAATTGGAAAAAAACCTTTTGAATAAAGTTGAAAACATTGTGGAGTATTTCAGAGGTTTCAGAAGACGTTTTATATGTATGTGGGAAAAGTTGAAGACTGGTATATGATTAGTGATCAAATTTAACAAGAATTAACCCTTTCCCACATACAACAAATCTACAGCATACCACTTTAAAAATATCAGTTAGCAGATGACCAATTTCTAAAAATGATAGTACATGTATAATGACTTTGCCTATATTTTCTAAAGTATTCTGCTGTAGATGATTCATACTACTTTGTATACGTAACTCACATAATTTGTTGTAAAAAATGTTATGTTTTGTGGGCCGGAGGCCTTTATTTACAAAATAAAACTTTGTAACTTTGTAACTTTGTAACTTCTGCAAGTAAGAAAGGCTTAAACTATACAATTACAAAGACCGTTGTCTTTTATATTCGCAAATTGTCGCAAGACGTGTTTAGTATTGTTGTACTTTTTGGGTTTACTGTCAGACTCTGGCAGTTAAACTGAGACATCCCAATATAGACAATATGGTTGTAGGACGTTTCGACCAACGTACGTTTTCAGCCTAGGATGTTTCGGCCAGCTGTTTTCATCAAATGGGACTTTTTGGCCAGACAGTTTCTAAGTCAGTTATAAAATGAAAATATATATTTTATATAATATTTTATTATAAATATGTCTCTATATTAAGAAGTGTTTTCATGATTTATTTTAATAATACAAAAATATTTACGTTATATCAATCTTTTACTTTTCATGCTATTTTCACTTTTCCTAAAAGAAAAACGAACGATTGATTTGTAAAACATTATATTTTCCCATAACTGCAACACTGAGTTATTCAAATTATGATAATGATCTTTGCCTTTTAGTTAATTGGTATAATTTCTTTATTTATGTTAAACAGTTTGCAATGAAAATCTTTAATGACAATCAGAGTAATTAGTAATAAATAATAACTTTAACAAACTGAATATAAATCTATTGAAGATCCCCAAATGCATCTCACTTACATGGGCATGTAATTTGTTTTGTTTGCTATAAACTAATAACTAGATAAGAAATAAATGTGGATTAAAAATGTGAGAAATTTCATTTATAATATTAATATCGAGTTATTATATTTAAGAAGTTTCTTCTACAATTAGAAGGTCAACATGTGAGATATTTTCTTTTATACTACAACATGTATTAATATATATATATAGTGATAAGGTGGTCTTAAGCACATATTTGACTTTATTTATATATTTTAATAAGAGGCCATTGTCGGTCTATCACAAGTTGCTGTGTTACTTTCTATTTGAATATGTTTTGTGTTTTTAAATAAACCTCTGATACTGATCAAGATTTTATTTCCTTTAAATGTTTTACAGCATTGTCTAACTTTCAATAAGGTAAAGTTAAATAAGCATTTTGCAACACAATCAGCCTGTGATGCCAAGGAACTTTGTCTTTGTTGTTCACAAAGAGTCAACTTTAATGGTGATTTTAAATTAACAAACAGAAGAAAGAAAATCAATTTTTTGCTAGGCTATCATTTAAAACAAAAGGAATGTTAAAGTTCATGCCAGAATTATGTTTTGTGCTTTGTTTGATTCTACTCATCAGGAAACAAATTTGAAAGTGAATTCCCAAAACAGAGTTATTACCAATTAAGTCCGAGTATAATGGTACGTACAGGCTGATATAAAGACAAACTATGGAGAAATCGACCTTCATATAAACTATTTTGGACAGTCTGAGTTTCCCATAAATGTACGCTTTCTTGTCTTAACCCTTTCCCTCATATGGACGCTTTCTGACGCCTCTGCAGCAGAAGACTTTTTGAAAACATAGTAACAAAAGAAGAAATTGCCCAAAACGAGAAATTTCTCCTTTTTCCACTTTTAGTCCTAGGTTATCCATTCAACTATAGAGATTTTCTATTTTTGGACAAAATATGTTCAAAGTTCTGCAGAATTGTCGTATGAGGTAAAGGGTTAAAACACCAGTATTTGGTGTGTGCTAGCTGCAGAATTGTCGTATGAGGTAAAGGGTTATACACCAGTATTTGGTGTGTGCTAGCTGCAGAATTGTCGTATGAGGTAAAGGGTTAAAACACCAGCATTTGGTGTGTGCTAGCTGCAGAATTGTCGTATGAGGTAAAAGGTTAAAACACCAGTATTTGGTGTGTGCTAGCTGCAGAATTGTCGTATGAGGGAAAGGGTTAAAACACCAGTATTTGGTGTGTGCTAGCTACAGAATTGTCGTATGAGGGAAAGCGTTAAAACACCAGTATTTGGTGTGTGCTAGCTGCAGAATTGTAGTATGAGGTAAAGGGTTAAAACACCAGTATTTGGTGTGTGCTAGCTGCAGAATTGTCGTATGAAGTAAAGGGTTAAAACACCAGTATTTGGTGTGTGCTAGCTGCAGAATTGTCGAGGTAAAGGGTTAAAACACCAGTATTTGGTGTGTGCTAGCTACATAATTGTTGTATGAGGTAAAGGGTTAAAACACCAGTATTTGGTGTGTGCTAGCTGCAGAATTGTCGTATGAGGTAGAGGGTTAAAACATCAGTATTTGGTGTGTGCTAGCTGCATAATTGTTGTATGAGGTAAAGGGTTAAAACACCAGTATTTGGTGTGTGCTAGCTGCATAATTGTTGTATGGGGTAAAGGGTTAAAACACCAGTATTTGGTGTGTGCAAGCCATATCAACCAATCATATTATTGCTTTCAACAAGCACTTGCTGTGTTACCCTTTCCTACATACAGACGCTTTCTGATATCTCTACAGCAGACAACGTTTGAAAACATTGTGATCAAGGCTTTTGCCACAATGTTAATAACTTTACCCAATAATTATGCCTTCATTTAAAATGATTAAACTGGATTTACTCTTGTTTTGTCCAATTTTGTTTGCTTCAGATTTATTGTATGTTGTATGTGGGAAAGGGTTGAGACAATCTGAATACCGTGACTCCAGATTCTTTGCTTATTGACGAAATATAATTCAAGTCAAAATGTTACATATTTAAAGAAGATTTTCAAAGAATGCACAAAATATGAACCTGTTTTTGGGGAAAAGGTTTCAGTGAGTACATGATGTAGATCCGCACTGTCTGATCAAAACCAACACTGTTCTGATTATTACTTACAAAAGTTTGATACAAGCCGTTGTCAATATGAGTAGATTCTGATCTAAACCTTCAGTTTAAAAATACCATCTTGTACCTTTTTACTCTTGTGGCTGCTCGCCAAATAGTTAATTCTGCACCACAAGGGTAAATACATTCATCACTACTACTTTTTCTATGGACATCGATTAATTGGAGGAGGGAGGATTTATTAAACCTGTATGCAGTAAACCTACCAAGTAACTAGATGTACAGTGCTCATTTTGACCTCTAAGTTTGACCTTGACATTTGAGGTACAGGCCTGGGTCTTGTGAGCAACATGCCACCTCATCATGGTGAACATGTTTACCTTGAAACTTGGGAATCCTATGATGCATATTTGAGATGTGGGCCAGACAAGGTGCAGTCCTATCAAACAGTACTCATTTTGACATTTGACTTCTAGGTGTGACCTTGACATTTGAGGTACAGGCCAGGGTCTTGTGCGCGACAAAGTTTCTTGGAAATTCTATGAAGTATGGTTAAGATGCGGGCCGTTCAAGGTTGGGACAGATGGACTCATGGACGCACTCACATCGAACCGCCATTGTGACAGCTATATCGAGCTCACAAGCAGAACAATTTTGAACAATTTTGGTAGTTGAATGATTGTTTGGTGTTTAATGCCGCTTTCAACAATTTTTCAGTTATATCATAGCATTTCCTCCAGCTAAGTTACCAGTACTACTGGTCCATTTATTCTGACACCAGCCAGTCAGTGGTAATGCTGACTGGTTGGAATGACCCGGCCAGAGATCGATCCTGCGCACTTGAGGCGTACACTCTACCACTTCACCACCGAGGCAGTTCACAATTTTGTTAGGACCACTAATTGAACATTTATGTGTGAATGCACTTTGAAATGGTCCATTGGTTTAGAAGGAGATTGTTTCTGTATTAAGATCTGACAGGCAGGCATCACAAAACAAGAGGCCCATGAGGGCCTATGCTCTACTGGTATGGTTCTTAGGTCATTTTCAATCCAGAGCATGTATGTATAGTGAAGATCGGATAGTAAATGGAGGCTCTTTTGTGTTCACAAGCTGTATTATAGCAATTTTTACAATTTCATGGGCCATAATCCAGTCTTGCATGGGCGGATCTGGCTGATTTTCAAAAGGAACCAAGCTCTCATCAATATTTAACTACTATCTAAGTTTGGTGAAGATCAGATTGTAAATGGAGCCTCTATTGTGTTCACATGCTCAATTATAGCAATTTTGACAATTTCAAGGGCCATAATCCAGTCTTGCATGGGCGGATCTGGCTGGTTTACAAAAGGAACTGAGCTCTCATGGATATCTAACTACTGTATAAGTTTGGTTGAGATACAATTAAAAGTGAAAACTGTATCGTGTTAACAAGCTCTTTTATAGCAATTTTGACCATTTCAAGGGCCATAATCCAGTCATGCATGGGCAGATCTGGCTGGTTTTCGAAAGGAACCGAGCTCTTATGGATATCTACCTACTGTATAAGTTTGGTTGAGATACAATTAAAAAAGAAGACTATTGTGTTAACAAGCTCTTTTATAGCAATTTTGACCATTTCAGGGCCATAATCCAGTCATGCATGGGCGGAACTGGCTGGTTTTCGAAAGGAACCGAGCTCTCATAGATATCTAACTACTGTATACGTTTGGTTGAGATACAATCAAAAGTGAAGACTGTATTGTGTTAACAAGCTCTTTTATAGCAATTTTGACCATTTCAAGGGCCATAATCCAGTCATGCATGGGCGGATCTGGCTGGTTTTCGAAAGGAACCGAGCTCTTATGGATATCTAACTACTGTATAAGTTTGGTTGAGATACAATTAAAAAAGAAGACTGTATCGTGTTAACAAGCTCTTTTATAGCAATTTTGACCATTTCAAGGGCCATAATCCAGTCATGCATGGGCGGATCTGGCTGGTTTTCGAAAGGAACCGAGCTCTCATAGATATCTAACTACTGTATAAGTTTAGTTGAGATACAATCAAAAGTGAAGACTGTATTGGGTTAACAAGAAATTGTTTACGGACGGACGGACGGACGCACGCACGACGGACAAATCGCCACGACATAAGCCCTTCTGGCCTTTGGCCAGTAGAGCTAAAAACCAAGATTCAAACAGTTAGATAAAAGACAATGTTTGTGTTTGGGAAGTGTTTGTTACTTAAACAAGAGGCCTGGAGGGCCTGTATCCCTCACCTTGATATTTGAGCAATCGTGGGAAAATGTTCTAAAGAAAAGAGAATTTGCAAAGAATTTCACATCTGGAGATTTCTATGGTGAATAATGGCCCTCACTAAATGATCTAGATTACTTAATTTGTACTGGAAATAAGTTTTCTCTGGTTTCCTGTACAAGACATATGTCCTTAAGAAGGCTTCCTCCTTGCATTTATATGTTAGGTTGGTTTTGCACTGGAATTATCCGGACCCAATTTGGTTCAGATCATTTTACCTATTGTCAAGGAGTTTGAGGAAACTTCATACCACTATATCCCAGGTACTTACTGGCAAAATATAATCACTCTTGGCCTCCTGTTTATTCAGAAGGAGTTGTTAAAGACTTTTATATATTTGACCACTGTGGCCTTGAAAGTAAATCAAGGTCATTTATTGGAGGAATCTTTATAGAATTCCATGCTAGGTATCTACTGTCAAAATATCATCACTCTGAGCCTCCTGGTTATTCAGAAGAAGTTGTTTAAAGGTTTTTATATATTTGACACTTGTGACCTTGAAAGTAGGTGAAGGACATTTATTGGAGGAAACTATATAGCATTTCATGGGTATCTACTGGCAAAATATCATTACTCTGGGCCTCCTGGTTATTCAGAAGGCATTTAAAGGTTTTCATACATTTGAAACTTGTGACCTTAAAAGTAGGTCAAGGTCATTTATTGGAGGAAATATCATTCCAGGTATCTACTGGCAAAATATTATCACTCTGGGCCTCCAGGTTATTCAGAAGAAGCTGTTTAAAGGTTTTCATATATTCGACCACAGTGACCTTGAAAGTAGTCAAGGTCATTTATCGGAGGAAACTATATAGCATTTCATGCCAGGTATCTACTGGCAAAATATCATCACTCTGGGCCTCCTGGTTATTCATAAGAAGTTGTTCAAAGGTTTTCATATATTTGACCCTTGTGACCTTGAAAGTAGGTCAAGGCAATTTATTTGAAGAAATTTTATAGCTCTCTATCCAAGGTACCTCCTGGCCAAATGTCATGACCCTAGGAACTCCAGTTCTTTAGAAGAAGTTATTCAAAGAAAAAAGTGTACGGACTAAGATGAACGGACTGACAGAAGATGGACGACAGACAACACACCATAACTTTGTGCCAGGTGAGCTAATTTCAGTTAAATGTGAAGAGAAATTTTTGAAATAAATAAATATGTTTAATGTTAGATAGTTCTCCTTTACAGAAATATTTATATGAATATAATTAACCTTTAAAATGACTTATTTGGAGCCAATTAAAAACACTCTTGGAAAATAAAAAAATGCTTATTAAGAGCAATTCCTTCTTTTCCTGCAATATTTTTAACAAGAGGGCACTGTAGCGCTCACCTAAATACCATGGTTCTTTATGATAAATAAAACTTACAGAAGTAATTTGATAAATTAGTTAAACATGAGATTTCTAGATTAGAGTGTCCACAAAGCAGACACAATTTACCAGGTAACTTTGTCTCTATATGACCTAAATTTGAACTTAGCCTAGATATCATCAAGACAAACATTTTCAACATTTCATGCTCCAGTAAAAAATGCAGACTCCAGAACATTCACTAGCTTTTAGTTACTTTTGGTCTTGTGACCTAGTTTTTGACCTGACATGACCCTTATAATAACATATCACAAACAAGAGGGCCTTGATGGCCCTGGATCGCTCACCTGATTTTATTTTTTTTCACTTGAGCCATATAAGCCCTGCCCGCTGGCAGCCATAGTTTTCGACCAATCAACATGGTTTGAAGGAATCTGATAGAGGATCACCCTATGAATATTTCTATCAAATTATTTGAAAATTGGCCAAACACTTTCGTCGGAGAAGATTTGTTTAGGTTTTCCTTAAAGCCATATAAGGCAAAATAGCCTTGCCCTGTGGCGCCCATGTTTTTCGACCAATCAACATGGCTTGAAGGAATCTAATAGTGGGTCCCCTAAGTAACATTTCTACAAAATTATTTGACACTTTCAGAGAAGAAGATTTTTTAAGTTTTCACTATAGCCATATAAGGCAAAATAGCCTGCCCCCTGGCGGCCATGTTTTTCGACCAATCAACATGGCTTGAAGGAATCTGATAAAGGGTCACCGTAGGAACATTTCTACAAAATTATTTGACACTTTCGGAGGAGAAGATATTTTAAGTTTTCACTAAAGCCATATTTAATGATATTAGGCAAATAAGCCCCGACCCCTGGCGGCCATGTTTTTCGACCAATCAACATGGCTTTAAGGAATCTGAAAGAGGGTCATCCAAGGAACATTTCTACAAAATTATTTGAAAATCTGCCAACCAGTTTGGGAGAAGAAGAATTTTTCTCTTTTTTTCGTATCGTTGCCATAAAAACCAGAATTCTGCATGGATCCCAAAAATGTGAAGGAATTCTGGTGAGGTCATTGAGAGGATGCTTACTGTGAAGTTTCATCCCAATTGACCCACTGGTTACTGAGGAGAAGAAGTTGACGCACGCCGGACGTTGGACGCCGGACGAAAGGCGATCACAATAACTCACCTTGAGCACTTCATGCTCAGGCGAGCTAAAAAGTAATCGGACCAAGTTTAATTATTCTTGAGTCAAATACTCTGCCTAAATAAACAATTCTGCTCAATCATCTTGAAAGCAGTCATGAGCTTTAACAACAATAGGGCCATGATGAGCTAAAAAGGCCTGAAATAATAACAGATATACAAACTCAACAACAATTACTAAAATTTGTTAAAATTAGATAAAATTGTTTAAATAATTAATACAAGCAATGAGAAATCCTATTTCATCACTTGATTTTTACTACCACTGTATCATGCAAATTTAATCTGAATTTACAAATCTCATTAACAAAATGTAATCTCTGTCCACCATGTTTGCATGTAATCAGTCCACATTGCACACATACAGTACATTACGACACATTGTCTAGATACAGTTCATTATGACACATTGCCCACATACAGTACATTATGACACATTGCCCATATACAGTACACTATGACACATTGCCCACATACAGTACATTATGACACATTGCCCACATACAGCACATTATGAAACATTGCACACATACAGTACATTATGCCACATTGCCCACATACAGTACATTATGACACATTGCCCATATACAGTACATTATGACACATTGCCCACATACAGTACATTATGACACATTGCCCACATACAGTACATTATGACACATTGCCCACATACAGTACATTATGACACATTACCCATATACAGTACATTATGCCACATTGCACATATACAGTACATTATGACACATTGTCTAGATACATTACATTATGACACATTGCTCACATACATTACATTATGACACATTGCACACATACATTACATTATGACACATTGCACACATACATTACAACACATTGTCTAGATACAGTACATTATGACACATTGCTCACATACATTACATTATGACACATTGCACACATACAGTACATTATGCCACATTGCACATATACAGTACAGTATGACACATTGTCTAGATACAGCACATTATGACACATTGCTCACATACATTACATTATGACACATTGCACACATACATTACATTATGACACATTGCACACATACATTACAACACATTGTCTAGATACAGCACAGTATGACACATTGCTCACATACAGTACATTATGCCACATTGCCCATATACAGTACATTATGACACATTGCACACATACAGTACATTATGACACATTGCACATATACATTACAACACATTGTCTAGATACAGTACATTATGACACATTGCCCATATACAGTACATTATGACACATTGCACACATACATTACAACACATTGTCTAGATACAGCACATTATGCCACATTGCCCATATACAGTACATTATGACACATTGCCCATATACAGTACATTATGACACATTGCCCATATACAGTACATTATGACACATTGCCCATATACAGCACATTATGAGTATGACACCTCTGAAGCAGACACCTTTTTAAAACATTGTGGCAAAAGGATAAATTGCTCATAATGAGTAATTTCCCATTTTGACACAATATTTCCAACTTTATTCAATCATTGTTCTTTCATTTATAGAGGGTTTCTATTTTTTTTTACTCAATGTCTTCAAAGTCGTCTGTGACAGATTCGTTGTATGTGGGAAAGGGTTAATGCAATAGGCTTTGTCACATAAAAGTAAACCTTCAGGACTGTGCCAAGTGAACATACAGATCAACCTGTATTTTTGGGGATCACTTATACTAACCCTAACTTCACAAGTAAATATGAACCCTTTGAAAATACCTCATTCCCATTCCTATTATGTAAATGATTTATTCATTTGTTTGTATGGAATTACACCATCGTCAATAGAATTTCAGTCATACCTTATCTCCTGGGAAAATTACGAGTATAACTGGTAAGTTTATGGTGACACCAGTCAATGAGTCTTAATGCTATCCCACAAACCTCAGTGCCAAGGAGACAAGCCATTACTACCATTTTCAAAGTCTTTGAAATGACCAGATCTTAGATCAAACTCTGTTCTCCGGCTCTATTGGCAAATTCACAATACACAACCAAGGTGGTAAATGAGTTAATGAAGTCACTGAGCAATAAAACAAAATTACTCAAAAAATATGGACAATATTGGTAAAAACTGTTCACAGAGAAACCCGATCAACAAGGTTCCAGGGGATCCCTAACATAGCTAGTTTTTCTTGATTTACTTTCTTGTTCCTACGAAGTGCCCGACATATTATCTCCCATGAATGCTCCAAGAGTTTTGGTACGAATCCAGGAAGTCGAAGCTTGTACAGGTATGGGGATCTCATTCCGTCTGGCAAGACGCCACCAAATATAAACATGTAACCTCCAGGGGATATCACACTACTATGGAAATAAAGTGCCTTCGGAAGTGATAGTTTCAATTTGGTCCACTTCAGTGTATCGAGTCTGAAATGCCAAAAGTCTGACAAGGCCTCATGTTCTGTTTCCATGCTATAGTGTCGTCCACCGCTAACGTAAACATGGATTCCTTCTTGAGCAAAGCTGAAGCTACATCGTGGCTTTGGGTATCCATATGCCGAGTCTGGAACGGTAACTAGCTCCTCCCAATGGTTCCCTGTGTAGTTGTATTTGTAGATTTTTTCTAGACTTTCAGCATGGTACAATCGCCCACCTCCAAACACATAGAAACTGGAAACAGAAAATAAAGCAATTAATTTTACTTGTTACATATTTCTTGATAGGTCTATACTCTGCCATTCTGCTTGATAGATTATATACTAGTCTACTTCTTCATTTCAATCTAATATATTTATTTGACAATCAAATCCTTTGTCGTAGGCACTCAAAACAAGAGGGCCAAGATGGCCCTAAATCGATCACCTTATTGATAGTAAATTAGTAGCAAATATTTAACTGCAAATATCTGGGAAAATTTGATCAAGGAGTGCAAATGAAACTGCAAGGAGTGGACACTTCTCAAGAAACAGCTTATCAGTAAAGGCCATTTATATCTTGAAATCTAACAAGAACTATATTAAGAATGGAATTATAAACTTTTTGTCATTTTGCACCTTTCCTGATGCCGCCTTACTGCCCTGTTTTTCAACAAAATCAATATGGCTTCAACAGTTTATTTAGAGGGTCACTTAAGGAACATTTCTACCAAATTATCTTGCAATCGCACAAGCAGATTATGGATGAAAAGGATTTTAAAATTTGGGCATTTTTCTCACTTTCTGATGCCGCAGCAATCAAAGTTCTCAATGGAATTTAAATCTTTGAACAATTTTGAAAGAGGACCACCAAAGGAACATTCCTGTGATGTTTTGTGGAAATTGGTCTATTGGAATGGTAGGAGTTGGTTGTCAGTTCAATTTAACCCCTTTTGTGATGACGCCTGGTTGATATGATTGTGTAACCAATCAAAACGATTTAAACAAATTAAATAGAGGATCATTACAGTAAGATTCGTATTATATTTTCTTAAAATCAGACAAACACTTTCATAAAAATGGAATTTTCAAATTTTGTAATTTTGCCCCTTTTCTGATGCCGCCTGACTGCCATGTTTTTCGACCAATCAGTATGGCTTGAACAATTTTTATAGAGGGTCACCAAAGGAACATTTCTACCAAATTATATTTGAATCTGACAGGCAGATTCGAAGGAGAAGATTTTTAAAGTTTAGACATTTTGTCCCCTTTCTGATGCCGCAGCAACCAAAGTTCTAAATGGAATTTAAATCTTTGAACAAATTTGAAAGAGGACCACCAAAGGAACATTCCTGTGATGTTTTGTGGAAATTGGTCTATTGGAATGGTAGGAGTTGGTTGTCATTTGTAGCTAAAAGTTCAATTTACCCCTTTTGTGATGACGCCTGGTTGCTATGATTGTGTAACCAATCAAAACGGCTTAAACAAATTAAATAGAGGATCATTAAAGTAAGATTAGTAATATATTTTCTTAAAATCAGACAAACACTTTCATAAAAATGGAATTTTCAAATTTTGTCATTTTGCCCCCTTTCTGATGCCGCCTGACTGCCATGTTTTTCGACCAATCAGTATGGCTTGAACAATTTTTATAGAGGGTCACCCAAGGAACATTTCTACCAAATTATATTTGAATCTGACAGGCAGATTCGTCGGAGAAGATTTTTAAAGTTTGGACATTTTGTCCCCTTTCTGATGCCGCAGCAACCAAAGATCTCAATGGAATTTTATTCTTTGAACAAATTTGAAAGAGGACCACCAAAGGAACATTCCTGTGATGTTTTGTGGAAATTGGTCTATTGGAATGGTAGGAGTTTGTTGTCATTTGTAGCTAAAAGTTCAATTTACCCCTTTTGTGATGACGCCTGGTTGCTATGATTGTGTAACCAATCAAAACGGCTTAAACAAATTAAATAGAGGATCATTAAAGTAAGATTCGTATTATATTTTCTTAAAATCAGACAAGCACTTTCATAAAAATGGAATTTTCAAATTTTGTCATTTTGCCCCTTTTCTGATGCCGCCTGACTGCCATGTTTTTCGACCAATCAGTATGGCTTGAACAATTTGTATAGAGGGTCACCCAAGGAACATTTCTACCAAATTATATTTGAATCTGACAGGCAGATTCGGAGGAGAAGATTTTTAAAGTTTGGACATTTTGTCCCCTTTCTGATGCCGCAGCAACCAAAGTTCTCAATGGAATTTAAATCTTTGAACAATTTTGAAAGAGGACCACCAAAGGAACATTCCTGTGATGTTTGGTGGAAATTGTTGTTGCGGTTCAGGAGGAGATGATGTTTAAAGCTAAAAGTTAACGACGGACGACGGACACAGAGTGATCAGAATAGCTCATCTTGAGCCTTTGGCTCTAGGTGATCTAAAAAGGGCCATAATGCTACTGCTAATAAAGGTGAAAATTTGATCGAGACTAAGAATAAAGTGCAAATGAAACAGCTAATCAGTAAAGGACATTTTTAATAATGCATTAAATCTTTGAACAATTTGAAAGAGGACAACCACAGGGACATTCCTTTAAAGTTTGGTTGATATCGGTCTATTGGTGTACCAAGGGGTTGTTTGCAGCTAAAAGTTCCTTTTACCCCATTTCTGATGCAGCCTGGCAGCTATCTTTTTAAAAAAATATGGCTTAAACAAATAATTTGTACAGTTTCACTTAAGGAACATTTCTGCTAAACTATCTTGTAATCAGACAAGAACTTTAATAAGAATGGATTTTAAAGTTTTGTAATTTTTGCCCCTTTTCTGATGCCGTCTCGTGGCAATGTTTTTCAACCAATCAATTCTGTAGAAAGTCACTCAAGGATCATTTCTACCAAATTTTCTTGAAATCAGACAAGCAGATTCAGAGAGGATGCATTTTAACACACATGCATCAGATTTGTTTTGAAAAAAAATTGCAAAAAGAGAAAATCAGCATATTTCTCTCCCTCATATTGGAATGTTTTTTAATAAAAATAAACTTTATGCACTTGATGTGTTTAGTTTATTTATTGAAAAAATACATTTTAAGCATCGGTAAGAGTTTCCTTATGAAGTTATGACAAAAGAAAGACAAATACTATAAATCAGCAATTTCTGTTTTTGCCACAATGTTTTAACCCTTTCCCACATACAATAAATCTTCAGCAGATGACTGAAATTATCAAGTCCAGAGTATAGAAAATCTATATAAATCATTGTATGATTGTTGAATAGAGTTGAAATCATTTAATAGTATTCGGGCTTAGAAAACCAGAAGGAAAAGTGCATATAAGCGGACATCAAAATAATTGTTAACAAGAGCGCCAAATGTCACAAAATACGCCCGTCCTGTTTTTTTGAGACCAAGTATAGTGGTAATTGGTTGTACGTCAGCCAAACTTAGAGAGCGGACACTGTAGTGTTAGTACAGTTTTGGCCATTTCGAGGGACATAATTGTGTAGTGACTAAGATAACGTTGTAAGTTATCAAACGTGACCAAGATATTCTGCCCATAAACATATTGTCTAAATTTGGTGATGATCGGATAAAGGCTTTACAAGTTATTTAGCTGACAAGACCAATTTTAAGTAATTTCTATAATTAAAAGGCAATAACTCTCTATCAACTGGAGCAATATGGCTAGTTATCGAACTTGTCCAAGATATTACGCCAATACACAGTCTGACTAAATTTGGTGTCCGTGATGATTGGACAAAAGCTCCCAAAGTTATTGAGCTGACAAGACCAATTTTAGGTAATTTCTATAATTAAAGAGGGATAACTCTCGATTGACTAAAGCGATATGGCTAGTTATCAAAATTATCCGAGATATTATGCCAATACACATTCTGACCAAATTTAGTAATGATTGGATAAAGGCTTCTAAAGTTATTGAGCTGACAAGACCAATTTTAGTTAATTTCTATAATTAAAGGGCGATAACTCTCAATTGACTTAATCGATATGGCTAGTTATCGAATTTGTCCGAGATATTATGCCAATACACATTCTGACCAAATTTGGTGATGATTGGACAAAGGCTCCTAAAGTAATTGAGCTGACAAGACCAATTTTAGATAATTTCTATAATTGAAGGGCAATAACTCTTGATTGACTAAAGCGATATGGCTAGTTATCGAACTTGTCTGAGATATTATCCCAATACACATTCTGACTAAATTTGGTGATGATTGGACAAAGGCTTCTAATTTCTAAAGTTGTTAAGCTGACAAGACCAATTTTGGGTAATTTCTATAATAAAATGGCAATAACTCTTGATTGACTAAAGCGATATGGCTAGTTATCGAACTTGTCCGAGATATTAGCCCAATACACATTCTGACCAAATTTGGTGATCATTTGACAAAGGCTTCTAAAGTTATTGAGCTGACAAGACCAATTTTTGGTAATTTCTATAATCAAATGGCAATAACTCTTGATTGACTAAAGCGATATGGCTAGTTATCGAACTTGTCCGAGATATTAGCCCAATACACATTCTGACCAAATTTGGTGATCATTTGACAAAGGCTTCTAAAGTTATTGAGCTGACAAGACCAATTTTGGGTAATTTCTATAATTAAAGGGCAATAACTCTTGATTGACTAAAGTGATATGGCTAGTTATCGAACTTGTCCGAGATATTATCCCAATACACATTCTGACTAAATTTGTTGGTGATGATTGGACAAAGGCTTCTTAAGTTATTGAGCTGACAAGACCAATTTTGGGTAATTTCTATAATAAAAGGGCAATAACTCTTGATTGATTAAAGCGATATGGCTAGTTATCGAACTTGTCCGAGATATTATCCCAATACACATTCTGACTAAATTTGGTGATGATTGGACAAAGGCTTCTTAAGTTATTGAGCTGACAAGACCAATTTTGGGTAATTTCTATAATAAAAGGGCAATAACTCTTGATTGACAAAAGCGATATGGCTAGTTATCCAACTTGTCCGAGATATTATGCCAATACACATTCTGACCAAATTTGGTGATCATTTGACAAAGGCTTCTAAAGTTATTGAGCTGACAAGACCAATTTTGGGTAATTTCTATAATAAAAGGGCAATAACTCTTGATTGACTAAAGCGATATGGCTAGTTATCGAACTTGTCCGAGATATTATGCCAATAAACATTCTGACCAAATTTGGTGATCATTTGACAAAGGCTTCTAAAGTTATTGAGCTGACAAGACCAATTTTGGGTAATTTCTATAATTAAAGGGCAATAACTCTTGATTGACTTAAGCTATATGGCTAGTTATCGAACTTGTTCGAGATATTATCCCAATACACATTCTGACTTAATTTGGTGATGATTGGACAAAGGCTTCTAAAGTTATTGAGCTGACAACATACTGGACGCCGCCCGCCCGCCCGCCCGTACGCCGCAGGTAAAACTATAATACGATCCGTTTTTTCAAAACGGGTGTATAAAAAGCTTTATGATAGAAAAACATTGTTGAAAAAGGAACAACATCTGCTCTTTGTAAAGATTTACTTCTTTTCCTGCAATGTTTTTAAACACAAATTTATCTAAGTAGAAAGTGCGAGAAGGGGCAAAGTCGGCGCGACAACCAGGACTTTCATGAATTCAGACCAGGACTTCCAAAATTCAGAAAAATCCAAAAAGATAGTGCAAGCACTGCTCTCAATACAGAGATACAAATTATTCTGATCCGTGCAAAAACCTGGCTGCCATGCAGGGGCCGGGGCGTGGTTTCCTTATATACTATAGTGAATATTTTTAATAAAAGTTATCTTTACTTTTGAGAGTCTTCAGCTATTTCTTGTTTGTATCTCCCACTTGGTCCCTTTCCAACAGGATGCAACTTTTCCCAGATTAAAGTTTCAATATTCAAACGATGCAATGTTGCAACAGCCTCCGAATAATATCCCACTGCCCCTCCGAAAACATAAATGTAATCTTTATGAAACATCAAACTTTGCCCATAAGCTGGGTTTGGTGTAGTTTTGTTTATATGATTAGTCTCAATCAATTGCCATACATTTTGCAAGCTACATTCTGGTTTACAGCTACATGTACATTCTGGTGTATAGCTACATGTACATTCTGGTTTATAGCTACATGTACATTCTGGGGTATTGCTACATGTACATTCTGGTTTAATCTTCTCCCCTGCTGAATCTAAATCTTTCAACTTTTTCGGAGGTCTGAGTTTCACTGTTTTTATCGTGTTGCTCATAATGTGCCCAAATGGATATCCTGTCCCACCGAAGATAAACACTTGTTTGTTACGAACTTTTATGCAGGACGATGCGCATGTAGTTGGGTTATCATAAGTGTCGATTCGAGTCCATTCTTCCGAGGCGTAATTAAACTTCCATAGCTCCGAGAGCACTGTATTCTGTGGGATGCCATTTCGATCATCGGCCGGAGAATAACCGCCGAAAAGATAAAAGTCTGATTCGTCTGAACACATGCAGTGACCGCTTCTTCCAACAGGTCGGTTTTGGTCCTTAGGGTCGAATTTAGGGTATAACTGCCGAAAATTACGAGATCCTGAATCACACTCCATGTTTTGCTGTTTCTGTTTGTTTACGTTTAGTTCAGTGTCAGTGAACAGTTTATATTCATGAATACAAAATATGTATTTGGTTTATTTCGAATGTTAGTAAAAGAGTTGTCTTAACTTAAAAATACTATGCCGATATATATTTTAAATCACCTTTGATTCGTTATTTTTTTTTAAGCGTAACAAAGATATAAAAGAAAAAATATTAACGGGACAAAAATATATAAAAGCTATTCATTACTAGCTTTAGGAAAAGTGATGTAGTTTCGTATTAATAAGTAAAATAAAATTGAATAAACTGTACACATGCATTGCGAAATCGCCGCTCACATCGGAATTTGGACTGACTGTTTTCTCGAGACAATGGTTGATTACATAAGTCAATAGATTGAATAATGCGAATATTCTGAAAGTTTCGGAAGTCGGCGGAACAAAAATGGCGTCGAGTAAAAAGAAGCAAGATGAAAAGCACCTCAAAATACTGAGACAAATGGTCGCTTTAGCCCATAACAAACAATGCATAGACTGTCACCAACGGGGCCCAACGTATATTAACATGACCATTGGCTCATATGTATGCACGGCTTGTAGTGGTCTCTTGTAAGTCATCCAGCTACTGAATGTCATTTTGTGAGAATTTATTGACTTTACTTTATTGAATTACCACTTTGTCGGGACACAAGTTCGTTCATCTTATTTATCCCCTCTCGGTTAGAGACCTAGGAATAATCAGGAAAAACGGTATATTGAATACAAGTCGGCCCGACATCCAGATATACCGACACCCAGTTTAGCCGACATTAGTTTGTCGATCCGATACCCTGTATTATTCATGTGTGAAAGTTCTGTTGTCCCGACACCTCCCTATATTTAACTGTATAAATGAATGATTATTGAAATTTAATTTCCGGACGTTTGCCTTTAAAATCATTACGCAAGATGTTGGTCCAATTTGGAGTACAAGTGTAGTTGTTGATACAGTCAAGTAACCCTTAGCAGATCATAACCAATAGCGGATCACTTTAATTATCAAGACACGCTAACTAATTTATTAGACAAAATTGTTGTGTATAATTTGGCTATGGTATTATTTAAATACACAATAAAAAATATTGATTGTCAGGCTTCAAATGCATCCGTATCATCTAAATGCCTGCTGCAGGTGTTTACGTGACCCTGTTATTTCTACCTTGTTTTGAAGAGAACATGTGTTTTTCGCAGGAACAGATAGCGATCTTTATTATGTAAGTTATTTATTTTGACATTTTAGAATCACAAATACATACACCTATAGAAATGTTTCCATTCATTCTCATTTGTCTTTGCATGTTTACGCTGAAGCGATAATATAATAGCTAGGTAAGTACCATTAGCGGATCGCCATTTTGTTTCCATTACTGAGTCTGAGGGTCTTTCTCAAAACTGTGTTTGAACAATTTAGCCATTCCCTAAGATGCTAGTGATTAAATGAACAATTTAGCCATTCCCTAAGATGCTAGTGATTAAATCGGAATTCTATCAATACAAATTTGCTGTTAAATAAAATATTGCTTGTACAATAACAGCAGAAGTTTTGACAGCTAAAATGTTGCTTAAGATGACCTCCCTGATATCAGAACGTCACATGATCCCCTATTGCTATAGTTGATCCGGTAATGCATCAATAACTCAAAAAGTAAACAACAGTCTGTACCTCTGTTTCTGCACTAAAACTGAAAAGGTTTTTGTCAACTTAAAGGAAAATGTTTTTACTTATGAACAAAGAAAATCTGAAACATTGACAGTTTCTTTTATGCACTAGGTTGTTTCGAAAAACACGATATTTAACTAAATTTATATTTTAGATATCGTCTTGTTATTTCTTCTCGCAATATTAATATATGCCAAATGGGCAAAATAGAAGATGATTTCCATACTATTTAGATCTTGGTTTCAAATTTGTAAAAAAGAAATATTGGAAAAATCCAAATATATTAAAGTTAGTTGAGCTTTTTAAAACCAATAATAGAGGTGACCTTTATATCAACATATTCATCTGCATCGATGGTATCGTTGGCTATTCCCTTTTACAGCTTCTAATATGACAAAGGAGTTTTACCTCCAAAACTATATTGAGACCATTCATTCCTTGATACACACATATATATATATATTTTCTTTTTTCTTGTATATTAATTTTGTAAATGACCATAAACTTTGTAAAGTTCCAGTCAATACAAAAAATAAATATATATTCTTTAAATGAGGTATCGGCTCGACTTGAATTTTGTCCATGCGGTGTCGGCTCATCCGAAAAAGGTGTCAGCTTAACCGAAAAGGAGACGGTGTAACTAGGTGTCAGGTTATCTGGATACCGGTATATTGCTTGTCCCTGATGATTTTTTGAAGGTATTTGGGGTTTGTGCATTAACAATGTTTTCCTGGATTGATAGGAGAAGAAGTTTTTTGCGAATTTCTTTCTTGCTTAATGCGACTGAAATCCAGATGGCACGGAAAAAAAAATCAAATTCGCCCTAAATGTTATTCTTTAAAGTTTATGTTAACCAAGTAAAATCAAGGTAGAAAATGTATTGTTTTCTATCAATAAAGTGAACTTGAGTCGTTTTCAATTGTCCCGATGAAGGGGTTTCCTATCTAAAAATACCGCGGAATCCTTCAGACGGGCACCTTGCAACAATCATGTGATACAACTATATAATGGTTCACTCTGACAGGCATGTACAGTTATACACAATTTACACGTTTGGCGGAGTCGAACGACAGTAATCATAGAGATTTATTTGTGATTGCATGAGCTCCTCGTGATTTTGTACACTGTATATTTTGCAGCCTACAAAAGCGACACGAGTCTCATAAGATCCTTTTTTCTGCTACTGTTTAGTAACAGACCGCTAACATTCTGTACCTTCTAATTATAGGAATATAAATGTTTCCATAACCATTTCCTTTTTATTTATTTTTTCGAAAAGGGAAAATAATTAAATATGGAAACATGACGAAAACAAGCTTTTTGAGCTTTCAAAATAAACATGCTTAACTAGATATTTAAACTACAAAACATGCTTCTAGCCTCCATTCTGTCCATTCTTTCTTTTTTTTCTCTATATACATGTACTTTATTCTTTTTCTCTTATTCTCAATTTCTCTCTCATATTGATTTAATTACTACGCCTTTTGTTGCCCTCTGATCACGTTGTATAATATATTGCAGAGCTGTCATTTATGTATGTACATACTCGGCATCGAAATAAAAAATATTCTCTTCAAGTCATGTGATGAATGAGATACAAGCATTGAAAGCTATTTAAAAACTTACCCCGTTAGTCACGGGGTAGAATTTACGATGGAAAAAGTATCGAAAACAAGAAAATCTCACGGATTATAGTATGTAATATGTCCGTTATCATATTTTAATGCCCCAAATACAAAAATAACACTTATTTTTTTTCGACAGTTGGGCATCTGGAGTTCAGTTGATTTGTTTAACTTTGATGCATGACCACTAGTAGCGTTTTGATTTAAGACAAAGAAGTGACTATAATCAATGTCTTCTATTTTATATGGAGAAGTTTAAACACCTAAGGCTGAATCAGTATCGGTAATCTTTGAAACGGTATATATCGGTTCTTTTTCAAGTGATTATCGGTATTGTACTGAAACCGAATCATGTCAACACGGAACTTTTATATACGTCAATGAAGGAAGCTTTAAAACTTTCATCCTTTCACAATAACTCATATTTCTGATATTATGCACCAGTTTTGTTGCCCTTAAGGCTTCTTTAAACCTTTTAAATGGCTTCAATTTCCTTCTTAAATCTTTTGTACAGGTTTTTTTTTGGGAGGCTTTTTGGGGCCGAAACTCATTCCCCTCACTCAAAAGTATGTTTTTTCCCCCTATTATCCGTTAAAATTTCCCTCCTACATTTTTATGCCCCCGGAATCTCCGATTCGGTGGGCATCTAGTTTTTGGCCTATCTGTTGGTCTGTCTGTCTGTCTGCACAAAAAAAAACTTTAACCTTGGCCATTACTTTTGAACCATAACAGGTACGGCTACCATATTTCACATGTGTATTCCTTGTGACATGACCTTTCTGTCAGTACCAACATTTTTGACCTTGCGACCTTGACCTTTGACCTAGATGTTGCCATTCTCGAAAAAAACTTTAACCTTGGCCATTACTTTTGAACCATAACAGATACGGCTACCATATTTCACATGTGTATTCCTTGTGACATGACCTTTCTGTCAGTACCAACATTTTTGACCTGGCGACCTTGACCTTTGACCTAGATGTTGCCATTGGGGGGCATCAGTGTTTCACAAACACATCTTGTTTTTATTATTTTAAAATCAGTGCCGATTTTTGTGACCGCATAAAAATTTGGTTGACATAATAAATTTAGTGATACATCTATAGTAATGGAAGAGTGATTTGCCTTAGCTAAACTTGATTATTTGGGTGCTTGCTGAAAGACACTACAAAAAATTGAGTTGAAAAGAAAGCGTAATTTCTAAGAATATAATCCAAAGCTATTATAATCAATATGATTTAAACTGAAATCAATTTAATTGAACTACAAACATTTTGTCACACTTCAGTTTCATAGCGCATTTAGCGCTATATTTATATAGTACCCCACCCACAACAGCTGACCACTGTGTTTTGAATTATCTTTGAATTATAATTTGATTGAAGATAGAGATTTCTCCTTTAATGACAACCAAAACCCGTCAACAAAAAATGGCGAGTTAAATTAAATTTAAATTATTGAATCTCCGGCCAGATATACGTCAGTTGTATGTAAAAAAATCAGATTTCTGAAAGGACTAAAGGAAGACATTCTATCTGGCACTATCTTCAAAATTTATAGACACGAAATCGTGTACAACTAGTTATACGCTACGTTAAATTCATAAATTCCTTCCTTGCTTATGGCCGAGCCCCGGTAGCGACGCGGGCTGTCAATCCAGGGT
The DNA here is from genome assembly GCA_031761405.1 of Serripes groenlandicus. Lineage (NCBI taxonomy): Eukaryota > Metazoa > Mollusca > Bivalvia > Cardiida > Cardiidae > Serripes > Serripes groenlandicus. The sequence continues at coordinate 66,422,769 of JASEVX010000008.1, forward strand.
TTGTGAGTTAATGTCCCGGCTCGGCCAACTTTCTTTCCGACTATTGACAAAAGTCAATGCACATGCGTAATTCGTCTTTCACCAATGGGCTAAGTCTATGTGGAAAAGAAGCCAGTTGCTTGGGAAGATTGTTGTGTGGAGAACTGGTGTGAGAAAACCAAGAAATGCATGAGTAGGTGAACTGGCCGCCGTGATATAACCGAGAAATTGTTAAAAACGGCGTTAAACCCCAATCAATCAATCCTTGCTTATGCCTGTTATAGAATCAAAGTACTGAAAGTATTTGAGTTGATATTCTTTTGAGGATCCAGAGCAAATCGACTACGGACAAAGAGTCGAAAACATAATTAAGTTTTATACTGTTCTAGTTGGATTTTATTTGTCACAAGAGTGACAAGACTAACTAGTTAATCATTATACTTTTTCTAATTTAATTTGTGTTTACATGTTAAATTTATCAGTATTCGTGAATAAATATTCGTATTTGTTACCCTGTATTCATGATACGTATCGTATTCGCCAACTAGTGTATTCGTTACAGCCCTAGAAATTACCCATTTACATTTATCCGACTGGTGCGCTCAACGTTATTATGATGTTTACATCATAGACTTTACCACATGAAAATCGAATTCACATCAGCGAACAATTTGAATCATCCCCAATTTTGTTTTCTTCCAACACACAGTTAAATTAACTAGAGGAAATAGGGAAAAAAATTAAATTATACTCCCTATTCTTTTTGTATGTATAATATATTATATACCGGTTATAGTTATTTCGTTAAATATGGATTCGGTAAAATATCATATTCGGTTAAAAGGCGACACCTGAATGAATATACGGCATTTAAAAATGTAAATATAATAACAACAGGTGGAGAATTTTTTTTTGGTCAGAAAATCTAGTTTAAAAGTTAAAATGATGCTAAATGGCGAGAATTGTGAACGGATCTGTTGGACCCTGTCAGAAAATTGTGAAGTACCGTTTGTAATTGTGAATGGGTCCGTTTAGTGGTACCATCTGTAGAAGGAAAACAATCTCTGCTTTGTTTCCTCTAGTAAAAGAAAAAATAATATTCCTTTTGAAAAAGTGGATTTGTTTGTGATATTTGAAAAGCATTTTTTATCCACTTGCAGATGCATTTGCTGCAGACAACTCTTGAAAGCAATGTGCAATGTCCAACAAATCCATTCCCCGGAGCCCGCAGGCTACCACAATAATTGCTTGGGCTACTGTCATCTTCAATGAAAGCCCACCAGGCTACTGTTTATTCCTGTGTCTGGTAGCCCGGCTTAGGCCTAAAATAAAATATTGTTTGTTTTCCGCTTCCGCCCGACCCATGTGTTAACCGCTTTTTTTTCCTTTTCTTTCCTTTTAATCATAATAAAATAAAAAAGTTGCAAGTCTGTCTGATAATTTTTTTTTATTTACCTACCTACCTACCCACCCCTAATTGGCATGGGTCGGAAGCAGCAAACAAACAATTTTTTAATTGTGGCCTTATAAACAGTGACTGTATGTTACATGCGAAAACCACACACTGTGACCATAAAAAATCAATAACAGTAGGCGGATTTACCCATCTGTCAGATCGATTGGTTTCAGCCAGCTGTATTCAATTAACGTGATATTTATACCCAATAAGGCGGTCCAATCATTAGTGACAATTGTTCCCTGTGGCTATATGTGTTAATCCATGAATGCTAGCGAATAACCAATGAAATTAAAATATTCCCTTAAATGTATTGTGATCCATATTTCTATACTGACGGAATTTAGAAACGCATCACGATATATACACCGTAGTATGAGATTTGATCATTATAATACATCAGAATAAATTTCAAGTATCTCTCAACATTTTATTGGTATTCACAACAAACTTGATCTTTCTTGGACGGTGGGAGAGTCAGTCAAATAAAGTCAGTGTCCGGATTTAACGATTTTCGAACTCAGTAGCGCACTCGATTCTGCCGGTGACGTTGAGTTAAGATCTGTCCCTTGTAGCAGATTCCATAATCTCTCAATCGTCTTATCACTGTCCTTGCATGGATATTCCTACGGCGACGTCCTGGTATCAAATTCGCCGTGGAAACTGCTGTTGTGAAGCGATTTCGGAGATGACGCTGACGTATGTAATTGTCTTGACGTCAGGTAGTTACACGGGGTTGACCGGGTCTCGGACGATCAGCAACACTAACCGTAGCCAAGAAACGCTGATGAAGGCGATAAATTGTCGATTGTACCCAAAATGCCTTTGACTGGTGCCTGCTTGCAATAAACCAACAATTTTTGTCTAAGTCTTGGCATTTTTTGTTTCATCAATGGAAAAAATCAATTCCTATGCTAAAATGTCTATATGCCTGTCTAAAATGAAAATTTAAACACACCCAGAGACCTTGGCTGGCGTTATATAACATTTTTCCATTTGTTGCACTTGCACGCCGTGCCGGATACCATGTGCACTGATTGCACGAAATTTCGTTGGCAATGACAAATTATTGGTTAAAATGTTTGTGCGGACTATTTGTAGGAAAATATTTGAAGAAATAAGTGATGCGTTTCTAAAGTCTTTCAGTATATTTTCAGTATGCGATGTTTGCAAACTGGTGCAGACCGGTTCAGAAAGACGGAGAAGAAAATTTTCGCCATGCAGAAGTTAATAAAATAAATTTGATCCAAATTTTAAAGGCAATACGACGACTTCTAGATCTTATCTTGCCGTTTATCAAATATAAAATACCTTCATGATCTACATAGTATTCGTAATATCAGGAACACTATTTATATCAAAGAAAATGTTTGGAATGAAATCTATAAATGATTCCCCAAGAATTATAAATGCCCAATCACGGCTTTGTTTACCAAAATTAATAAGCATAACTGGCTGGATTTTTTTTTATATGACTTGATAATTACGCTTTCATTGGATGAAATGAGAAATTGGGTCAATGACGTTCACGGCCTGACGACCCCGATCATTCTTGAATGTATTTATAGCCGATAGTATAAGAGGGTGGAACCCGATGTTTACATTCAACGCTGTTTACCGATTTCTAATTCTCAGTAGGGAACTATGATTAACATTGCGCAATTATCAAAATGGCGGCTATGTTACGAATAATACCGTAACACATGAAACAAATTTAACGTTTTGTTGCCAGTCATTGTTTTTGACAATATTTTATTGCATCATTTGATTTTTTGGTCTCAAGTTTAAACATTTCTGTCAATAGCTTTTGAATCATTTGTAAATATGGATAAAATACATACATTTTATGCAGAATATTTGAAATAACCTGGTGAAAATTTAATATAATCATGAAAAACTTAAGAGTACCAATTTTCTGCTATCCTGTCATGCTCCACCAAAAAGTCTCTTTTCCAAATTTCATTTTTTTTTTTTAACTGAATGCTGCACTTCAGGTCTTTTGCAAAACAGTCATGTTATTATAACCCCTTCGAAGAAGAGGGGGTATATGGGAGTCACTGTGTCGGGCAGTCTGTCGGTTGGTCGGTCGGAAGCCATATTTTGTCCGGCCTATTTCTTACAAACCACTAGGTGGAATTCAATAAAATTTTACATGAAGCTTCTATACCAAGAGGAGATGTGCATATCCTAAAGGGGTTACTATTGCATGATATTTTACAGAGTTATGGCCCTTTTTGGCCGGATTGCTTAAGCAATTCCGGTCTATAGATTGGCGATGTCCGTCTGTCCGTCTGTCTGTCTGTCTGTCTGTCTGTCCGTCAACATTTTGGTTAAAGTTTTAGGTTAGGCAAAATGGTTAAAGTTTCTGGTTAAGCAAAATCTCAGCACAAGAAAGGGTTGCAAAATTGAAACTTTGCCTGAAGGTAACCAGTAACAAGTTCTATTGATTTCTATTGTTACTTTGACCTTGACCTTAGTTTGTCGATTTTCAAGGTCAAATTGCCGACAATCCGGCCTTACCGTCTTCAGCGGTTTCTTGTATTAATTATGTCTCCCCTTCTCCGAAAGGGGGGACATGCTGTATTTGTAGTTATTACGATTCCCCAACAGAGTTGGGAATCGTATTGTTTTTCTATTGTTTTTTCTTCTTATTATTATTATTATTATTATTATTATTATTATTCTCTTTTTTGTCCAGAGCAATACTCATAAACTACTTGATGGAATTGATCGAAACTTGCAACATAGATATATGGCAATGTGAACTTGTGTAGTTTTTAAGAATGATAACTCTGAGCCACTTTTTTGCAAAGTTATCTCCCCTTTTTCAATATTTTAATCAATTTTTGTCAGAGCGATATCTTGTGAACGAATGGTCAGATATTATTGAAACTTGGAACATAGATAGATGGCACTGTGCAGTTGTACAACATGCAAGAATTATAACTCTGGGCCACTTTTTTGCAAAGTTATCTCCCCTTTTTCATTTTTTTAATAATTGGGTGATTTGAACTTGTATAACTCGATAACGAAAAGAGATAGAGACTTGAAACTTAGTACAAATGTTCCCAATCAAGTGACCTACTTTCTCATGTGTATTTGAGCTTGACCGAATACTCGTTTCTGATTGGTCGATTTTTCGGACTTGTATAACTCGAAAATGACTAGTGATAGAGACTTGAAACTTAGTACATGTCATTCTAATCAAGTAGTACTACTTTCTCAAGTGTATTAGCGCATGACCGAATACTCGTTTCTGATTGGTCGATTTTTCTGACTTGTATAACTCAAAAACGACAAGTGATAGAGACTTGAAACTTAGTACATGTGTTTCTTATCAAGTAGTTCTACTTTTGCATGTGTATTATCGCATGACCGAATACTCGTTTCTGATTGGTCGATTTTTCGGACTTGTATAACTCAAAAACGACAAGTGATAGAGACTTGAAACTTAGTACATGTGTTTCTAATCAAGTAGTACTACTTTCTTAAGTGAATTAGCCCATGACCGAATACTCGTTTCTGATTGGTCGATTTTTCGGACATGTATAACTCAAAAACGACAAGTGATAGAGACTTGAAACTTAGTACAAGTGTTCCCAATCAAGTGATACTACTTTCTCATGTGTATTTGCGCATGACCGAATACTCGCTTCTGATTGGTCGATTTTTCGGACTTGTATAACTCAAAAACGACAAGTGATCGAGACTTGAAACTTAGTTCATGTGTTTCTAATAAAGTAGTACTACTTTCTCAAGTGTATTAGTGCATGACCGAATACTCGTGTCTGTTATCTCCCCTTGTTAAATAAAATGGCAAGGGAATCGTTCGTAACTGTTGCTACAGTTACAATCTCTAGTTCTTATTCTTATTCTTATTCTTATTCTTCTTCTTCTTCTTAACTTTTGTTTGTCCAGAGCAGAACTCGGAAACTACTTGAAGTAATTGATTGAAACTTGGAACATAGATAGATGGCAATGTGAAGTTGTGCACCTTGCAAGAATTATAACTCTGGGCCACTTTGTTGCAAAGTTATCTGCCCTTGTTCAATATTTTAATAGTGTAAACTTTGTCCAGAGCAGAACTCAGAAACTACTTGAAGGAATTTATTGAAACTTGGAACATAGATAGATGGCAATGTGAAGTTGTGCACCTTGTCATAATTATGAGTTATCTCCCCCTTGTTCAATATTTTAATAGTGTAAACTTTGTTCAGAGCAGAACTCAGAAACTACTTGAAGGAATTTATTGAAACTTGGAACATAGATAGATGGCAATGTGAAGTTGTGCACCTTGTCATAATTATGAGTTATCTCCCCCTTGTTCAATATTTTAATAGTGTAAACTTTGTTCAGAGCAGAACTCAGAAACTACTTGAAGGAATTTATTGAAACTTGGAACATAGATAGATGGCAATGTGAAGTTGTGCACCTTGCAAGAATTATAACTCTGGGCCACTTTGTTGCAAAGTTATCTGCCCTTGTTCAATATTTTAATAGTGTAAACTTTGTCCAGAGCAGAACTCAGAAACTACTTGAAGGAATTTATTGAAACTTGGAACATAGATAGATGGCAATGTGAAGTTGTGCACCTTGTCATAATTATGAGTTATCTCCCCCTTGTTCAATATTTTAATAGTGTAAACTTTGTTCAGAGCAGAACTCAGAAACTACTTGAAGGAATTTATTGAAACTTGGAATATAGTTAGATGGCAATGTGAAGGTGTGCACCTTGCAAGAATTATGAGTTATCTCCCCCTTGTTCAATATTTTAATAGTGTAAACTTTGTCCAGAGCAGAACTCAGAAACTACTTGAAGGAATTTATTGAAACTTGGAACATAGATAGATGGCAATGTGAAGTTGTGCACCTTGCAATAATTATGAGTTATCTCCCCCTTGTTCAATATTTTAATAGTGTAAACTTTGTCCAGAGCAGAACTCAGAAACTACTTGAAGGAATTTATTGAAACTTGGAACATAGATAGATGGCAATGTGAAGTTGTGCACCTTGCAATAATTATGAGTTATCTACCCTTGTTCAATATTTTAATAGTGTAAACTTTCTCCAGACTTTCTCCAGAGCAGAACTAAGAAAGTACTCAAAGGAATTTATTGAAACTTTGAAGTTGTGCACCTTGCAAGAATTATAACTCTGGGCTACTTCGTTGCAAAGTTATCTCCCCTTGTTCAATATTGTAATAGTCATTGACAAACTGCAATGGGGAGACATATGTTTTTTCATAAAAACAACCTTTCTAGTTAAATTATGGTGTAGGTCAAGGTGCTGTTTAGGGGGTATTTTGTCCAGACTATTTCTTACAAACCACTGGGTGAAATTCAATAACATTTTACATGAAGCTCCTATATACCAAGAGGAGATGTGCATATCCTAAAGGTCTTACAATTGCATGTTATTTTACAGAGTAATGGCCTTTTTATACGACCGTTTCTTAAAAACGGTACGTATTATGGTATGGTCATGTCCCTCCATCCGTCCCTCTGTCCGTCCGTCCGTCCCTCCGTCCGTCCCTCCGTCCGTCCGGGTTTTCCGCACTTTTTTCTAACATACTTTGAGCTATTGAGCTGAAATTTTGTATAAGGCTTTGTAGTGATGTGTCACAGATCAAGTTCATATTTCCTGGGATTTCGTCAATTTTGAATGAGTTATGCCCCTTTTTGGACTTAGAATATTTATTTTCCGCACTTTTTTTCTACATGCTTTGATGTATTGAGCTGAAATTATGTATATGGCTTTGTAATCAAGTGTCACAGATCAAGTTCACATTTCCTCGAATTTCGTAAATTTTTGAATGAGTTATGCCCCTTTTTGGACTTAGAATATTTGTCAAATTCTGCATGAGTTACAAAGAAGTTCCTGACGGGCGTATTATGTACCGTTTGCGGTACTCTTGTTACTTATTAAGTTATGGTGTAGGTCAAGGTGCTGTTTAGGAGGTAGAAAAAATTATAACCATAAAACACTTGAGCATCTGCAATAATTTGGGCTACCAGCTTCCAAATCTGGTAGCCCAGTTGGCTACCAAACAATTCTGAAATTTTTCAGGCACTGATGTGGCAAAAGGAGACCTAAAGAGCAATATGCTTTTTCCACAATGTTTTCTATGCTATTCTGATATATTCGGAAAAATAAACCTGAGATATCAATATTCAATATATTTTATTGCATAAAACAACAAACAGTATGTTTATAGCAAAGATATCAACCCTTACCCACAAACAGATCCTTTGTGAGGCCTTTGCAGCAGTCGACTTTTAGAAATATCGTGGCAAAATGAAATGAAGAAATTACACTGTATATTTATTTTCTATTAGAGAATTTGATATGGCATCTGAAAGGGTGAAATTGGTCTAATTTTTAGCTCACCTGTGCATGAAGTGCTCAAGGTGAGTTATTGTGATCGCCCTATGTCCGGCGTCCGTTGTCCGTCGTCCGTCGTCCGTCAACATTTTCTCCTCTGTAACCGGTGGGTCAACTGGGATGAAACTTCACAGAAAGCATCCTCTCAATGTCCTCACCAGAATTCCTTAACATTTTCGGGATCCATGCAGAATTCTGGTTTCCATGGCAACGAAATGAAAAAACTTCAAAATTCTTAAAAAATCTTCTCCTCCGAAAGTGTCAGGCCGATTTTCAAATAATTTTGTAGAAATGTTCCTCGGGTGACCCTCTATCAGATTCCTTCAAGCCATGTTGATTGATCGAAAAACATGGCCGCCAGGGGGGGCGGGGCTATTTTTCCTTATATGGCTATAGTGCAAACTTAAAAAATCTTCTTCTCCAAAAGTGTCAGGCCGATTTTCAAATAAATTTGTAGAAATGTTCCTTGGGTGACCTTCTATCAGATTCCTACAAGCCATGTTGATTGGTCAAAAACATGGCCGCCAGGGGGCGGGGCTATTTTGCCTTTTATGGTTATAGTGCAAACCTTAAAAAATCTTCAACATCTTCTCCTCAGTAACCGGTGGGTCAATTGGGATGAAACTTCACAGAAAGCATCCTCTCAATGACCTCACCAGAATTCCTTCAAATTTTTGGGATCCATGCAGAATTCTGGTTTCCATGGCAACGAAACGAAAAAAACTTCAAAATTCTACTTCTCCCTAACTGGTTGGCAGATTTTGAACTTATTTTGTAGAAATGTTCCTTGGGTGACTCTCTATCAGATTCCTTGAAGCCATGTTGATTGGTCGAAAAACATGGCCGCCAGGGGGGGCGGGGCTTTTTTGCCTTATATGGCTATAGTGAAAACTTAAAAAATCTTCTCCTCCAAAATGGTCAGGCCGATTTTCAAATAATTTTGTAGAAATATTCCTTGGATGACCCGCTATCAGATTCCTTCAAGCCATGTTGATTGGTCAAAAAACATGGCCGCCAGGGGGTGGGACTATTTTGCCTTTTATTGCTATAGTGAAAACTTAAAAAATCTTCTCCTTCAAAAGTGTTAGGCCGATTTTCAAATAATTTTGTAGAAATGTTCCTAGGGTGACTCTCTATCAGATTCCTTAAAGCCAAGTTGATTGGTTGGAAACTATGCCCGCCAGATGGCGGGGCTTATATAGCTAAAGTGAACAAAAAAATCAGGTGAGCGATTCCAGGGCCATCATGGCCCTCTTGTTAAAAGAATTATATTCTCTGTAACACTGAAGTGTAGTGAATACAGACTTAGAAATGTATACTTTGTTATGCACATTATTATACCCCCGCAAACATAGTTTGAAGGGGGTATACTAGAATCAGCCTGTCGGTCGGTCTGTCCGCAAAATCTGTTCCGTTGTACTCCTCCTTCAGTTTCTACCTGATTTACTTGATACATGGCATAAATGTTAATCAGGAGTAGTAGATGTGAAACACGCAAATTTCATGTCCCTGTGACCTTGACCTTGACCTCTGACCTTGAAATAGGATTTTTTTTTTTTTTAAATCTAATTTGTTGTACTTCTCCTTCAGTTTCAACCTGATTTACTTGATACTTGGAATACATGTTAATCAGGAGTAGTAGATGTGCAGGACGCAAATTTCATGTCCCTGTGACCTTCACCTCTGACCTTCACCTCTGACCTTAAAATAGGATTTTTTTTTTGTTAAAATCTAATCTGTTGTACTCCTTCTTCAGTTTCAACCTGATTTACTTCATACTTGGCATAAAATTTTAATGTTAATCAGGAGTAGTAGATGTGCAAGACACAAATTTCATGTCCCTGTGACCTTCACCTCTGACCTTGAAATAGGATTTTTTTTCTTAAAATCTAATCTGGTGCGACATACTCCTCCTTCAATTTCAACCAGATTTACTTGAAACATGGCAAAATGGTGCCGTTTTGTGTGGCATCAGCCTGTCGGTCGGTCGGTCCAGATAAAAGGAGCCGTTTTGTGTTTGATATCATCTTAGTATTTCTTTTTGATACTGATATTCAAATTGTCTAAGTCAAAGATAATACTGTGAGATATAATATGTGTCAGGGGTTGGGGCGGGGGTATTAATCACCTTTAGTGATAGTTCTAGTTTTTAGCTCACCTAAGCACGAAGTGCAAGGTGAGGTTTTGTGATCATCCGGCGTCCGCCGTCGTCGTCGTCGTCGGTGTCTGTTAACAATTTCCTACAAATGACTTCTCCTACTAAACCAATTGACAGATTTCAAAATAACTTCACAGGAATGGTCCTTAGGTGGTCCTCTTTCGAAGTTGTTCAAAGAATTTAATTCCACGTAGAATTTTGGTTGCTGCGGCATCAGAAAAGGGGAAAATTGCCAAATCTTAAAAAATCTTCTTGTCCAAAAGCACTGGCCCGATTTGAAAATTATTTTGCACAAAAGTTCCTTGGGGTACCCTCTACCAAGATTGTTCAAATATTTCCGATCGGTTGAAAAACATGGCCGCCTGGGGGCGGAGCTTATTTTCCTTATATGTGCATTGTTAAAACTTTAAAAATCTTCTTGTCCAAAAGTATTGGCCCGATTTGAAAATTATTTTTCACAAATGTTCCTTGGGGCACCCTTTACCAAGATTGTTCAAATATTTCCGATCCGTTGAAAAACATGGCCGCCAGGGGGCGGAGCTTGTTTTCCTAATATATATGTGCATTGTTAAAATTTTAAAAATCTTCTTGTCCAAAAGTACTGGCCCGATTTAAAAATTATTTTGCACAAATGTTCCTTGGTGCACCCTTTACCAAGATTGTTCAAATATTTCCAATCCGTTGAAAAACATGGCTGCCAGGGGGCGGAGCTTGTTTTCCTTATATGTGCATTGTTAAAACTTTAAAAATCTTCTTGTCCAAAAGTATTGGCCCGATTTGAAAATTATTTTGCACAAATGTTCCTTGGGGCACCCTTTACAAAGATTGTTCAAATATTTCCGATCTGTTGAAAAACATGGCCGCCAGGGGGCGGAGCTTGTTTTCCTTATATGTGCATTGTTAAAACTTTAAAAATCTTCTTGTCCAAAAGTACTGGCCCGATTTAAAAATTATTTTGGACAAATGTTTCTTGGGGCACCCTTTACAAAGCTTGTTCAAATATTTCCGATCCGTTGAAAAACATGGCCGCCAGGGGGCGGAGCTTGTCCTTATATGTGCATTGTAAAATCTTTAAAAATCTTCTTGTCCAAAAGTATTGGCCCGATTTAAAGATAATTTTGCACAAATGTTCCTTTGAATCTACCAAGATTGTTCAAATTACTCCGATCCATTGAAAAACATGGCCTCCAGGGGCGGGGCTTGTTTTCCTAATATGTGCATTGTAATATCTTTAAAAATCTTCTTGTCCAAAAGCACCTGCCTGATTTAAAAATTATTTGGCACAAATGTTCCTTGGGTGACTTTCTACCAAGGATGTTCAAATAAACCCGATCCGTTGAAAAACATGGCCACCAGGGAGGGTTGCTTGTTTTCCTTATATGTATAGAGTATAAAACTTTGAAAACTACTGAAGTTCTAAATCAGGTGAGCGATATAGGGCCATCATGGCCCTCTTGTTCCTATTTTTCCCCTAGAAGTGAAAAAAAAAGGCTGATGTAGGATATATCGTTGAGAACCTAACTATAGGCACTCTGTGGTATGACTTGTTGACTACCCACCTTGAATTCGACTATCCAAGCTTTCACGATATTCGTCTTTCTGTCATTAAAAATCTTTCAAACAATATACATTTTGAGTCTTTCGGGTAAACAAACAAATATTAATGGTGATGATATTTTTATAGATAATTTACGAATGAACTTAAAATCATCAGATCTGTTGAAGCATATATTCCACTTTAAAATATGGCCAAAATATAAAATAATGATGACCGGTTCAAAAATTAATCAACTTGCCCTTCATCATATAAAGTACTTCCAATGAAAAAAATCCATAATTTACGGGACGTTACATTTACGAGGCAACTATTCTTTCGTACCATTTTCCTTTTTGGTATCTATTCATCCTTTTAATTACAATGACAACACACGGTGATGTCAAAGCTTGGAAAACCCTTATCAGTTATTGTTTGGACTCATTTTTCAGAATGTTTGTCTTAATGATATCTAGGTCAAATCTGAATATGGGTCATATTGGGTCAGAAAGTATGTCATTAAGCCAAATTGAAGTGAAATCTTTTTAACACTCTGGAGGCTGCATTTTCAACTTGAGCATGTTGAAACTTTTATCAGAATATTTTTCTTGATGATATGAAGGCCTTTGAATTTTGGTCCTGTCTGTTCAAAAACTAGGTCACTAGGCCAAATTGAATGAATGTATATTGTTTTATGGCGCATCGACAGCTAAGGTCATTTAGCGCGCAATTAAATTTAATTATTCATGATCCCTGGGTAATCAAACCAGTACTAGGCTAGAAAATGTGCCTTGCCCAAGGGCACTCCACCATGACTGTAGTGCTGCGACTGGGGATCGAACCCGGGACACCCGGTTTCGAAATCCCCGACGCTAACCACTCGACCACAGCGGATTCCAGGCCAAATTGAAGGAAAATCTTGTTAATACTGTAGAAGCTGCATTTTTGCTTCAGCAGCTTAAAATTTAGTCAGAATGTTAACTTAATGATATCTAGGTCAAGTTTGAATATGGTTCATGTCGGGTCAAAACCTAGGTTACTGATCTGTTTGTACGGTAAACATTGTTTTGTCTACATAAAAATAAACCTTTTACTAAAAAAAAATGTTGTCTTTGTTGTTTTGGAATTACCATTCTCAATTGAATTCAGAAGTACGCATACAACATTCAATATAGTGTTATTATACCTCAGTTCTATTTATAGGATTCAGTGATAACCTGACTAACTGATTTGGCTAACTCGGTCATTATTGAAGCAAAATTTAAACAGCTTTAGGGCTCCTATTATATTATAGTTTTACCTGCGGCATACGTCTAGTATGTTGTCAGCTCAATAACTTTAGAAGCCTTTGTCCAATCATCACCAAATTTGGTCAGAATGTGTATTGGGATAATATCTCGGACAAGTTCGATAACTAGCCATATCGCTTAAGTCAATCGAGAGATATAATCGCCCTTTAATTATAGAAATTACCCAAAATTGGTCTTGTCAGCTCAATAACTTTAGAAGCCTTTGTCCAATCATCACCAAATTTGGTCAGAATGTGTATTGGCATAATATCTCGGACAAGTTCGATAACTAGCCATATTGCTTTAGTCAATCAAGAGTTATCGCCCTTTAATTATAGAAATTACCTAAAATTGGTCTTGTCAGCTCAATAACTTTAGAAGCCTTTGTCCAATCATCACCAAATTTGGTCAGAATGGCATAATATCTTGGACAAGTTGGATAACTTACCACGTTATCTTAGTCACTACACACTTATGTCCCTCGAAATGGCCAAAACTGTACTAACAGTGTCTGCTCTCTAGATTTGCCTGATGTACAACCAATTATCACTATACTTAATTGGTCTCAAAAAAACAGGACGGGCGTATTTTGTGACATTTGGCGCTCTTGTTAAATTATTATGTCTCCCCCTGTATACAGGGGAGATATATTGTTTTTGTCCTGGGCGTCTGTCCTTCTGTCTGTCCGTCCGTCTGTCCGAAATCGTGTCCGCTCCATATCTCCCAAGACGGCTTGAAGGATTTTCATGAAACTTGGCTCACATGTTCACCTCATCAAGGCGACGTGCAGAACCCGCGTCTCGACAATATAGGGTCAAGGTCAAGGTCACGCTTGAAGGTCAAAGGTTTGAGGCTTTATTTCGTGTCCGCTCCATATCTCCCAGACGGCTTGAAGGATTTTCATGAAACTTGGGTCACATGTTCACCTCATCAAGGCGACGTGCAGAACCCGTGTCTCGACAATATAGGGTCAAGGTCAAGGTCACGCTTGAAGGTCAAAGGTTTGAGGCTTTATTTCGTGTCCGCTCCATATCTCCAAGACGGCTTGAAAGATTTTCATGAAACTTGGGTCACATGTTCACCTCATCAAGGCGATGTGTAGAACCCATGTCTCGACTGTCTGTCTGTCTGTCCGTCCGTCTGTCCATCCCAAATCGTGTCCGCTCCATATCTCCAAGACGGCCTGAAGGATTTTCATGAAACTTGGGTCAAATGTTCACCTCATCAAGGCGATGTGCAGAACCCATGTCTCGACTGTCTGTCTGTCTGTCCCAAATTTATAGGTTGGAATGTTTTGAGAGATTTTGACAGATACAGTTTTATTCTGTATATTCAGTCAGAGAGATGGACATACATGAAATTATTTTGATATATTATTGAATAAGCTATCGATGGGTATGTTTGCTGTGTCATGCCGTTGTAAAATAAGGTAGAAATCGGCCGTTAAAAGTACGCATAAAATCCATGCGCAAATGTCTGATATATTTTTGGTGATGGAACCTGTACTAGGATAAGAACAGTCAACATATAAAGTCAAATTCCGAGTACAGAAACCTGAACTACATGTCAATTAGCCATTCAGTGTGGAGATGGACCGATAGACAATTTGTTACACTGATCAACTTGTAATTAGCAAACTGTAAACACGATTGTCACAGTTTGGACGATTATCATGTTTACGTCACGGTAAGTGACTCTCTCGGGGTGTCAGAAGAGTTGCATACTATTTAGGATTTGATTGTATTCTCATAAGTGACATATAGCATAGATATTTGTAAGATTTAAACAAATATCTGGATTGATTTTTTAAAGATTTTTAAGATTTAAATCAGTCTGGCTGGTTAAAAATCAATGGAGACCGGCTAATTTTTGGTTTTCCGGAGGCCTGATATCTATATGAATGTTATCAAGTTGTTAATTGATATTAATATTGATTGGTTTGAAATCCCAAAGTGTCAAATTTGGGGGTTGGTGGGGGTCCGCATTCTCGATGATGATTGGCTTATTTGTCCCTGACTACCGCTCTAGGTCATATTGAAGAAAAATCTTGTTTATTTTATAGAATCCCATACTTTGTAAAAGGTTACAGACAAATCATGCTTAACCCTTTCCCTCATAAAGACACTTTCTAAAGCCTCTGCAACAGACCGCTTTTTGAACACATGGCAACAAAAGAAGAAATTGCTCAAAACAAGCAATTTCTCCTTTTTTCACCATGTTTTCAACTCTATTCATTTATTGTTCTTTCATTTAAAGGGAATTTCTCAGCTTTTGCTTAGATGTTTTCAAAGTCGTCTGCTGCAGAATTGTTGTATGATGGAAATTGTTAAAAAAAAGGATTTACATGAAAGACCTTTTATCTTGACATCTGATATGTAAACCATCATACTGTTGTTTCAGGCGCGGCTTGAATCCACCACATCGAGTCAAATCAATTTCAATGGCCAGTTTTACACCAGAAGAAATGGACTTCATTAAATGTCATGGGAACGAAGTATGTATACTTTCAATTGATTGAGTCGAGTAAATAGTTTTACAATGAATTTGTTTTATTGTGTTGTAAATTTGCACGAGGCCAATGCTTTGTAAAGACAGGAGTATTGAAACCATTTGTTCAGCAGATTTATTACTGTTATAAATAAGTCACTTTTGATAACTAGAATATTCAATTTGCAATTATTGTTGGAAATAATTTGAAATATCATGTGATAAATGATGTCAAAGCATAGTGTCATTAAGAAATGCTAGACACATCTCCTTTTTGCACAATAGTTTGCCAAATGTTTTGGATGTTCCAATCAGCTGACTTATAATAATAATATTACAGCTGAGAATTTGTTCACAATTTAACCCTTTTCCACATACAACAAATCTGCAGCAGACGTCTTTCAAAACATGTAGGAAAAATTTGAAAGCTCCCTATAAATGAAAGTACAATAATTGAAAACATGGTGACAAAGGAGAAATTGCTATGATTTCAAAAAAATATTTTGACTCCCCTAGCTGAAAGCCAGTTGAGCTTATGTCAGAGCGAATTGTCCGTCCTGCTAGAGTGTCCATGCGTCAACTTTTTGCTTCAAACGATTTTTCATCCCTGACCACTTGGCTAATTGGAATTGGGATGAAACTTAATAGAAAGCATCCACTCAATGTCTTTCCTAAATTCCTTCAATTTTTTTGGATACATGCAAAATTCTGATTTCCATGGCAATCTCAAAGCAAAACTTTACAATTCTTCTCCACCTAAACTGGTTGGCTGATTTTCTTGGGTGACCCTCTTTCAGATTTCTTCAAGCAATGTTGATTGGTTGAAAAACAGGGCTGCGGGGCTATTTTGCCTTATATGGCTATAGTGAAAACTTGAAAAATCTTCTCATCCGATAGTAACCCTCTATCTGATTCCTTCAAGCCATGTTGATTGCTCGAAAATTATGGATGCCAGGGGGCGGGACTATTTTGCCTTATATGGCTATAGTGAAAATATAAAAAATCATTAATGCCGAGTGCGAGGGTAAACAAATTACCAAACACCAACTTAAACAATCTTTTCCAAAAGTGTCTGGCCAATTTTCAAATAATTTTGTAGAAATGTTCCTAGGGTGAACCTCTATCAGATGTTAGCCTTATATTGGGTTTAGTGAAAACTTTAAAACTCTTCTCCTCCCAAACTATTTGGCCGATTTTCAAATAATTTTTCAGAAATGTTCCTTAGGTGACACTCTACAAGATTCCTTCAAGCCATGGTGATTGGCCCTTTCAGATTTAATTTTTGCCTTATGGCAGTGGAGAAATACTGGCCCTCTTTGGCCTCTTGTTTCCATGATGTTATCGCCGAGCCCCGGTAGCTCAGTCGGTAGCGACGCGGGCTGTCAATCCAGGGGTTGTGAGTTCGAATCCCGGCTTGGCCAACTTTCTTTCCGACGATTGACAAACGTCAATGCGACATGCGTCATTTGTCTTCCACCAATGGGCTAAGTCTATGTGGAAAAGCAGCCAGTTGCTTGGGAAGATTGTTGTGTGGAGTACTGGTGTGAGAAAACCAGGAAATGCATGAGTAGGTGAACTGGCCGCCGTGATATAACTGAGAAATTGTTGAAAACGACGTTAAACCCCAATCAATCAATTCCATGATGTTATCAAAATCAAATTGTGTGTCTTTAAGGGGAAAGGTCAATTGAAACTTAAACATTGTTTTTATTATATTTTTAGTTTTGTCGGAAAGTATGGTTAGGACTTTATGATAACAGATTAGGAAATCAATCTGAATCTAGAGAAGAGACTAAAGTGAAAGATTTTATGATGCAGAAATATGAAAAGAAAAGGTATTATGTGGCTCCAACAGATAGTTTGAAAGAGGAGGCGAAGAGGATGAACGAATCTGTATTATCAAAGACCCCCGGAACCAGACCATTGAAGTCATTACTTGGGGAAAACGCTCCTAAGCTGCAAGTGGGAACACCCCAGGTAATGTGTTTCTCTTATTAAACTAAAGAGTTGACATAATAGAAACTGTAGTTATACCCCCGCAAACGTAGTTTGAAGGGGGTATACTGGAATCAGCCTGTCGGTCATGCGGTTGGTCGGTCTGTCCGCAAAATCTGTTCCGTTGTACTCCTCCTTCAGTTTCTACCTGATTGACTTGATACTTGGCATAAATGTTAATCAGGAGTAGTGCAAGACGCAAATTTCATGTCCCTGTGACCTTGACCTTGAAATAGGATTTTTATGCCCCCGGAATCATAGATTCGGTGGGCATATAGTTTTTGGCCTGTCTGCACGTCTGTCTGTCTGCACAAAAAAACCTTTAACCTTGACCACTACTTTTGAACCATAACAGGTACGGCTACCATATTTCACATGTGTATTCCTTGTGACATGACCTTTCTTTCAGTACCAATATTTTTGATCTTGCGACCTTGACCTTTGACCTAGATGTTGCCATTCTCGAAAAAAACTTTAACCTTGGCCATTACTTTTGAACCATAACAGGTACGGCTACCATATTTCACATGTGTATTCCTTGTGACATGACCTTTCTGTCAGTACCAACATTTTTGACCTTGCGACCTTGACCTTTGACCTAGATGTTGCCATTCTCGAATTTTTTTTTAACCTTGGCCATTTCTTTTGAACCATAACAGGTACGGCTACAGGTACGGCTACCATATTTCACATGTGTATTCCTTGTGACATGACCTTTCTGTCAGTACCAACATTTTTGACCTTGCGACCTTGACCTTTGACCTAGATGTTGCCATTCTCGAAAAAAAACTTTAACCTTGGCCATTACTTTTGAACCATAACAGGTATGGCTACTATATTTCACATGTGTATTCCTTGTGACATGACCTTTCTGTCAGTACCAACATTTTTGACCTTGCGACCTTGACCTTTGACCTAGATGTTGCCATTCTCGAAAAAAACTTTAACCTTGGCCATTACTTTTGAACCATAACAGGTACGGCTACCATATTTCACATGTGTATTCCTTGTGACATGACCTTTCTGTCAGTACCAACATTTTTGACCTTGCGACCTTGACCTTTGACCTAGATGTTGCCATTCTCGAAAAAAACTTTAACCTTGGCCATTTCTTTTGAACCATAACAGGTAGGGCTACCATATTTCACATGTGTATTCCTTGTGACATGACCTTTCTGTCACTACCAACATTTTTGACCTTGCGACCTTGACCTTTGACCTAGATGTTGCCATTCTTGAAAAAAACTTTAACCTTGGCCATTACTTTTGAACCATAACAGGTACGGCTACCATATTTCACATGTGTATTCCTTGTGACATGACCTTTCTGTCAGTACCAACATTTTTGAGCTTGCGACCTTGACCTTTGACCTAGATGTTGCCATTCTTGAAAAAAACTTTAACCTTGGCCATTACTTTTGAACCATAACAGGTACGGCTACCATATTTCACATGTGTATTCCTTGTGACATGACCTTTCTGTCAGTACCAACATTTTTGACCTTGCGACCTTGACCTTTGACCTAGATGTTGCCATTCTCGAAAAAAAACTTTAACCTTGGCCATTACTTTTGACCCATAACAGGTACGGCTACCATATTTCACATGTGTATTCCTTGTGACATGACCTTTCTGTCAGTACCAACATTTTTGAGCTTGCGACCTTGACCTTTGACCTAGATGTTGCCATTCTAAAAAAAAACTTTAACCTTGACCACTACTTTTGAACCATAACAGCTTATGACATGACCTTTCTGTCAGCACCAATAATTTTTACCTTACGACCTTGACCTTTGACCTAGATGTTGCCATTCTCGAAAAAAACTTTAACCTTGACCACTACTTTTGAACCATAACAGGTAAGGCTACCATATTTCACATGTGTATACCTTGTGACATGACCTTTCTGTCAATACCAACATTTTTCACATTTCGACCTTGACCTTTGACCTAGATGTTGCCATTCTAGATTTTTTTTTAAACTTTGACCACTTCTTTTGAACCATAACAGGTACGGCTACCATATTTCACATGTGTATTCCTTGTGACATGACCTTTCTGTCAGTACCAACATTTTTGATCTGGCGACCTTGACCTTTGACCTAGATGTTTCCATTCGGGGGCATCAGTGTTTCACAAACACATCTTGTTTTTTGTTAAAATCTAATCTGTTGTACTCCTCCTTCAGTTTCAACCTGATTTACTTGATACTTGGCATAAATGTTAATCAGGAGTAGTAGATGTGCAAGACGCAAATTTCATGTCCCTGTGACCTTGAAATAGGATTTTTTTTTGTTAAAATCTAATCTGTTGTACTCCTCCTTCAGTTTCAACCTGATTTACTTTATACTTGGCATAAATGTTAATCAGGAGTAGTAGATGTGCAAGACGCACATTTCATGTCCCTGTGACCTTCACCTTGACCTCTGACCTTGCAATAGGAATTTGTTTTGTTAAAATCTAATCTGTTGTACTCCTCCTTCAGTTTCAACCTGATTTACTTGATACTTGGCATAAATGTTAATCAGGAGTAGTAGATGTGCAAGACGCAAATTTCATGTCCCTGTGACCTTCACCTCTGACCTTGAAATAGGAATTTTGTTTGTTAAATTCTAATCTGTTGTACTCCTTCAGTTTCAACCTGTTTTACTTGATACTTGGCATAAATGTTAATCAGGAGTAGTAGATGTGCAAGACGCAAATTTCATGTCCCTGTGATCTTCACCTCTGACCTTGAAATAGGATTTTTTTCGTAAAATCTAATCTGGTGCGTCATGTCATTCCAACATACTACAGTGACCACTTGATTGTGTCTGGTGCTGTTCCCTTCAAGATGCTGTGCTAGTGTCAAGAGGTAGAACATGATATTATATTACATTATAGCTACTGTAAACTACCTAAATTACGTAAGGATTTTATATTCCCTTATATTCGCAAGCTGATCTCCTCGCGAAATTAATACCTTGCGAAAATATATCGATCAGAAGTGAAATTTAAACTTCTGCTACTTATTCTCAAAATTAAAATATCAAAATATCAAAATCATGATAAATATCGAAAATAGGTCCTCGCGATATTCAGTAGTTTACAGTAAAAACCTTGTTACTCTTTGAATAAAGAATGTGGTTCATTTTCTTCTTGTTTGTTTGTTTTCTGAAACTAGAAAACTAAATCAAAACTTATTTCATGAGGAAATAGTACTTTATGCGGATTGTATTTTATGCATTAGAAAATGTTCTTGACAAAATTTCTTTAAAATTAGATTTGTATATTGCTTTTTGATATCATCTTAGTATTTCTTTTTGATACTGATATTCAAATTGTCTGAGTTAAAGATAATACTGTGAGATATAATATGTGTCAGGGGTTGGGGCGGGGGTATTAATCACCTTTAGTGATAGTTCTAGTTAAAATTAATTTCAGTTTAATTAGCATTAATTGTCCATGATTCTATTGCAAAACAAGCTGTTGTCGTCACTTGATCAATGTGGTTGTCGTTGGCGGCAGCGACGTTGGATTGTTTTGCGTTTTGGTCACTTACATGGAAACTATCAAACCTAATACTTTGAAACTTGGAAAACTTGTTCATCTAATACCCTCATCACATTGTATGCTAAAGACGGTGAGTGTCGCCTGTTTTTTTGGGTAAAAACATCATTTTTTATGTACTTTGGTTGATTTTAAGAATTGGCGGTGTTGGTTAAGTTTTGCATTTATGTCACTTACATGGAAACTATCAAACCTATTACTTTGAAACTTGCAAAACTTGTTCGCGGCACTATGGTCATGGTGGAGTGCCCTTGGGCAATGCACATTTTCTAGCCTAGTACTGGTTTGTTTACCCAGGGATCATGAATAAGTGAACTGTCGCCGTGATATAACTGAAATAATGTTGAAAGCGGCCTAAAAACGCATAAATAAATAAATAAATAACATGTTATGAATATCTTTAATCAGATTGTGTTTTAAGGGTCACTGTTACTAAAAATAGGAAAACAGTAATATATTCAATATCTTTAGTACAGTTGACTTTATGTAACCATCTTTTATTTGTAGTAAGTATTTATTTAAGATCATGAATGGTATTGTGTTTTTGGGCTTCTGGGGTCAAGGTCACTGTTACATAAAAAATGGTAATATACTAAACATCTATAGTCATATTTTACATTTATTATCCTGATTTGTTATATATAGTGTTTATAGGTAGAATATTCAGGAGGAATTTATATATTATATAATATAAATATATTCCTCAGAGATTTTCTTGCCAAATTAAATGGGGGCTCCATTTTAATCCTAGGAGATTTCAACATTCATCTAAATAAAGGTGGTAAAATGCCAATCAGTGAGCACTATGAAGCATCGATCACAGTGTGTTCAATCTGCAGCAACAGATTATAATTCTCAGCTCGACCATATCTACACTAACATTCAGAGAAAAAGCATTATTACTGGTGTATTTGAGAGATACTTCTCAGACCACAAAGCTATTTGGACATCATGCAGTCTTGCTCAGTAATGACTGAAATATTTTAAAGACTATGTTTTGTACTTGTATATGTATATGTCCACTAATAGTGAAGAAGTTTTTACAATTGTAACGAAAACGTTCGGTATACGTTGCATTTGATATGCAAATTTACATCACCGTTTCGAAGTGATGGAGTTAAGGGTTAGATATATAAGACAAGTGGACCCCTTCAGGGTTGAGTATACTTTTCGCTGAAGGGATCTTCTGCGTCTTTAGCCCGGTACGTTACACAATTTTGAACTAACAATTTTTTCTACATAAAAGAGTGATAAATTTGTCAAATATAATATTATAGTGATTGATCAACAGGCATTGGTCGGCTTACCTCATTTGCATGTCCATTCACAAGACTCAGCTTATGATCTTGACTGATTGTGACAGCCATCCGATGTGAAGATCTTCCTTATCATGTATATGAACTTGGATTTATTTCCACACAGTAAATCTTGTTACAATACTTGAAAAAAAACAGTTGAGTGCGGTCATTATAATATGTAAATATTCATTCTGAATTTGAAGAACATATGTTGCAAACAATTAGGAATTAAGATTTACTCGTTCCTTAAACAACATAATATGTGTACAGGAATGCCAACCATTTTTTCGGTGGTCTCTGATCACATTTCAAACATTACCATGACCTCAAGTAAATTTCATTATATAACACATATTTTGACCTTTATTCTTTAATGTAAACAAAGGCTGAGGAAGTTACAGATTTATTGGAAACGATTAAGTTGTAATTGACTGTCCAATTTTCAAAGTAATTGTAATTGACTGTCCAGTTTTCAAAGTAATTGTAATTTGATTACAGTTGACTCTCATTATAATGGCCAAAAGTTGGGGACATTGAAAAATTGACATATTATCATTAACGTAGTTCAATATTAAAATCGAAGGAAGACTTCCGGAATCTCATCGTACATGTCTGACAACAAATGACTACTGTAGGTTTGTTATGAGAAAAAACTGTTTTTTAAAAGCATGAAATGAAGAATCAAGCTAACACAAATGTAAGGGAAGGAACATTCCATTTCTGATCCTGAACAACTGTTCTTGTCATATCTTTTCTTACTGTCTTTTTGACAAAACTAAACGTTTGTTTTCCTTATATGAGTATATATAGTAACAATCTTTTTGTACATAAGCTCTTGCCAGAAATTGTTCATGGGTGACCGTCCACCAAACTTGTTCAAATCATTCACATGATCACCAAAGGGTTTTCCTAATATGTATATTTAGTAAAAACTTTAAAAATCATCTTTACCAAAAGTATAAGCCAAATTTGAAATAATTGGGCACAGAAGTCCCTTGGTATCTCTCTACGAAGGTTGTTGGAATTATTCTTATCCATTGATAAAATGTTCG
The DNA here is from genome assembly GCA_031761405.1 of Serripes groenlandicus. Lineage (NCBI taxonomy): Eukaryota > Metazoa > Mollusca > Bivalvia > Cardiida > Cardiidae > Serripes > Serripes groenlandicus. Next base: position 66,445,947 of record JASEVX010000008.1, read on the forward strand.
CCAGAGGGCTTATTTCCCGTTTACAGCATATGTTTATATTAAACTCTTCTTGAACAAAAAGTGTAAGCCTGATTTGTAAATAATTAGGCACCCTGGTTCATTGGGTGACTCTCTACCAATGTTGTTGAAATTGTTGTTATCTGTTGAAAAACATTGCTGCCAGGGAGTGGGGCTTGTATTCCCTATATGAGTATAAAGTGTAAACTTTAAAAATCTTTTTGTACAATTAAAAGCTCTTGCCCATTTTGAAGGTAATTTGGCACAAATTTTATTTGGGTGACCCTCAACCAAGATTGTTTAAATTATTCCGATCTGCTGATAAATATGGCTACCAAAGGGCAAGGCTCGTTTTGCCTTATACATGTATGTAAAGAGTGAGAGCATTGAAAACTAAATTAGTAATGTTTAATAGAACCGTCATAGTCCTCTATTATTATGCCCCCTTCGAAGAAGAGGGGTATATTGCTTTGCACATGTCTGTCAGTCCGTCGGTCCGTCTGTAGACCAAAGATTGTCCGAGTGGTAACTCAACAATGCCTAGACCTAGGGTCCTAAATCTTGACTCGGAGGTTGGGCCTGACCAGTAGATTAACCCTATTTATTTTGAGGTCATTGGGTCAGAGGTCAAGGTCACAGTGAACTTGAACACAAAAACCTTTTTTAAGCTTGTCCAAGTGATAACTTAACAATGCCTGGACCGAGGGTCCTCAAACTTGACTTGGAGGTTGGGCCTGACCATGAGATGAACCCTATTTATTTTGAGGTCTTTGAGTCAAGGGTCAAGGTCACAGTGACCTTGAACGCAAAAACCTTTTTTAAGCTTGTCCGATTGATAACTCGACAATGCCTAGACCTATGGTCCTCAAACTTGACTTAGAGGTTGGGCCTGACCAGTAGATGAACTCTATTTATTTTGAGGTCATTGGGTCGAAGGTCAAGGTCACAGTGAACTTGAACACAAAAACCTTTGTTAAGCTTGTTTGAGTGATAACTCAACAATGCCTGGACCTAAGATCCTCAAACTTGACTTGAATGTTGGGCTTGACCAGTAGATGAACCTTATTTATGTTGAGGTTATTGGGTCAAAGGTCAAGGTCACAGTGACCTTGAACACAAAACCCTTTTTTAAGCTTGTCAGAGTGATAACTCAACAATGCCTGGACCTAGGGTCCTCAAACTTGACTTGGAGGTTGGGCCTGACCAGTAGATGAACCCTATTTATGTTTAGGTCAAAGGTCAAGGTCACAGTGACCACAAACACAATAAACGTTTTTAAGCTTGTCAGAGTGATTTCTCAACAATGCCTGGACCTGGAGGATACATATTTATCTGCAAATATCAGTCATCATCACAATGTGATTAAGAACTGTACCTACCATCCTCAAACTTTGAATGAACATTGTTCATAATCTTAAAACTGACTCATAGACATCCAATGTGAAATGACAAATCAGCTGGCATTTCGGTCCATGCAAATCCAAATATTCCTGACAATATGGCGCTCAGGGGGGGAATAATGTTTGACAAACATCTCTTGTTCTAATTTAATTGTGTCTTGTGTCAGTCCTGTGTCTGTTGTCATGCCCTCTCAATTCTTTTTAGCTCGACTATTCGAAGAATAAGGTGTAGTCGCCGTTGGCGTTGGTTAAAGTTTTTGTGCAAGCTAGCATTTTACCCTTATAACTTACATACACCTAGGCCAATGATCTTCAAACTTGGTATGGACATACTTCATAGCAAGTTGGTGATGCCTACACAGTTTGGAGTCAGTAGGTCAAAGGTCAAGGTCACTAACTTTCTATATAGAAACAGTTCATCGTTAAAGTTGTTGTGCAAGCTAGTATTTGCCCTTATAACTTACATACGCCTAGGCCAATAATCTTCAAACTTGGTATGGACATACTTCATAGCAAGTTGGTGATGCCTACACAGTTTGGAGTCAGTAGGTCAAAGGTCAAGGTCACTGTAACTTTCTATATAGAAACAGTTCATGGTTAAAGTTTTTGTGCAAGCTAGCATTTACCCTTATAACTAACATATGCCTAGGCCCATGGTCTTTAAACTTTGGGTGGACGTTCTTCATAGCAAGTAGGTGATCCCTATAAACTTTGGAGTCAAAGGTCAAGGTCACTGTGACCTTCTTTATTGAAACAGTTCATGGTTAAAGTTTTCGTGCAAGCTTGCATTTACCCTTATAACTAACATACACTTAGGCCTGTGATCTTCAAACTTGGTATGGACATACATCATAGCAAGTTGGTGATGCCTAGAGAGTTTGGAGTCAATAGGTCAAAGGTCAAGTTCACATTCCTTGCTTTAAAACTACTGGTTGCTTAGGCCTATGACCCTGAAACTTAGTTTGGGTAATGGTCATGATCAGCACTTGACTCAAACAGGTCATGGGATCATAAGGTCAAAGGTCAAGGTCACTTTGACCTTTAACGAAAATAACACTATTTTTTGCAATAACTTTGAACTAGTTGCATAATTATGGTGCAAATTGTTGCCCTATGGTTAAGGTTTGCATGCAACTACATTAAGAGTCCATATCTTAGTAACTACTTGATGCATTCCATTGAAACGTTATACAACCCTTCCCAACCATCACACCTATGAAAATAATCAAGTTAAATAACTCTATCGTGCATATGATGCAAATTATCACCCTTTAAGACATTGTGGTTAATGTTTAGCATGCAACTACATTAGAGTCCATTATCTCAGTAATCAAGTAAGCGGTGGAATAGTCGAGCATGCTGTCCTCCGACAGCTCTTGTTTAAAACATCATCTCATCTTAAACAACTAGATCCATTGCAACAAAACTTCTTGGGAATGTACTGGTGGTCCTTTATAAGTGGTTCATAATTATTATAGTTGCTGCATCATCAGATAATTGAAAATTTACTTTGAAAAAATTCTACTGAAACTGCTGGTCTGATTACAATTTGGCGAAAGATGTCTCCGAAGTGTTCCTTTTGTTAACCTCTTCTTAATTATTCAAGCCATGACGTTTGCATGTTCAAAGTGGCCTGTAAAGTTTTCACATAATTGTGATATATAATAATAATTATATACAATACAAAATGATATACAATACAAATTCAACCGGACAATACTCTGGTGTTTTGGAAGCAATCTTAATTAATCTTGCTGTCCAAAAGTTACCTATGGTTGTTAAGTTTTCATATAGTTTTAATCAAATCTGTCCAACCATGTCCTAGATGTGACTTGGACTGATAGGCAGTCAGAAAGATTGATGGACAGACAGAAGGACAGACAGACAACTGGAACCCAATATCCCATATAATGTTTACAGAACATGACTATTATAATCAATGCAACTGAAAGTTTTCCCATTTAAAGTGAACTGTGTTAGATGTAACATGTTACTGCTAATCATCTTCAAATTGGACAAGTACTTTGAGGGTTTTGTCAATTTACTCCTTTTCTGGTGCAGTCACAACTATAATATTATTTTGATCAAATTCAAATGGCTTGAACAGTTTGGCAGAGATATCTGTACCTGTCTGTCATCTTAATATGTTATAATTGTACAACCACTTTCGGAGAAGAGCAATTTGCCTGTTTCTGATGCTGCCAGGCGACAATCTTTTGAAATCAATCAATATTTTGCCTCAACAATATTTGTAGAGTGTCACCTAATGAACATTTCTGACAAATTATCTTGTAATTAGACAAGGACTTTCAGAGCAAAAGAGATTTTTTGGTTTTGTAATTTTACCCCATTTTTGATGCCAGCTGCATGGTGGCCATGTTTTTCAATAGATATCTTAAACAAGCAAATTGACACAAATTTGAAATTTGAAATTATTATATATCACACTATTATCTTGTGTAAACTTTACAGGCCACTTTGAAGATGCAATCTTCCACATCAAATATTGGTCAAACTCTAAACTGGGCCATGTGGGGTAAAACACTAGGTCACTAGGTCATATTTTATAAACATCTTATGAACATTTGAGAAGCCTCATTTTCAATCAATAATCTGGTTCATCAGAACATATACTTGAAAAATAATCAGCACATACATCTCCATGAATTACCAGGCAGGTATGAAACTAGGTCATGTGGGTACCAAAACTAGGTCACTTGGTCAAATTTTAGAAAAGCCCTGTGAACACATTATAAATCCCACACTTTTCATCCAATCTTATTTGAAAAAGCATAAGATTTATTCATCTACAACATGTCAGAATCAAAACTGTGTCATGTTGGGTCAAAACCTACTTTACTAGGTCTAATGTTAGAAAAACGTTAACACATTAATTAGTTTAGTAACTGGTATACGCAGGTGGTCCAAGCGTATTTTGGCGGGTGTTCATAATTCAATGAATTAACTTGATAAGGTGAACTAATTGTGATCATATTTTGTCTGTTATCCGTCCGTCGTATGTCGTCAACAATTGCCTTGTTAACACTCAACAGGCTACATTTTGTATTCGATCTTCATGAACATTTATGAGAACATTTATCACTATCAATTCTTGGAAAAGTTTGAAACTGGGCCCAGTTTCAAACTTTTTTTAACTTGAGCATGTTGAAACTTGTCAGAATGTTGTTCTTAATGATATCTAGATCAAGTTTGAATATAGTTCATATTGGGTCAAAAGCTTGGTCATTAGGTCAAATTGAAGGAATATCTTGTTAACAAACTTTGTGAGAATGTATGTCTTAATGATATCTACATCAAGTTTGAATAGGTCATATTGGGTCAAAAGCTTGGTAACTAGGTCAAATTGAAGGAATATCTTGTTAACAAACTTTGTCACAGTTGTTCACAGAATTGAATTCATTATAAAACTTGTGTGGCAATGAAAAGGGAAAAAGAAAACTTTAAAAATATTCTTTTTTAAAAACTATGAGTTATGGCCAGATTTAAAAAAAAATGATACATCAGATATATGTTCCTTGGGTGACCAATATTGTGCAAATTATTCTGATCTATGAAAACATGAGCGTTGTGGCAAAAGCAGAAATTGCTCATTATGAGCAATTCCTCTTGTTGCCACAATGTTTCAACTCAATATAGAGATTTTTCGTATTGTTGCCTACATGTTTACAATTTTGTTGTATGTTGGAAGGGGGTTAAGGGTTCTCTATATCATTATTGTGTTAGTTTGTTCTAGTTTAAACTTTCATTAATTAATTAGGACCCTTTTATTTATGTTTGTAAATATATTTTACCCTTTCAAATAATTGTGTAGAAGTGTTCCTTGGGTGACTGTCTATCAGATTCCACCAAGCCATAATGATTGGTCTTAAAATATAGCTGCCAGGGGCGGGGGCCTTATATTGGCTTTAGTGAAAACTTTGAAAATCTTCTCCTCCTAAACTATTTGGTCGATTTTCACATTCATTTCGCATAAAAATAGGGTGACGTGATTCCTTCAGGCCATGGTGATTGGTCAAAAAACATGGCCACCATGTATAAATAGAACCTCCGTTTACCTATATGATGGTTTTGCATGCAAGTACTTAAATACTACATGTATTGTATTGAAACTTTCTACAACCCTACCCAACTATCACACCTATGTAGATTTTAAGGTTAGATAACTCTATCCTATATTTTATGCAAGTTATGGCCCTTTTTTAGCTAAGAAATTCTGGTTCAAGTTTTGTGTGCAACTAAATTAAGAGATCATATGTACTTGATGCATTGGAACTTTATACAAGCCTTCCAAATTCATCTGTCAGGTACATGTAGCATTAGCAAGATGAACAAAAACATAAGCAAGCTTATACCTTTAATTTAATTTATCTAATGACTTGAGATTACTTGTTTAAAATCAATAATTAATGTGCATCCACTAAAATGGTTGGTGGAGTTCTTATTGTCTGGTGTAATGTTATGTATAAACTAATCACCTTGAAAATTTGTTTGTTTGAACAAATGGATAAAAGCTGGCGTCCACTAGGCCTCCGAAGGGTTCCCAAAAGCGAAATTTGCAAAATCTGGATGTTTCGGCATGTCTTGTGATGTTCTGGAACCCTTCCGTATCCTTCCTTAACGCTTCTGGAAACCTTCTCGGCACAACAGGGCCAAATCGGGATCGAAAGAACTTCGGCATTCACATTTCAAAAGTTTTAAAATTTTAACACGATATCAATAACAAATAGTAGTTTGGCATTGTTTATATACCCCGACCCTCAAATCGGCAACATTTCAGCATTCAATCGCCAATGATTCGGCAACTCTTCAGCATGTTCTGCAATGTTACCGCAACCTTTCAGAACGATTCGGAATCATTCGGGAGCCAATTCCGGAACTGTCGGCACTCTGCGTCACATTCGGCTACTTTGATAGGTTTCGGCATTTATACCCCAACCTTTCATATGCCACTCCGCGAATACATCCGGAATGAGCCCGATGGCAAAGTTTCACCCATTTTATTATACCCCCAAATACAAAGTATATGTGGGCTATATAGGAGTCACGCTTGTCGGTCGGTCGGATTGTCGGTCCGTTGGTCTGTGAACACTTTTTCTCAGCAACCCTTGGTCAGAATTCAATATTACTTCACAAGAATGATTGATACCAAGCCTAGTTGTGCATATTGTCGGCATGTTGCAATGGAATTATTTTTAAATGAGTTATGGCCCCTTGAATTTCTCATACATATGTATATTGTCAGGCACCAGCTGGGGGTATTCGCCGCCATCACCTTCAGTGATATTTCTAGTTAATGAATGATCCTGAAAGGTTCCCAAAACTAGCAACATTTTATTGGCAACCCTTCCGCAAAGCATCGGGGCTGTAGTGGACGGCAGCTATAAAAGGGTGTGTAATTTAACTTGATTACGCACATAATTTATATGAACAGAAACATAATTTGGCCATTTTTTTCACATAGCAAGTTCTTGGTACTGACATTTTTGGAAGGTAGCCAGTTGCCATTTATGTGGCAAATTAGTTACTTGCTACTTACTACTTGCTATTTACTATTTGCTACTGCTAATTTCCAACCCCTAGAGGCATCTGAATGTGTGGCCTTTTAAATGCTTCTGAACCAAACAGCTTGTGTAAAATGTTTCTTTTATAATTATTGACTTAATTGTTAAAAAGTGAAACAGTTCATTATGAGCATTTTCTCCTTTTGCCTGTTGTTTTCAAAAGTTGTATGCTTTAGATGCACCAAATGGCGTCTGCATGTGGGATTGGGTTACAATGTAAATTAAGTCTTTCCCGTTGCCAGTAACTTCACCTCTATCAAAAATCTTTCACCTCTTTGATATACCTTGCACATACAGCAGATGAACATTTCTGAACAAAAGTATTGAAACTTCTAAGAATGAAAGTAAAACGATTTAATAGAGTTGAAAAAATTATGGCAAAAAGAAAAATCACTCATGAGAAATGTCTCCTTTTCCAACAATGTTTTCTAAAGTTGTCTGCTGCAGAGGCATAAGAACGGCCTGTGTGTGGGAAAGGGTTAACACTGGCATCGTGTAAGCCTCTGGTAAAGAGTTATTTCCAAACCCATCCTTCATTTTGGTTGTTTGTACTTTGAAGGTCATTTTACCTGTGATAAAATTTAATGTTGATTCATAGTGGTAGGGGCCATGAGTAATTTGTTTACCCTCACCATGCAGAATTTACTATTTGGAAAGCATCAAATAGTGGTAGGCAGCGAGTGTACCCAATATATACAAGTTTATCCTGAAATAATGATGACCAACTTTGACCCATCAGTATGACCATCAGTAAAGTGCACTATATATCCCAGTCCACCATGCAGACACTTTTTGACTCAATTTGAAAACATTATGGCAAAACAAGAAATTGCTCATAATGAACAGCTTTTGCTTTTGTCATATTAATTTCAACCCTACTTTGATTTAAAGAGATATTTAGCTTATTAACACTCTAGAGGCCACAGATTTTTAGCTCAACTGAGCGTGAAGTGCAGGATGCGATATTGTGATCATTCAGCGTCTGTCGTCGCCGCAGTTCGTCCATCTGTCTGTTCACATTTTCCTACAAACGAATTCTCCTACCCCAATTAACCAAATTCAAAATAAAATCAGAGGATTGTTCCTTAGAACCCTAACCCTGTTACCCAACATGTAATGGAAGGATAGGCTCACAGGCATCTGTGACCAGTCAGGGTTTTTTTACCTTATATAAAAGGGGCCGCTTAACGGCCCCTTCCCCTCGGAAAATAAGCATAGTTTTTCCCCTAAAAATATAAATTCCCCTCCGATAAAAAAAAAAAAATTTTTTTTTTTTTCATATTTCACTTTTGAACATTAGCTTAAATCTCATTTATCTTTCCACATTGGACAGAATAAAATTTGACTTGAGGTGTAGGCTTGGTGCTGAAATACTTGATATTTTGATGAGAATTAAAGTTGCTGATGTTGCCCTTAGAGAATATGACCCAAAAACTGCTCTGACAAGATGGATGTTGTCTTGACTAAGTCAGAAAAGACCCCATACTTTGTCATATGGAGCAAGAAATGGAAACACAGTTTTTAGACTATGTTGTATATCTGACAGTCTCAGCAGCTTCTTTTCACAGCATGTTTTGGACCATGTTTACATTACATTCATGATTGACCATAACAGTGTATTGCACTATTGTAGTTCACATTGTGTTGCTTAAAATTAAAGTTCTAATAAGTTGTTTTCTCATTTAGCAAGTAACAAAAAATAGCACTTGCGTAGAAAGTAGAAAATCTTGCTAATTTCGACCCTTGACAGTGGTATAGTTTGAGTGAACTGGATTATGACATTCTAGTGGAGGAGTTCAAGAACATGAAAAATAGACAGATGGCCTTGTAATGATAAAAGTTAAACATGCACATTATAGTTTTATACTAGTTTACAATTTTTCCCCTTTATTCTAAAATGCCGCGAAATTTCCCCTTCTCAAAGGCCCCAGGCCCCTTCCCCTTTTTCAGAAAAAAACCCCTGCCCGGGCAGTGTTACTACAGCTCTGATCACTAGTGATCATGTCGGATCTGAACATTTCTCCATTGACTAAATGTCAGAAATTTTTTAATTTGGGAATCGGAATGCTAATCAGATAGCAAAAATCTTGTCTGAAGTTCTTGATCTTTACTTGTTGCAAATAACTGACTGACTCTTTTTCTTGCGGCAAGGCTGAAATAGACTGGCCTGATTAGGAGAATATTATCAGTGATATAATTTGGATCAGGATGATACCGATTGGTGTACGCATTCCATTGTGATAAAAACTGAATTGTGTTGGTCATTCCCAGGACATTACCTTCAACCCTTTCTCACTTGAATATGTACTTTGACACATCTTCAGCAAACAACTGATCAGTTTGAAAACATTGTGGCAAAAAAGCTCATAATGGGAAATTTCTATTTTTGCCACCAAATTATTAACATTTTTTTAGCTTGATTATTCAAACAATGTGAGAGATATTACAGTCACTTGTCCGTCGGCGTTGGCTTCAGCATTGCAACTTTGGTTATATCTCAGTAACAACTAATGATATTGACTTGAAACTTCATTCATGTTTCCAGGGGTGTCAGAAAGTCAAGTTAGATTATAGATAACTCTTGAATGAATTTAGAACAAATTATGGCCGTTGTTTGACTTTGAACATTTGGTTCAAGTTTTGCATGCTAGGCTTTTTCTCACAAACCACAGATGCTATTGCTTTGAAACTTCACATACTTATTGGACATCATAATATGACCTTGCAGGACAAGTCCCAAAACTCTATATCAGATTTTGACACAATTCTGCCCATTTTTTTACTTAGAAATTTTGGTTAAAGTTTTGCATGCAAGGCTTTTTCTCACAAACCACAGATGCTATTGCCTTGAAACTTCACACACTTATTGGACATCATCAAATGACTTTGCAGGCCCTCCCAAAACTCTACATCAGATTTTGACACAATTATAATTGGACTGAAATTTTGGTTAAAGTTTTGCATGAAAGATACTATCATGGATTTATTTCAGTAACAACTAATGATATTGACTTGAAGCTTCATTCATGGCTGAAGGGGCATCAGACAGTCAAGTTAGATAACTCTTTTATGAATTCAGTACAAATTATGGCCCTTGTTTGACTTTGACAATTTGGTTAAAGTTTGGCATGCAATCAGGGCTGTACAAAAAAATAATTCAGCCACTTGTCCAGGACAAGTGACTTTCAGAATGCCACTTGTCCTGCTAAGATTCTCACTTGTCCCACTTTTCTGCAGACCAAGTTTAACATCGCGGTTTCTTGAGTGTTTTATTTGTTTTTTAGTGGGTTATTTTCTAGTTCGGATCAGTATAAAGATAACATTAAGAGCACACACTGTACATGATTTAAGGGTAGTGACCAATTCAAATAACATTATTGCAAAAGACCTGTAGCGCAGCATTCAGTTAAAATAAATTAAATTTGGAAAAGAGATTATTTTTCACTAGGTTATTTGAAATATTCTGCATAAAATGTATGTATTTTATCCACATTTACAAAAGATTCAAAAGCTATTGACAGAAATGTTAAGCTTGAGACAACATAGTCAAATGATGCAATAGCACTTTTCAAATAGAAGATAACAAAATAATAAGGTCACCGATTTAGGTCCCTCACCGAAACAGGGCAGTGTTCGATACCAGGGTCAGTTTAACAAAGAAAGACATTGATAAATTCAATTTTATTAACCAAAAGTCAAATTTATCAGGTTCAATGTAGTTATTATATCAAAAAATCTATTCAAAAAAAATGAAAGACAACAAAACGTGAAATTTGTTTCATGTGTTGCGGTCAATCTCATTAAAATCATCTCCTATTAACGCTACGCATTTACATTTAGTCAGATTGTGTACTTTAGTCAGATTGGTGTTGCGGTATTATTCGCAGCCGCCATTTTGATGATTGCGCAATGTTAATCATGGTTCCCTACTTTGAGAATTAGAAATCGGTAAACAGCGTTGAATGTAAACATCGGGGTCGTCAGGTTGCGAATGTCATTCACCCAATTTCTCATTTCATCCAATGAAATCGCAACTATTAAGTCATGATTTTTTTCCCGCCATTTATGCTAATTAATTTTGGTAAACAAAGCCGTGATTGGGCAATTATCATACTCGGGGGAATCATTTATATATTTCATTCCAAACAATTTTCTTTGTGTCCCTGATATTACGAATATTATGTCGATCTTGAAGGTATTTCAAATTGATAAACGGCAAGATAATTGTTAGCAGTCGTCGTATTGTCTTTAATTTGGATCGAATTTATTTTATTAACTTCTGCATGGCGAAAATTTCTTACAAGTCTTTCTGAACCGGTTTGCACCAGTTTGCAAACATCGCTTACCGAAAGTAGAAATATGGATCAAAATACATTTAAGGGAATATTTTAATGAGACCGATCCATAGGTAATTCCCTAGCTTTTATGAAATAACACAGCCCCAAGGAACAATTGTCACTTATGATTGAACAGCCTTATTGGATACATATATATCACGTTAATCGACTATTACTGACGCGATTCGGTTGGCTGAAACTTTCGATCTGACAGTTGGGTAACTCCGCCTACTGTTATTGATTTGTTATGGTCACGCGCGAGTGGTTTTTCGCATGTAACATACAGTCAAATTTATACACGACAGACATGTGTGTTAGTAATTAAGCCGGGCTACCAGACACAGTAATTTGCATTCACTGTTACGTAAATGGGTTGATATAATGGGACGTGGATTTTTGGAAAATGCCACTTGTCCGGGACTGAGATGTTGCAATTAGCGACTTGCCCGATGCGATTTATGACTTGTCCCGGGCGTCGGGCTATGGGATTTGTACAGCCCTGGCAATGTACTATCATGCACATATCTCATTTTAAAACCACTGTTTACTATAGAATCAAATGGCAAATAGTGAAGCATGCTGTCTTATGGACAGCTCTTGTTAATAAATTTACTTTCATTTATTGTTTTCCATTCTTTTGCCTACATGTTTTTAGTCATCTGCTGCAGATTTGTTGTCTTTTGGAAATAATTTATAAATAGATTGTTTTTTATGTTTTGCTCATTGACAGCATGACCGAATAAGAACCTGTTGAACTTTTCTTGCTAACAAATAAAATTAATAAAGATAAGGCCTGTGGTCTTTTACCCACAATGTTTGTTTTATTTAGAAGACGCCTGCCTTAACTTTGGCAAGGGTTTATGTTGAATTTACTCCACAGTTGTCTGTCACTCTATCATTTACTGATGTTTTGCGAGCAGTGTGTTCCTTTGTTTACACACCAATCCTTTATTATGAGTACTTTAATTAATCGTCTAATTTGTGACGATTTATTAAGAGTACCCACAACATAGGAATATATTCAAATATGGATAGTGGAAGAAACCCATTTTGAGTTGTTAACACATTTACATGTGAACAGATTTATCCAAACTATTTTATGTGTTAGGAACCTAGCACCCAAGGAGTAGTATCCGTTGATGTACATGAAGGCTTCTTTGGAGGTCAAGGTCAACCCAACCAACCAGGAGGCTTGTTTGGAGGTCAAGGTGAACCCAACCAAACAGGAGGCTTGTTTAGAGGTCAAGGTCAAACAAACCAACCAGAAGACTTGTTTGGAGGTCAAGGTCAACCCAACCAACCAGGTTTGTTTGGAGGTCAATTTCAACCCAACCAACCAGGAGGTTTGTTTCCTGCTGCACAGACTTCTGGGAATGATTTGTTTACTGCTACTGCTGGAAGTGTACCACAGCCTCAGCAAAATGTGTTTGCTCCGAAAACTGATGTTCCCAATCCAGATGGTAATATGTTTGCAACCAGTTACAATTCCCCTCTACAAATGGATGGAAAAACACAATCAGTAGATAATTTGTTTGCAGGTACAGCTGATGCATCCCAAACTACATCAACTGATTTATTTGCTTCAACAACTGAAGGTTTCTTTGGATCTACAACTAATACGCCACAACCTCTGTCAAATAGTTTGTTTGATCAAACCACTAGTGTAGGACAGCAGCCTGTGGACCTCATGGTTGGTACCCAGATGGGGCCAAAAAGTATGTTTACACCTTCTAGTGGTGTGACCAGTTCAACTGGGGATAGTTTGTTTGCCGAGAACTTTGGTACATCAGGAACAGATTTCTTTGTGGGGAAAGCTGAAAATCCATTTAGCTTATCCAAAGTCACTCAGAACCATCAATCTAGAAACCAGAACCTGTTTGATGGTGAAAATCAAGAAGTTCCTTGCATGCCTGGTCTTTCTGGTCTAGTTGAAGGTGATCTGTTTACAGGTCAAATAGATCAAGGACAAGCTGACATGTTCAATGGAACAGCAAGTCCAGGTCAAGGCCAGTGTGACATATTTGGTAGTCATGGAAACAGAACTGAGGCCAGCCCTAATGGAGATGTAATGACAAACATTGAAGGTCAATGTGACATCTTAAGTGTGCATCCTAGCAGCAAGAGCCAGTCTATAAATGGAGTACTTGGAACCCAACCTAGTCATGTTCTTACTAACTCTGTTGAACAGGAGGTATAAACAAATGATTTCAGCCCTCCTTAAATACCCATGTTATATGGACATGTGACCTTCCAGTTATGAATTTATATCCTTATTCATCTTCCTTTAATATCTTCACTTTCAAACTGTATGGTTACATTTATAGACTTGTGCAATCTATTCCAAGATAATTCATTCATAATCCATTCTATTCCAATCCCATATATATGTTTTCCATTCTTTTTTTTTTTTTTTTTATCCACTTTCTCACTGAGGCAACTTAAAATTTATGTAAATGAACAACCCTAAAGTACAAATGATGTAATTCAATCTTAAAGCGACTGAACTCCAGATACCCAACTGGCGAAAAAAAAAAAAAATCCAATTTTAAGAAAATAAGTGTTATTTTTGTATTTGGGGCATTAAAATATGATAACTGACATAATTATTACATACCCCTAAAATTGGTGAGATTTTCTTGTTTTCGATACTTTTTCCATCGCAAATTCTACCCTGTCAGTAACGGGGTAAGTATTTTTAAATAGGAAACCCCTTCATCGGGACAATTGAAAACGACTCAAGTTCACTTTATTGATAAAAAACGATACATTTACTACCCTGGTTATGGATAACATAAAGAATAACAGTAAGGGCGATTTCGATTTTTTTTTTTTTTTTTCTTTTTCGTGCCATCTGGATTTCAGTTGCTTTAATTGCCAAGAGTTCCAAAACTCTTGTTTTCCCATTTGTTAGTAAGTAAATGTGGTAAATTAATATGATTATTAGTAAGTAAATGTGATAAATTAATATGGGTATTAGTAAGTAAATGTGATAAATTAATATGGGTATTAGTAAGTAAATGTGATAAATTAATATGGGTATTAGGCTTCAACTCTCATTCTTAGATTATTCCTTTTCCCACATACATTAAATCTTCAATAGATAACTCTGGAAACACTTTTTATGAATCAAAGCATAATTATTGAATATAGTTAAAAACATTGTGGCAAAAGAAGAAATTGCTAACATGACCCAATTTCTCCTTTATTATGGGAAAGGGTCAATCTCATTTGAAGCATTTTGAAAGATTTTGCTGTACAACAAGTCCTCTCCGAATGACCCTCATGTGAACATGCAGGCTGTTTTACACCACATAACAAGTCCTTTTCAAATGACCCTTATGTGTACATGCAGGCTGTAAAACTTGACAATCTTGTTTTTAGCTCACCTATTCGAAGAAATAGGGGAGCTTATGTAATCACCCCGGCGTCCTTGTTGGCATTGGTGTTGGTGTTGGTGTTGGCGTACGCGTTGCCAGCTTGGTCAAACCTTTGCGTGCAAGTCGTTTTCTCAGACACTGTGTATGCTGTTACTTTGAAACTTCACACACTTATTTAGGGTTATTATTTGACCTTGTATGTCAAGTCCCTTAACTCTGGAATGGATTTTGACTGAATTGTGCCCCTTTTTGGACTTAGAATTTTGGTCAAACCTTTGCATGCAAGGCCTCAGACACTGTGTATGCTGTTGCTTTGAAGCTTCACACACTTATTCAGGGTCATTAGATGACCTTGTATGTCAAGTCCCATAACTCTTGAATGGATTTTTACTGAATTGTGCCCCTTTTTGGAATTAAAATTTTGGTCAAACCTTTGGGTGCAAGGCCTTTTCTCAGACACTGTGTATGCTGTTGCTTTGAAACTTCACACACTTATTCAGGGTCATTAGATGACCTTGTATGTCAAGTCCCATAATTCTGGAATGAATTTTGACAGAATTGTGCCCCTTTTTGGACTTAGAATTTTGGTCAAACCTTTGCATGCAAGGCCTTTTCTCAGACACTGTGTAAGCTGTTGATTTGAAACTTCACACACTTATTTAAGGTCATTATATGACCCTGTATGACAAGTCTCATAACTCTGGAATGGATTTTGACTGAATTGTGCCCCTTTTTGGACTTAGAATTTTGGTCAAACATTTGCGTGCAAGGCCTTTTCTCAGACACTGTGAATGCTGTTGCTTTGAAACTTACACACTTTTTTATGTCAAAAATACATTACCAGTCATTTAATACCTGATATATAATCTCAACACCGTTAATTCATCCAGAAAAGAAGCTCGCGCAGCCATGCATAGCCCTCACGCGTGTGTGATACACACGGCCGCCGGTAATACCGGCGCACGGGCCATGTGACCCCCACTTTTTAATTTCTGGACACACCGAACTGACAGCTAAGAATTTATTTCATTTTTATATTTTATTTCTTGGTCTGTTTAAGGCATTCGCGAATGCCTTAAACAAGTTATTTCCATTCAGTTATTCAACTACATTAACAACCTAACAACATAATTGTGTAAATTATTAATTGTAATTAAGTTGTTTTTTGTGAACACAACTAACTGAGAAGTCACGGGTGGGTTACCCCACCCACTATTTCAGTTACGTATCGGGGCGGTAATGGCCATTCATTCTTTCAACGGTTATAGTTACACCGACCCTATTAGCGATAATATATTATTATCGCCTTGTATTACATTATGTATATTAATTAAACATGAACAATTTTGGAAAATATTTGTAAAATCTTTTTCATTGAAATACGTTCCGTGATCAACGGGTATAGTAGAAAATAAAAAATAGAATTTTTTTTTATTTTTTGTTGAATCGTATATATATATATAAATTGTTTTGTTTCATATATATTCTATGTCACATAGTGGTGATCAGAGGCGTGGCTCATAACGGCTGTATGAGACACGCGTCTGTCCTGTTTTGCGTTCACTAAGTACACACAGGATTCACCCTGTGAGTACTTCTCTTCCTGGCCTGCTTCCATTTGGAAACAGTCTGGGTTGAGGAGGACTCACAAAAGCTGGAAGAGTAAGAAGACCCCTAAAAAGGTTTCTCTTAGCTCTACGAGTGAAGCGGAGTTTGAGGGGTTCTCCCATCAATCAGACTCCGCGGCTGTGTTGAGTGAGCAGAAGGTCAGAGCTGTTCCTTCTTCACTCCGCACAACCGCTCAGAGGTCCAGATAAGGAGGTGTAATCAGCTATTTTCCCCACAAATTCCCTCTTAGGAAACAAACCCTATGCTGTGGGTTCTCAATACCCACAGCATAGGGTAAGAGGGTCAAATGAGGATTTTAGATATGTAAACGCCCCTTATCTGGAGCTCTGACCGCTCCCCCTCAGCTTCGGCTGGTCCTTCGCGGGACATGGAGGAGCGGATGGCAGCGGCTGATGTCTGTTATTCCGGTGATGTACACAGTGATGGTTGGCCTCAAGAGTGTGCAACCGTCTGCTGAACGACATTATCTGACGCCAGGTGTTGGGGCTGACCCTTCGGGAGATGCCATGGGTCAATCAAAGGGAAACCTCACTGATTGGCCACCTCTAACACCACACTCTGCAGTAAGCAGTCTTCGGACGCTTACAGAGTGCCAAATTATAATGTCTGCGGACAGAATTCTTTGGAGACCGGTGATAGAGCAGCTTCACAACTGCCTATCATTAGTCAACTGGGTAATGCTTGCGAGCAAAACCTATATGACTCCGGGTAACCGGGTACCGGGCAACCTGTCAGTCATTTCGCCTAGGCGTGACCAGTCACCGGGCAAACCTGGCAGTCATTTAGCGATGACGCGACCGGTCAGTCATTAGGCCATGACGCAACCGGGCAGTCAGTTTAACATGACGCGACCGGGCAGTCAGTTTAACATGACGCGACCGGGCAGTCAGTTTAACATGACGCGACCGGGCAGTCAGTTTAACATGACGCGACCAGGCAGTGGGCAGTCAAGGTAACGAGCAGTCGTTAAGCCAAGTCGCGACCGGTCAACCGGGCTCCGTGCTTCACGACCGAATTGATACTAGTATCACTCGTTCTTCGCACAACCGGTCTATACGGATATTCAAAACACTGGTCATTACGCACCAGGCTCAGATATCCAACCGTCTAACATCGGTTATAAGGAGTACAGGACAGATAAATCTTTCCTTTCTCCAAGGGGAACAGTGTTCTTCTGTAGGGATTACACTCCTCAAAAGAATGAGAATAGAAGAGTACGGATATTCAAAACACTGGTCATTACGCACCAGGCTCAGATATCCAGTTATAGGGAGTACAGGACAGAGAAATCTTTCCGTTTCTCCAAGGGGAACATTGTACTTCTCTAGAGATTACACTCCTTCCCCGATACAAAGCTCCGTTTCAAAAGATGTAACGGATCGGTGATAGACGGGTTAACCAAGCCTACCGGGATCAGCAATACCCACCTTATGGGAATTCACTGTTCCCGGAAGGACACCTTTCGAAGAGGCAGTCCTTAGAAGGCAAACCTCCGATCGGAATAACTCAGGTTTTCCGTGAAAGGGAGGTCGAGACCGTCCCATACGGTTAGTTCGGCCCCGACGATCGATCCAGTGCGACCTCTCTCTCTACTGCGGAGAGAGGAGGTTCATATCACACGATCGACACCTTAACACAACAATAAAGTACACAAAGATTGAATATTATTTTCAATCCCTTCTCTTACTTTTATAAGACTGTTGTGTCTTTCAGTTGAAAGACGGATTAGAGTCAAGCATCGTAGGGCTCGACACTCTCCCACCTCCTCGTCTGACGGGCGGGGGGGGGGGGGGGACCAGTCCCCTTCAGATTACGAGCCGGCTGTAGAGCGTTCACCTCTACAGCAAAACATTAAGAAAGTACTTAGGGTGGTGCCTAATACTTTATGCCCGAAGGTTGACGCTAAAACGTCGTTTAAACCTGTAATGATTTCGAGCAAAACCTACACTCTGCAGTACAGCAGTCTTCGGACTTCTACAGAGTGCCAAGTTATAATGTCTGAAGTTTTTGGAGACTGGTGATAGAGCAGCCTCACATCAGCCTATCATTAGTCAACCGGTCAGTGATGGTCAGAGGGAGCTACCATTACTGAACGTACCCAGAGCTGGGTAACGAGCAGTCGTTAAGTCAAGTTGACTCCAACCGTTTTGTCAATATTATGACATAACCATTGACATTGGACAACCGGGTGTTTTCGAACACAGCCAAGTGAAAATCTCCTTCGCAGAGTTGTCGTTCCTTACACTCATATGAATGTAATGAGTCGATAGTGCTAGAGAATGAGTCAAATGCCTACCGAGTACTCAATTAATCACTGGGCATAAACGGTTGTCGCGTGAACGTTCACAGGGCAGTCAAACTCTTAACTGGGCATAAACGGTTACCGGGCAAACGGTCACCGTGAAAACAAAAATTCTACTATGAATTCTTCGGAATTCTACAGTATTCCAATTGACAAATGTCCTCGGACACAGTCATTTGGAGACCAGGCAATGTCTTTAGACATAGCCAGTAAGGCACCGGTCAAACGGGTAATGTCTTAGGACATAACCTTTCGGCAGTCAATCGGGCAGTATGCTGGGACATAGCCGATTAAACAGTCGGCCATCGGGTATGGGGAGTACCGGTCAAATAGTTATGTCGGTCCCCAGGGAGGAGAGAGTGCGTCTCTAGGGACTACACTCCTCCCAAGTAATACCCATCGTACCAATTGTTGGGACGAGTCGATGTCCGACGGTATTACAAGGGAGAGATTCAGTTGATTTCATAAATCAATCCCCTATGCTGGCCTACCGGGATCAACCGTTCCCAGAGGATAGTCACTCTGTGAACTCTCTCATACGTGAGCTCGGACCGACGGTTGATTCCATGCGATCTCATTCTTCTTCGGAAAAGGGATCAATTCCTCGATCATGACTCCTTCATAGGATTCCTCCCACCAATGGGCTAAGTTTTGTGGAAAAGTAGCCAGTTGCTTGGGAAGATTGTTGTGTGGAGTACTGGTTTGAGAAAACCAGGAAATACATGAGTAGGTGAACTGGCCGCCGTGATATAACTGAGAATTGTTAAAACGGCATTAAACCACAATCAATCGATCATAGGATTCCTCCATGTCGAATCGGACACTGACATTCCGGTCCAGAACCGGCTTTAGTCAATCCGCACGTCGTCGGGTAAAACCCACGACCCCGTCTTGTCTGACGAATAAGAGACATATCGGGTTCAGTGCTCCATCGGATGATTAACAATTTAGAGCTGGACTCTAAATAAACTATCATTAGTGGAAAGTTACTGCATTCACTGCATCCATAGGCGCATTTCGGCGTATGCGGCAACATTGTTCACAGGGACAGAACGTACAGCGACTTCTGCAAAGGCATTCTTAGAAGCCCAACCTGTGAAGACACAAGAGACAGGCTAAGTTCGAGCCTAGCTTTCTGCTTCCGCTGGCCCTGCCTTATCAAAGCCCCGTTACGGGAGCAAAGTTGGCATACAACCAAATAGAGCACTGGCCCTAATCCGCGGCTATAGGGAAGCGCTCCTCTCTATTAAGCTAACAGGAATGCCATGGAGTGGGTATCAACCTTACATTCGGTGGTTTCTACAACCGTCTTTCTTCTGGTTCCTAAGAAGACAGCCGGTGAAGACCGGAATAAGACTTATCGACTCAGATTGCGTCTAGTACGGTCGAGTAATAAAATGGAACGTTCCGTTTTATCAAGAACGCAATCCGGAACAGCGGTCTGAGCGATTCTTAGACCTAACAGACGCCTGTTACCACGTACCGGTTGCTTTTTCATCGAGGAATGACCGTCGATTCATTGTAAACGGGGAAGTGTTCCTTTCAAACACTTCACTTCGATTACCTGCGTTTAGAATTTATTCCCAAAACGGGCAAGTCGGATCTATTCCCCTCAAGAGACTCGTTGTAGGACGTTTCTCGTTGAGCTGGCCCTTCGGACAGACTCGATTCGCTATTAGAGAATCCGATTCCCATGTCCTGGATAAGGATCAGTAATTAAGGGAAACGGCCCGATACATGCTTCACACCACACCCGAATTGTTTACAGTTCGGGCAGTGTGTTAAATACTCATTACAGTACAAGGCTTAACTGACTAGGACATGTACATGATCAATAGAAGAAACAGTAGTCCTTCGATTGGCAATAATAATTACTCCCTGAATTGCCATAATTCAAATGAGTCAACTTCCGGTGTCGTTATTCTCTTCCTGACAATGACTTCAGAAACACAGTATTGGCCCAGAGATCGTAGTTCAACGTTCTTCTGGCCTGCCTATCGACAAAACCGTTACATCTTCCTTAGAAGTAGACAGTTCTTACCGATTGGTGTTTTTTAAGGTATGTCAATCAGTAATTTATGCTTACATATGTTGCCGACCTCTCGCATTCAAGATTTGGCGTTGAACACAACAATTATCGTTTGATGCTCCAATGCGCTTAACTTCAAAGTTCAGATCCATTTCTCTCCAAACTTTTACGTTCCTCGGAAGCTGCCGCTTCTTAAGTTATAAACTTGAGACTTAAATTCGTCTTGCTTGGCGAACACTATCAGGGAAGTGAGTTCTTTGCTTTCAGTAGAAACGAATTTCATCAGGTTTTACAGCCGTATGGTTATTCAACTGTTCTTATAAACCTGTATTCCTACTGAGACCAAGTTGCCTTTGGTGCTTCCTAACCCATCACATTTCACAACCTTTCTGTGAACTGTGTTCCCTTAGACATAAACCTGATCTTGTACCCTGTCAAGGGTTTTAAGTTCTATATAAAACATTCGAGGGCTGTAAGAGCCACAGTAGGGGTTATTCAACCTCTGGTAGGAGAAGGATATGTCAGCAGCGTATTCAAACACTGGATATCCTATTCCTTTAATTAGTAATAAGATCCTTCTGATAAAGTCTTAAAACGTTTCAATCAGAAATTATTTCTCTCTGGACACACAAGTGGACTCTCAGCGAGTACTTACCTAATTAATACACAAATTACTAAATACATAAACAGTTGTGTTTATATTTAGTAGTACCGTAGGTACTCTTACCAAGTGCTACGATTTCTCGGGACCGGCATTGTGTTGGACGATCCTCCCGACCGATGCTGCAAAGTCATCAGGTATTAAATGACTGGTAATGTATTTTTGACATAAAAATGAAGTTTTTTAAAGTAAAACATATTTTTATTAGAAAATACTTACCAGTCATTTCAGATGCCCGCCTCCCAACCCCGCGTCGTCACCCAACACTAAACGCTGCAAGTTAACGGTGAAATTAAAAGTGGGGGTCACATGGCCCGTGCGCCGGTATTACCGGCGGCCGTGTGTATCACACACACGTGAGGGCTATGCATGGCTGCGCGAGCTTCTTTTCTGGATGAATTAACGATGTTGAGATTATATATCAGGTATTAAATGACTGGTAAGTATTTTCTAATAAAAATATGTTTTACTTTAAAAAACTTCATTTTCAGGGTCATTAGATGACCTTGTATGTCAAGTCCCATAACTCTGGAATGGATTTTAACTGAATTGTGCCCCTTTTTTTTTATTATCTTGCAATAGGTGATACTGTGTGACTTTACCTAATGCTATAACTGTTCTGAAGTAGGCCCTGATAGACGATGGCCCTGACAGGCGAGCTATAATTTCCTCCGACAACTCTTGTTAAATATTGGTTATGTCACTTGTTTCATACCGAATAACCTGACAATTTGATTGGCTGATATAAAGGTCATTCTAAGCTGACCCGTATGCATGGGTCAGTCATCAGATATATATAAAAGCGAAGTCTAGTTCTGGTTTTGAAATAGCTTTGGAAAGGGTAAAATTATCTATTAAGATCAGTACAGTTAAGGGTCATTATAATTAGGACTGGTTTCGTAATACAATAGGACTAGGCTGTGATATCGCTAGTTGACTCGGAGTAAATCAGTGCTTTGCATAAAGGATAGTTATTTACTAACAGTCATTGTTATAGCTATTAAGTGATCACAAACTTGATAACGTTATATTTCATTTTTGACCAGTCATTTTATGTAACCCAGGAATTTATTCCCAGATATACAAGATTTTCATCTTTTACTTATTTGTGATGTCAAAATGTCTGGGAATAAAAGGATGAGAAGTTTAGACCAAAGATTTTGAGACAGAACTGAAAACACAAATGGGAAAATTAGCATGAATTCCTAATTATCTATTCCTCATATTCCCAAAATGTTAGTAGAAATTGTTATTTTTTGATTTTTCATCAATTAAAGAGTTTTTACCCTTTTCCTCTTAGATACAAGATTTGCTACCTTCTTAAAAGAAATAAGGTATATTGAAGTGAAATAAGATTTCTCTTAAAACAACCATTGTTTTTTCCTTTTCCCACAATAATTTCAATTATAAAAATGAATATCATCATCCAATTATCATGATATTATGTAACATATTTTTTGACAGATGTTTTTAACCCTTTACCACAAACAACAAATCTTCAGAAATAACTCTGCTAAAACCTTCTATAAATGAAAGTATTGAATTAGTTAAAAAAAAATTGGCAAAAGGGGAAATTGCTTATTAGTTCAAAGTCTGAAGCAGATGGGTCAAAATCCAGCTAAATGTGGGGAAAAGGTTAACACAGAAGACTGAAAATGCAATTTCATGTAAATAAAATCGAAATTTGTTTTAGTTCAATCTGAAGTTAAGATGTCCATGCGGTTTGATGCGATCCACACAGAGTTAACATTTCCTATACGATCTGATTCAACCCATTAACCCACCCTTTCCTACGTGCAGAGGCATCTGCATCAGAAAACATGAAATTATTGTGTTGATATCAAAAGGAGAAATTGCCACAATGCTTTCAACTCTATTTAAGTATTTTAATCTTTCATTTATAGAGATAATTCATATTTTCATTTAGATGTTTTCATAGTCATCTACTGCAATTGTGAAATACACAAATGTAAATAGATAATGAATATTTACAGAATAATTTTCACATGACATCAGAGTTGTGTCGTTAAATAATGAATATTTACAGCATAATTTTCACATTACATCAGAGTTGTGTCGTTAAATAATGAATATTTACAGAATAATTTTCACGTGACATCTGAGTTGTGTCGTTAGATAATGAATATTTACAGAATAATTTTCACATTACATCTGAATTGTGTCGTTAGATAATGAATATTTACAGAATAATTTTCGCATGACATCTGAGTTGTGTCGTTAGATAATGAATATTTTCAAAATAATGTTCACATGACATCTGAGTTGTGTCGTTAGATAATGAATATTTTCAGAATAATTTTCACATGACATCTGAGTTGTGTCGTTAGATAATGAATATTTTCAGAATAATTTTCACATGACATCTGAGTTGTGTCGTTAGATAATGAATATTTTCAGAATAATTTTCACATGACATCTGAGTTGTGAAGTATGACCAGTATATAAATAATTTTACCCTTTCCCACATGCAGACACAGACACAAGCTATTATTAACACATTCCCCATTTTGACACAATGAGAATATTCATTGATTACACTTTCAGTTATAGAGATTTTCCTATATTTGCCTTGATGTTGTCAAAGTTGCTTGCATCAGTTTATATGTTGTAGGTATAATAGGTTAAGTGAACAGAATCATTTTCACATGCCATCTAAATATGATTGTATCTGATGGCTATATTCATGAAGGTGGTGTGTTTGTTTGACTCTGTGGTAATTTGTACCCTAACTGATAAAGTGGGTGAGACAATAAGTGGCTGTCACTGATAACTGAACTATCTAATATACTGTATATACACAGAGCTTATAGTGACAGTAT
Organism: Serripes groenlandicus; assembly: GCA_031761405.1. NCBI lineage: Eukaryota > Metazoa > Mollusca > Bivalvia > Cardiida > Cardiidae > Serripes > Serripes groenlandicus. Next base: position 66,470,101 of record JASEVX010000008.1, read on the forward strand.
TATACACGGAGCTTATAGTGACAGTACTTTCAAAGGTGTAAACATGATTTGTTGTGAATGAATAAAAATAAAACAAATCTTTCAAAACTTTGTTTATAGGGGAATTCTAATAAAAATTATCTTGTTTTGGGAATTACAATTGAATTTATATCTTGTTTTGGGAATAACATTTGATTTTTTTGTTACTAATTATTTCATTTATACATGATGGATAATTTGATTACTTCAATTTGTATTTTATAAAATCAGATAAACATGATGTCATAAAAATTTTGCCCGCACAGTTGAAATGTTGCTAGTGGTACTTAGATAAGTTTGTGGTTTGTTCGTTTGTAAATCGGTAAAGCAAGACGCCTAATATCTGAACTTAAGATTCAAAAACACTCAAGACGAAAATTCATTATACTGTGATTCATGCACAAATAGACAAATTTAACTGAACTATATTCTGAAACAATAAAGACGTGAAATTGTGTGCACTTAGAGTCAAATTTTGCTGCATTGTTATCATTGGAAATCATAGTGTGAGTGTTACAAATATAACAAAATCAAACAATGTCAGTACAGCTGATGCAATATTTAGGAAAAAGATCTGCAATCGTTCATAAAGAGCAGGTAATTAGAGTTTGTATATTTGTAATGTATGTTATATGTGCAGACAATGGTTTTAATGTATGTTATATGTTCTGCAATGGTTGTAAACTTGTAATGTATGTAATATGTTCTGCAATGGTTGTAATGTATGTTATATGTGCAGACAATGGTTTTAATGTATGTTTTATGGTCAGGCAATGGTTTTGATGCATATTGCATGTGCAGGCAATGGTTTTGATGCATATTGCATGTGCAGCCAATGTCACAATCAGCCTTCAAGGTTATTCTGATCAGCATGTGCCTTGGGAGAAGGAGCCCAAGGTTTGAACCCTGGTCTATCATACAAATTCCATAAATAGACATATATGTTACCCCTTTGAAAAAGCTTTGATCCAACCTTGGCTTGAACCTTGGACCTTTTCCTTCAACACTACAGTGTCATTCCGAAACAGACCAGAATCATCATGAGTCTCTGTCCACTGTCATTAGAATGTTCCAGTTTTTAGATTCAGAGATATATACGAGCATCAATGAAAGGGTCTGGGGTACTCAGTGAAATGTAACTATAACATTATTATACAAGTTCACAATTGGATCTACTTTGTAATTATAAACATTTGAATCTGGTTTTTTGCTTTGGCGTAACTCTTAAAACAGCATGTATAAATGAACTTTCTCTTTCATTTATTGTATTTTGAAAAATAAATAGTGGTATTTTTTAGATCGCCTGTGAGCAAAAGGCTCAAGGTGAGCTATTCTGAACACTCTCCGTCCGTCGTTAACTTTTAGCTTTAAACATCATCTCCTCCTTAACCACAGGACCAATTTCAACCAAACTTCACAGGAATGTTCCTTTGGTAGCCCTCTTTCGAAATTGTTCAAAGATTTAAATTCCATTGAGAACTCTGGTTGCCAAGGCAACACAAAAGGGGAAATTAACCAAAACTTAAAAAATCTTCTAGTCTGAAAGTAGAAGGCCCATGCCTTTGATATTAGGTATGTAGCATCATCTATTGGACCTCTGCCAAGATTGTTCAAATTATAGCCCTGGGGTCGAGAATGGCCCATCCTCGGGGTCACATGTTTTACATAGACTTGTATATGGAAAAAACTTTAAAACTCTTCTTGTCTAAAAGTAGATGGCCAAGGCCTTTGATATTTGGTATGTAGCTTCATCTAGTAGTCTTCTACAAAGATTGTTCAATTTATAGCCCTGGGGTCAAAAATGGTCCCTCCTCGGGGGTCACTTGTTTTACATATACTTGTATAGGGAAAAAACTTTAAAAATCTTCTTGTCTAAAAGTAGAAGGCCAAAGCCTTTGATATTTGGTATGTAGCTCCATCTAGTGGACTTCTACCAAGATTGTTCAATTTATAGCCCTGGGGTAAAAATTGACTACTCTCGGGGGGCCACTTGTTTTACATAGACTCATATACAGGGTTTTCAAAATTAAGCGATTGCCGATCAAAATTATCTGTTAAAATCACTTTTTGATCTGTTAGTTTTGCTTACCTGGGCCCCCTACAAGGGATTTGCCCTTAACCTGACCTCAAGGCTGATCGGTTACTTTTCTCATTTGATCTGTTACAACAAAACATTTTGACAACCCTGCATATAGGGAAAAAACTTTAAAAATCTTCTTGTCTAAAAGGAGAAGGCCGGCCGCCAGGCCTTTGATATTTGGTATGTAGCTTCATCTATTGGACTTTCATAAATCTTGTTCAAATTATAGCCCTGGGGTCAAAAATGGCCCCACCCCGGGGGTCACTTGTTTTACGAAGACTCGTATAGGGAGAAACTTTAAAAATCTTCTTGTCTGAAGGTAGAATGTCCAGGCTTTTGATATTTGGTATGTAGCTTCATCTAGTTGACCTCTACCAAGATTGTTCAAATTATAGCCCTGGGGTAAAAAAAATGGCCCCATCCCGGGTCACTTGTTTTACATAATATTATACTTGTATAGGGAAAAAACTTTAAAAAATCTTGTCTAAAAGTTGATATTTGAAATCTGACTTCATCTAGTGGACCTCTACCAAGATTGGTCAAATTATGGCCCAGGTGTCAAAAATGGCCCCACCCTGGGGATCACTTGTTTTACATAAACTTGTTTAGGTAAACACTCTAAAAATATTCAGGTGATCGATTTAGGGCCATTTTGGCCCTCTTGTTATCCTACAGGGTTTATATCCCATGGGGGGTTTTGTCCTTATAAAGTAACATCGGGCAGATGATTACAAAGAGTCCGCACCAGTTTGATTTAATTATTTACTTATTGACCATACTACACTATATTACAGCCAAAGCCTGTGTCGGCCACTCCGCCCCCAATTAGTTCCACTCCACAGAGTCCAGGTAATCAGAGCGTACAGTCATCCAAGTCATCTGGATCTACAGCCATGGACTTATTGGGTGACCTCGGTGGCGATCCTTTTGCTAGTTCCACACCACAGACGCAACATGCAACTGGTAAGGATTTAACCCTTTCACACATACAACAAAACTGCAGCAGACAACTTAGAAAACATCAAGGCAAAAATATGAAAAATCTTTTTAATTATTGAATATAAATTTAAAAATTATAAACAATTTTTCCTTTTTAATCAATCGGATCAATTATGTTTTTAAAAGTTGTCTACTGCAGAGGCATCAGAAAGTGTCTATATATAGAAAGGGGTTAAAGTTGATAAATGATAATCCTTTCCCGTCTGCAGATAACTTTTAAAAACCATTGTGGCAAAAATAAATTGACTAATGTTTTCAACCCTGTATACTTTCACATATAGACAGTTTTCATAACTTTACCCTGAATTCAAAGTCATCTGCTGCATATTTGTTTAAATTTAGATGAAAGTAGTTGTTGTAAAGAATAGGAAACATTGTGACTTATTATGAGCAATTTCTCCTTTTAGCACAATGTTTTCAAAAGTTGTCTGCTGCATATGTGTCAAAAGGCCTTCTCTTTCTGATGACATGTATATGGTTCTAGTTATTTCTCTTTCTGATGACATGGCTCTAGTTGTTTCTCTTCACAAGAACTAAGAGTCTGGTCAAGTTATGGCAATTACATCTACATCTACATTGAAACCTATTTGTATAGTCTTTATCAGCTGGTCAACACTGTAGCCCCATAGACAGTTTGTTTGTCACCCTGTTCACTTGTAAAGCTGTGACATTTCTTTTTCCTTTTAACTATTCCTGTTTGTTCAACTAAATTGCAAATAGGGAAGATCTGGATCAAAATGAGTTGAGTTACAGGCTGATCTTTAACTTTCCATGTCGTAAAGTCTCGAATGAGATTAATACTGCCAACCTATGTCTCTTATGTTTACAATTGAAATGAGATAAATACTGCTATGCCCTATTCTCTTATGTTTACAGGTGAAATGAATTTAATACTGCTATGACCTATGTCTTTTTTGTTTACAGGTGGGTTTGCAGATTTTGGAAACTTTGGTAACACAGGTTCCCAGTCTGCTACCTTCCCTCCAGTAACCCAGCAGCCGAGTCAGCCCCCTCCCTTTGCACAGGGTAGTAAGTTGCTTGGTTATATACTTATTAAGTTAGGGTAAAAATGTCAAAAATCTCTATAAATATGATGATTGAAAAGGTTTGAAAACATTGTAGTATAAGGATAAATTGGTCACTATGTCATAATGTAGACGGTGATCTGCTAGAGATTCATCAAGATTTGTCTGCATGTAGGAAAGAGTAACTAATGGTTGATCCAGATATGATATTATGTTGGACTGGATTGCACTATCAACAGGACATACAGGGTTCAACATTAACTTTTTTAGTTACTGGACCAGTGGTCCAGTAAGTTTTGGAATGCACTAGACCTGACCTTATCTCAACTGGACCAGCCAATGAATGTTATCAATGATGTAATACACCAAGAAAGGATTAATTTTGTAAATCTTCAGTTTGTAGTGTATATTTGAATTAATATTCAAATTAACAGTAAAAGTTTTTAAACACAAATGATACAGTACTTTTTTCTGATTCTTATAATTTTTCTGAAGTTAGAACATCATATAATAATAAATATTAACCTTTTCCCACATACAAACGCTTTCTGACACCTCTGCAGGACTGCAGCAGACGACTTTTGAAAACATTGTCGCAAAAGAAGGAATTGCTCATCTGATGGGAAGAAGATTCATTGTGTCCCTTAATGTTATCATTCGGAAATTATTTGTTCCGTCAATGAATGGCCCACATTGTTCATAGTAATCATAGTCTCTGCAAACTTTGCAGTACATAACATTTTTTTCAGCTTCATAATCGAGCCATTTAAACTCATCTTTCCATTTACTACAAAATACTCGTTTTCGTTTCGTCTGCTCATACAGCTTCTTAGAATCTTTCTTTCCTTTTCTTTTATTGATACTACCGCTGTCATCATTTTTATGTGGAAGAAAATCCGAATTGAAACAGTTTCTTCGACATTATGAAGAATTTATCATCAGCTGCTACTGTAAACAATGTAAATATACCGGAAATTGGTCTAAACTATTGTCGTAAATTTTGAGATGCCAAATCAATGAATCGGCTAAATATAAAGCTAGCATTTGTGTTTATACTTGAATCAAACACTTTAATTTACTATAAATAAGACTAATGTTGCATACACATGCAGAGAAAAAACAAGATTACAAATTCAAATTGATTTTTACAACGAATGTTTAAAAGAGAATTCGCAACTTTTCGGACATTTCAATATCGGCTGCTAACGATTAAATTGGGATCCCAACAATTACGACAAAAGTTTAGACCAATTTCCGGTATGTTTACATTGGTTTTCGCAGCCGATATTGAAATGTCCGAAAAGACACGGGTTTTCCAATAAACATTCGAGAGAAGAGGATAGGCAGTCAATATTTTTAACCGTAAATCTTATCAGATCCTTTGATTTGTTTGACAACAAATTTAGGCAGATATTGACGGAATTAGAACACGACCAGTCGGTCTTGCCAGATGCTAATGTAGCTAGACCGGACCAATGAACTACTAGTGAATGTCGTTCGGTCGTGCGTTAATGTCGAACCCTGACATATGTTGGACTGGATTGCACTATCCACAGATAATATGTTGGACTTGATTGCACTATCCACAGATCATATGTTGGACTGGATTGCACTATCCACAGATCATATGTTAGACTGGATTCCGGAATCCGCTGTGGTCGAGTGGTTAGCGTCAGGGATTTCAAAACTGGGTGTCCCAGGTTCGATCCCCAGTTGTGGCGCTACGGTCATGGTGGAGTGCCCTTGGGCAAGGCACATTTTCTAGCCTAGTACTGGTTTGTTTACCCAGGGATCATGAATAAGTGAACTGTCGCCGTGATATAACTGAAATATTGTTGAAAGCGGCGTAAAACCTCAATAAATAAATAAATAGACTGGATTGCACTATCCACAGATCATATGTTGTTGGACTGGATTGCGCTATCCACAGAATTCAATTTACCAACAGATCTTGTGAAATTATTCCCTAATGTTCATAACAAAGGATGACGACCTCCAAGATCAATAAACTTAGTACTCTGCACAAAACAATTGTAACTTCTGCTTATTTTACATACTGTTACAACCATTTTGCTCTACAGCCATACAATACCAATGAACCCTTTATTATATACCATCTGTCTTATATCCTGATTTGGTATGGAAATGATTTACTTAACCCTTTCCAACATACAACATTTCCGCAGCACTCAACTGAAAATATCTACGCAAAAATTCTAAAAAATCTCTATAAATGAAAGTATAACTATTGAATTAATTTGAAAACATTGTGGCAAAATGAGAAATTTCTCATCTTGACCGAGTTTGATCCCTTTCCTTCTAACATTTAAAGATTCTAAACTTGGTGTACAGGTATTGATTGATAAGGGTTTAACATAGTTTTAAATTTTTTTTAGCTCCACTAGCTAAAAGCCATTCCAGCTTATGTCGTGTGCTGTGCATCAACTTTTTGCTTCAAACGACTTCTCCCTCTAACCACTTTGCCAATGGAGATGAAACTTCATAGGAAGCATCCTCTCAATGTCCTCTCCTAAATTCCTTTGAATTTTTTGGATCCATATAAAATTCTGGTGTCCATGACAACCGAAAAAAACAACTTTAAAATTCTTCTCCTCCAAAACTGTTAAGCTGATTTTCAAATAGTTTTGTAGAAATGTGCCTCGGATGACCCTCTATCTTATTCCTTCAAGTCATGTTCGTTGGTCAAAAACATGGCCACCATGGCCGATTTTCAAATAATTTTGTAGAAATGTTCCATGGGTGACCCTCTATCAGATTCCTTCAAGCTATGTTGATTGATCGGAAAATATAGCAGCGAGAGGGTGGGGCTATTTTGCATTGTATGGTTATAGTGAAAACTTAAAAAATTCTCCTGAAAGTGTTGGATCGATTTTCAAATTATATTTGAAGAAATGTTCCTTGGGTGACCCTGTATTAGATTTCTTCAAGCCATGTTGATTGGTTGAAAAACATGGCTGCTAGGGGGCAAGGCTGTTTTGCCTTATATGGATATTGTGAAAACTTTAACAAATCTTAATCTATTTTGCTGCTTTTCAAATAATTTTGCAGAAATGTTCCTGTGGTAGACACAACGAGATTCATTCAAACCATGTTAGTTGGTCAAAAAACATGGCCACCAGGGGGTGGGGCTGTTTGGAGATTAAATTGTTAATGGCAGTGTAGCAATACTGACTCTTATTCATTTATATCATGGCTGCCAGTTCACCTAGTCAAGTGTTTCCTGAGTTTTTTACTCAAGAACTTCACACAACAATGATGCCAAGCAATTGGTTGCTTTTCCATATGCATGTGCACTGTTAGACCATTAGATGGAGGACAAATGATGCTTGTCAGATTGACTTTTGTCAAATGTAAGAAAGAATGTTAGCCAAGCTGGGGTTCAAACTCATAACCCCCAGATTGACGCCTTTGCCAGGGCTGAGTTGGTGTACTGGTTCATCTGGGAATTGGAAGTGTTGAAATTCAAATTGAATTCAATGTGACCTTCGACCTTCTAGAAGAAACACCTATGTCCAGGCGATATACTGTAGGACTTTTACAAGGGTATTTGTCCCCCCCATTTGGTGACTATGGATTGTGTACAAATCTTTTTCTTGTTTTATTTCAGCTCCATTACAACCCTTTGGTTCATCATCTTCATCATCATCAACCACAGCATCTCAGAATTTAAATGGAAGTGTGGCGCCCGCTACTGGCGGCGGAGACAAATACTCAAATCTCTCTGACCTGTTTAGCAGTGCCACAACCACAGAAGCTGAAACATCTGCTCCAACAGGTGATATTTTGTATCTTTAGTCACCTCTGTAAACTGATTCTTCATTCTACATAATTTACTAATATGACTGCAGGTAATGTCAGGCTATTGTGATACCCTTGGCTTAGTCGTCCGCGTCATCACAAAACTTTATCCTTTCCTCATAACTCAAAAAACGTTTCAACATTCCAAATGAAACTTGGTGCACATGTTCCATACACATGTCTTGTCGCATAACTCTGGCTTAAATAATTATTCAGTTATGCCCCTTTTTCAACTTAGAAAAAACTTGCAAGCCTTGGCCTTGGCTCTGTGGCACTCGTGTTAGCTATTATGATCACTCACTGTCCATATGTCGTCCGATATCCATCCGAATCTTCAATGAAACTACTGGGCCGCTTTCAATAATTATTTTATAGGGATGTTTTCTAGGTAGCCCTCATCAAAAACTCAAAAACTGTACTTGCCAGATTTTAAAATGATATGGCACAAATGTTCCTTGGTTGACCCTCTACCTCAGTTGTTGAAATTATTCCCATCCATTTAAAAACATGGCTACCAGGGCTTGTTTTCCTAATATGTATTAATATATTGTAAACATAAATTTTCCTTGGATGACCATCTACCAAGATTGTTGAAATTATTCAGATCTGTTGATAAACATGGCCACCAGAGGGGCATATTAAAAAATAAAGGTGTGTCAGATGAGCAATTTATGGGGGCCATTATGGTCCTCTTGTTGTATGAACCATCAGCCAATCAAATTTACTGTTACATATTACATTTAGTGTTATTTGAAACATGTCAAACTTAAAACTAAGCATTGTATTTTATTTCCTAAGAAAGATTGTTTTGTAAGATAATTTAAGTGTCAAGAAAATTAAGTTTAGTTGGATTCAACCTGCAAAGTTTTTCTGTATCAGAAACGCTCTGTGAAAAATACTATCCCACTATATGTCTAAAGTTGTTTTAATATGAAAATACACAACTAATGTCTTGTATGTAATCAATATAACTTATTTATTTATTATGTCTCCCCAATATAATGGGAGATATATTGTTTTTGCTCTGAATCAAATCGTGTCCGCTCCATACCTTTTGAACCACTTAAAGGATTTTAAAATAAATCCAACAAACATTCACCATACTGAGACGATGTGTAGAGTGCATGTTACAACCACTTAGGTTCAAGGTCAAGGTCTCAATTAGAGGTCAAAGGTCATATGACTATATTTCGTGTCCGCTCAACATCTTTTGAATCGCTAGAAGGATTTGATATAACTCACCTAAAATGTTCACCATACTAAGACCATTTGCAGAGCACAAGTTACAACCACTTTGGTTCAAGGTCAAGGTCGCAATTAGATGTCAAATGTCATATGAATATTTCGTGTCCTCTCAATAACTTTTGAATCGCTTGAAGGATTTTGAAAAAAATCACCAAAAATGTTCACCATACTGAGAACATTTGCAGAGGGCATGTTACAACCAATTTGATTAGAGGTCAAAGGTCATATGAATATATTTTGTGTCTGCTCAATAACTTTTGAACTGTTTTAAGGACTTTGAAATAACTCATCAAATGTTTACCATACTTAGTAGATGTGCAAAGAGCGCATGTTACAACCACTTGGGTTCAAGGACGGGATAACGGGTCAAATGTCATATGACTATATTTGATAGCTTGCTTAAAAAATGGGAACATTTCAAATTATTTTGACTTTGTTGACAAATATCAACAACATATAGTTTAATGATAAAACACAGAATAAATGTGAAATACATTCCATTTACAGCTCTGCGCTCCATTTAGTTAGATCCCACTGCAATATAAAAATAATTGTGGCTAGCCTTATTTGTCTTCCACCAATGGATTCAAAATAGTCTGTGCAAGGAAGGTAGTCAGTTGCCTGGGGAGAATGCTGTTGAAGTACTGGTGAGAGAAATCCTCTTTAAACTTAAAAACTATTTAACCCTTAACCCTTTTCCCACATACAACAAATCTGCCCCAGACGACTTTGTAAACTTATAAGGAAAAACTTTTTTTAAAAGTAATAACTAAATCGAGTTGGAAATGTTTTCAAAAGTTGACTGCTACGAGGCGTCAGACAGCGCCTGTATGGGTTTAAGGGTTAAAATAGATAAATATTAACCTGTTGCCATCTGCAGCAGACAACTTCTAAAAACATTGTGGTTTTAAACTTCAATAAATAAGCCCACTGCTGTATGACAGTTGATGTATTTTATCTGCAGGTTGGAGTTTAAGTTCAACCAGTACAGGGGGTGGGGGTGGAGAAGTTGGATGGAATTCTGGCAATTCTTCCACAGCTACAGGCCCTATAAACTGGGGGGGAGACAGTTCTAGCAATACAAGTGCAGGCAGTATCAATTGGAATAGCTCTTCCACACAATCTTCCAGTAATACAGGTGTCGGATGGGGTGGCGGCAGTAATGCCAGTTACACAACAGCATCTAACATGGCGGGTATGTCATGGGGAGTTCCGGCTACAGCGCAGTCTAATGGTAAGAGCATGATTCATTCTTTCTTGATATTGAATCCAAAGATGCCTTTGACTTGACTTACTTCACTAGTGAGGGGAGTTATACTGAAATCAGAATTAAAGTAGAGTTGGTTAAATCATAAATTTGACTCCATTGTATCAAATTTGTCTGCTGAAAATCCATTTTGTGTTGGAAAGGGTTAATAGAACTGTTTTTATCTCCACTGGCTGAAAGCTAGTCGAGCTTATGTCATGGTGAATTGTCCGTTGTGCATGCTTGAAAACTTTTTGCTTCAAATACTTCTCCTCCCAATCACTTGGCCAATTGGGATGAAACTTCATAGGAAGCATTCTCTCAATGTCCTCTCCTAAATTCCTTCAATTATTTTGGATCCATGCAAAATTCTGGTTTCCATGGCAACCCAAACAAAAAACGTTAAAATTCTTTTCCTCCAAAACTGTTTAGCAGATTTTCAAATAATTTTGTAGAAATGTTCCTTGTATAACCCTCGTGCCATGTTGATTGGTCGAAAAACATGTCCGCCAGGGGGCTGGGGCTATTTTGCCTCATATGGCTATAGTGAAAACTTAAAAAATCTTCTCCTCCGAAATTGTCTGGTTGATATTTAAAAAAATTGTACAAATGTTCCTTGGGTGACCCTTTATCAGATTCCATCAAGCCATGTTGATTGGTCGAAAAACATGGCTGCCAGAGGGCAGGGCTATTTTGCCTAATATGGCTATACTAATAAAATCTTCTCAGACGAAAATGTCAGGCCGATTTTCAAATAATTTTGTAGAAATGTTCCTTGGGCGACCCCCTTTCAGATTCCTTCACTCCCATGTTGATTGATCGAAAACTTTGGCTGCCAGAGGGCGGGCTATTTTGCCTTATATGGCTATAGTGAAAACTTTTAAAAAATCTGCTTGGACGAAAGTATCTTGCCAATTTTCTAATTATTTTGTAGAAATGTTCCTTGGGTGACTCTCTACGAGATTCCTCCAAGCTATGGTGATTGGTAAAAAAACATGGCCACCAGGGGGCGGTGCTGTTTTTAGCTCACCAGAGCACTTTGTGCTCAAGGCGAGTTATTGTGATCGCCTTTTGTCTGTCGTCCGTCATCAACATTTGCTTGCTAACACTCTAGAGGCAAGATTTTGCATCCAATCCTCATGAAAGATTATCAAAACATATATGTCCATCAAATCTAGACCAAGTTCGAAACTGGGTCATGTCGGATTAAAATCTTGTTAACACTCTGGAAGCGACATTTATGGCTTGTGCATGTTGAAACTTTGTTAGAATTTTTGTCTGAGTGTTATCTAGGCCAAGTTCGAATATATGGGTCATGTCGGGTCAAAAACTAGGTCACTAGGCCAAATTAAAGGTAAATCTTGTTAACACTCTTGAAACCGCATTTTAAACTTGAGCATGTTGAAACTGTATCAGAAAGTTTGTCCTGATGATATCTAGGCCAAGTTCGAATAAGGCTCATGTCCGTTTAAAAACTAGGTCACTACGCCAAATTTAAGGAAAATATTGTTGACACTCTGGAAGCCACATTTTTGGTTGAGCATGTTGAAACTTTGTCAGAATATTTGTCTTGATGATATCTAGGCTAACTTCGAATATGGGTTTGGTCAGAACACAAACTAGGTCACTAGGCTATATTGTAGAAATATCTTGTTAACACTATAGAAATCACATTTTTTAATTGAACAGCTTGAAACGTTGTCAGAAAGTTTATCTTGATGATATCTAGGCAAGGTTTGAATATGGGTCATATCAGGTAAAAAATGAGGTCCCTAGGTCACATTTTTGACTTGAGCAGCTTGAAATTTTGTCAGAAAGTTTGTCTTGATGATCATTGGCGCTGAAAAAGTTGAGTCTTAAATAGCCTATTCTCAGGTGAGCTTTTCCAGGGCCTCATGGTCCTCTTGCTTTTTAAAAATGTTGCCTAATGGCAGTGGAGCGATACTGGCCCTCCTTGGCCTCTTGTTTCTAGATAAAAGTGATAAATTTGTCAAATATAAAGTGATTGGTCAACAGGCATCAATCGGCTTATCTCATTTGGCTGTCAATGCACAAGCCAAGTGTATGATCTTGACAGATTATGACAGTCACTTTCCGACTTGAAGATCTTCCTTATCATGTATATGAACTTTGATTTATTTCCACATGGTAAATCTTGTTTTGAATAATAGCAGTACTGTGAGGCTTTTATAGTTTTTATATAAAATAAGTAAACCGTAGAAGGATAAATTCAGAAAAGCGTCCAGCACCCGCAGGCGGTACTCTTGTTAACATCTTTAGTAGAATGTTCCTTTTACTATTGTTGAAAATTAGGAATGCTGGCTCATACTGTTTATTTTTAATCGGTGAAAATTCTTCAATCATATTCAAAATGTTACAAATACTCTCTAAGATGTATTCAAGGTAACAAGTACCATATACAGTTTAACAAATGAAATCCTCTTTAGCAAGATGGAGGAAATTGGTTTAAATACTTGCATTATATAGAAGATATGTATTAACCATAGTTTTGTGATGTTCACACAGGAAATTCTTTATATTTCTACCTCTTAAATTGAATGTCTTATTTGTTTGTTAGGCCTAGGTGCCCCCGGAAACCCATTTCTTCAACAAAATAATGGTAACTTATTGATGCATCCTGTTATCTATATATTTATATCTTTTTAACAAAATGTTCATCAGGTCTGTTCCATTGTTGCTTACAACTCTCTGTTTGAGATTACTTTAACTAGCTCTCCTGAGCACAAAGTGCCCAAAGTGAGTGTTTGTGATCATACTGTTTCCCAATGCTGGTTGGCATGCTCCATGTTCTACAATTTCTTTAAAACAACATCTCCTTATAGCGGGGAGGGAATTGCCCATATCGTGAGAAGATTGTGCACTTTGTGACAAGTTTTTGAAATTTTGCATACTGTTAGGTATAGTCATAAGTTTTCCAAAAATAACCGCATACAAGTTGGAGTCGTCCCCTGGTGGCCATTATGCACTAAATCCAAAATGGCCACCATTTGATTTATTTGTTATCATATATCGGCCCCTGTTAGCACATATTACCACATTTTGTATGTTTTAATGGTAATAATTTATTTCTGTATCCAGTTATTTGTTTAATTTACATCCATAAAAACTAACCTTTTTGCTCAATAACTTTCAAAGTGTATCAATATACTAATATCACGGAGAAGATAATATTTCATTGTAATGCAGTTGTCTATTAAACCTAATGCTATTTGTTTTCAAGTTTCTTTCCTTACATACGGTGGAGTAACCTAGAGGTATGGAACAGCCAAAAATTTATAAATAGAACTAAGCACGTGGTTTGATACCATATTTTCAAACATTTTCTTCGTAACATTATACCTGTTTGATTATACTTGTGGTCTACTCATTTCAGTCTTTCCCCCATTTAATTAATCAACATTTGGTTTTTTAGATCACCTTAGCCGAAGGCTGAAGGTGAGCTATTCTGATCACTTTTTGTCCGTCGTCCGTCGTCCGTCGTCCGTCGTCCGTCCGGTGTTAACTTTTAGCTTTAAACATCAACTCCTCCTAAACTCCAAGGACAATTTTCGTGAAACATCACAGGACTGTTCCTCTGGTTGGCCTCTTTCAAAGTTGTTCAAAGATTTAAATTCCATTGAGAACTTTGGTTGCTGCGGCATCAGAAAGGGGACAAAATGTCCAAACTTTAAAAATCTTCTCCTCCGAATCTGCCTGTCAGATTCAAATATAATTTGGTAGAAATGTTCCTTGGGTGACCCTCTATAAAAATTGTTCAAGCCATACTGATTGGTCGAAAAACATGGCAGTCAGGCGGCATCAAAAAAGGGGCAAAATGACAATGCTTTAATAAAGCATCCTTATAAAAGTGCTTGTCTGATTTAAAGATAGTTTTGTAGAAATGTTCTTTCATTGATCATCTACATACTTTGTCAAGCCATATTGATTTGTTGAAAGGCATAGCAACCAAGCAGCATCAGAAAAGGAGTAATTTAATTTTTTGCTTCAAATGACATATGGTTATTAGATTTATGGTCTAAGGGAGGTAACACTTGGCAGAGTATTATGCAAGGGCAATCTCCTTCGCAGAGTTGTCGTTCTTTACACTCACCATACATGTATCAGAACATGAGTAAAACGACCAAACTTTAAAATCCTTTTCCTCCATAATCTGCTTGTCAGACTCCAAGATAATTCAGTAGAAAGAATCCTTAAATGCCCCTCTAAAAAAACTGTTCAAGCCATATTGGTTTATATTAAAAACAGATCAAGAAAGGTGCAAAATGACAAAAACTTAATAATTCATTTCTAATTGAAGTTCTTGTTAGATTTCAAGATATAAATGACCTTTACTTATAAGCTGTTTCTTGAGAAGTGTTCACTCCTTGAAGTTCTAATTGCACTCCTTGATCTTTTTCCCAGATATTTCTACTAATTTACTATCAATCAGGTGATCGATTTAGGGTCATCTTGGCCCTCTTGTTTATCATGAGTGAGGAACACCCTTTTGATCACCCTGCAGTTACAAGGAAGGACACTGATTGGACAATGTGTTGCTTATGTCAGGAAACATCTAACAGCAAGGATATGCGAAGTCCATATAAAAAGGAGTGTTACCACAAGGCATATAACACACTTGAAAATGATTTCAAAATGTTTGTGGTAAATGCTGTGCCTTTACCTCTTGGAGTGACATTGGCATGTTTAGATGATGGCTCAGGGATTGCTAACACATTGCTGAAAAATAACACAAAGTATCAAAATGGATGTCGAGGTCATTTCCGTTCGCATATTGTACAGAGAGCTCTTGGAAAGAGAACAAAGGAAAGTTTTGAGAGTGATGAGTCTACTTTAAGTCCAAAAAGAACTGGATCAATATATAGTACCAGCTTCGACCTGCAGTTTGTCTGCTGTGAGAAGTTTAAAGGTGACAATGACGAAAAAATGTACACAGTTAGAAGTGATAACTGTGGAAAGAACCTCTATAAATGGTCTATAGATTCCAAGAATTGGGTGGTTCATGCACGGCTAACCAGTGAGGATGCCGTGATTGGAGATGTGCATTATCACACATCATTTTATACAAAGCTGAAAAATGATGCCAAATCAAAGTCTCAAAATACAGAAAAAAGTCCTACAAATCTTTACACATATGATCCCTTAGTAATTGCTCAGCTTGTAGTATTCGTACAGTTCAAACATTCTGCCTTTAAGCTTGGTGATTTGAGGGAGCTCTATGATCGGCACCTGGAGGAACTGGGCCCTGATTGGATTGGAATGTATGTACACCAAACAAGGTTCAAGGAACATCTGAAAGAGAAGCTTGGACCTGACTGGTCTGAGTACTCTGAGGGTCGGGATATTTACATACCTCACAAGAAAACAGTTGGCGCAGCTTTTGCACAGAAGGCAAATAATCAGGTTAGTGAGGATGAGGCTAAACAAATAGTTGAAGTAGGTCTCATGCTGCGAAGATACATTCTTGAGCAACAAATGCCTTTCAATGGATCATTTAACCCAACCTGTTTGAGTGAACCAGTTGCAAAACCTTTTCTTAGCCTTCTAGACATCTTACTTCAAGGTTCAAGTTCTATAGACGAGCAAGAGGACAAGGATATAATTAGTGCCAAGTTCAGAGTCGCATGTACACTCTCGCAGCTTATTTGCAACAATGCTGCAAAACAAACAAGCAATGCTACCAAACTTTACCAACGGAAGGAGAGACAGATGCCCTTTCCACTCTGTGTCGGACTAAAACTTCATGCAAATGATCGAAAAAAAAAGCATGATCAAAACGTAGTGTCATATGACCGGATCATGGATGTCAGAAAGGGACTCGCCCTTGCCGTGTCAATGCTATTTACCGACGATGGAGTTGTTGTGCCTTCAAACATTAAGCGAGGTGTCTTTACAACTGGTGGAGTTGATAACATTGATGAGTCTGGTCGCATTGAGCTACGTGGCACTGCCATAACCATAACCGACCATAATACCCATCACAATATGGGTACAGAGCGTCCACCTCTCACATTCTACTCCACTGTGGCTGCATGGTTGCCTGTAAGGGTAACTGTAAATTCCATCGAGCTGGACTTCATTGTAGTACATTATGCAAGTGCGAAGGGGGCTGCACAAATAATGACAATGATGCTTGATACATTTTTGTTTAGGTTGCATCATTCAGCTCACTGTCAATGGTTTAGTCCACCAAAATAATGGGTCAATGTCTGTATATAACCTTAATGTTTTGTTCGGACATTACATCACAAATTCACTTACCCGCTCAAACATTCTTTTGTATGTATCAAAGCCCTTATAAATGATCTAAACAAAAGACCCAAGAGGGCAAGTATCGCTCAACGGCCATTAGGCTAAAGTTAAATCTCGAAACAGCCCGCCCCCTGATGGCCATGTTTTTTGACCAAACAACATGGCTTGAAGGAATCTGATAGGTCACCCTAGGAACATTTCTACAAAATTATTTGAAAATCAGCCCTACACTTTCGGAGGAGAGGATTTTAAGTTTTCACTATAGCCATATAAGGCAAAATAGCCCCGCACCCTGGCGGCCATGTTTTTCGTCCAATCAACTTAGCTTGAAGGAATCTGATAAGAGGGTCACTCAAGGAACATTTCTACAAATTTATTTGGAAATCGGCCAAACACTTTCAGAGGAGAAGATTTTTTAAGTTTACACTATTTCTTTCTTTCGGTTGCCATGGAAACCCGAATTTTGCACGGATCCAAAAGAATTGAAGTCATTCAGGAGAGGACATTGAGAGCATACTTCCTATGAAGTTTGATTCTAATTGGCCAAGTGGTTAGGGAGTAGAAGTCGTTTGAAGAAATAAGTTAACGGACAGACGCACGCACGCACGCACGCACGCACGATGTACAATTTGCCATTAAATATACTCGACTGGCTCTCAGCCAGTGGAGCTAAAAATAGTAGAAATGGATGCTCTCCTTGGCGCTCAGCGATGCGGAGTTAGCATTACGGCTGACTGGCTGGTGTTAGGATAAATCAACCATAATTAATGGAAACTTACCCCAAAAAGGCCGGGATAAAACTGAAAAATTGTTGAAAGCGGTGTAAAACGCTAAGCAACCTTATAACAGGTTCCCTTGCACCCAAAACATGGAAAATGTATTTCAATTACAATAATCTAGTACAATAAATAGCTGAAATATAACATTTCTGGTTTCCGATGGTGGCCATTTTGAATTTTGTGCAAAAGGGTCACCGGGTGACTACCCCAACTTGTATGCGGTTGTTTTTGAATAGCGTATGCTCATACTAAACAGCATGCCAAATTTCAAAAACTTGTCACAAAGTGCACAATTTTTATGAATTCCTTCCCAGCTATTACACCACTGAGTCAATTCCATCCAAACTTCACAGGAATGTTAGAATTAGAATGTTTGTCTTGTAAGGACTACATATCTCGGTCAACATTTAGGTTATAACTACCTGAAGATACAGAGCCATGATACTCAGGTGAGCATTACCGGGCCATCATGGCTCTCTTGTTTTAATTTGTATAGAAGAGCCATTAGTTTTATATTAAAATGGAACAGTCTAAGTGTTAACACTTTCCCACATACAGATGCTTTCTGTCAGTTCTGCAGAAACGACTTCTGAAAACATTTTGGCAAATGGAGAAATTGCTCATAATGTTGAGCAATTTCAACTTTTATCTCGGTGTTTTCAATTCTTTTCAATTATTATCTTTTCATTTATAGAGATTTTTCTTATTTTGGTTAAGATATTTTTAAAGTTGTCTGCTGCAGATATGTTGTATATTGGAAAGAGTTACACAGATATGTTTTCTCAGTCATGAAAGTGCAAACTATACTTTGCTACTGATGTTTTCACGTCACCTGCAGATTATTTTCTCCTTCTGTGGTTTCTGTCTATCAAGCTGAACTCTTGTTGATGTCATTGGCTTAATCCTTCCCACAAACAAAAAATCTGCAGCAGAGGACTTGGAAAACATTAAGTCGAAAAAATGGAAAATCCTATTAATGAAAGTTTAATTATTAAAAAAAATAGAGTTGAAAACATGGTGGCAAAAGGAGAAATTGCTTGTTTGGAGCAATTTCCTCTATTGTCATAAAGTTGTCAAAAGTTGTCTGCTGCACAGGTTACAGAAAGTGTCTACATGTGGGAAAGGGTTAAGATTTAATAAATAGGAGAGCTGTGAAAACATTTTCTATTTTGATGAATCTTCGTATAAACTATAACAAACATACTATAATGGTAGTCTTGTATGAACTATCACAAACATACTATAATGGTAGTCTTGTATGAACTATCACAAACATACTATAATAGTAGTCTTCTTCATTCTAATGGTTTGGTTTTATTAAATTTTTCATTTTGAAACTCTACGGCCATAGATTAAAATCAATATTAACTATCATTATGGAATACACAGTTCCCAGAACTACACTAATTACCTCCCTTGTCAGCCCTTTTGATATGCAAATTTGATCAGTAATAATAGAGTATAATAGAGTATATAAAATTAAAAAATATACTACAATGAGGAGCGGCTGAAGAGTTTATCATACATAATTCATTGAAGATTTTGTTTTATCTTTATAATGGCTGTCAATGGATATTTTAGTTCTGGGAACTATGATTAGTTTGAAACTAGTTACACTTTTCATGTCTTTTTCGATTATCTTTTGTTATTATATTTTCCAAGTTGGAGACTGTGGCTTGAATTCAACTTGAAATCAGGGAAAAGTGGAGTGATTTCTATTTTAAATATATGATTCAGTTGGAATAGTTCACCCAGGTGACATAAGATCATATATTTACAATCTATGAAGGATTTCATCATGAGCAATAATTTCTCAGTTCAGCTCACCTGACGAGGTTAGTTATTGTGATCACCTTTTGTCCAGCATTCGGCGTGCGTCGTCTGGCATACTTCAACATCTTCTCCTCTGTAACCAGTAGGTCAATTGGGATGAAACTTCACAGAAAGGAACTTTTTTTTTCTTCACAAACATTGATTCCTTCAAATTTTGTTGATCCTTGCAGAATTTCGGATTCCATGGCAACCAAAAGTAAAAAACCTTAAAATTTCCTTAGGTGAGCCTTAGATTCCTTCTGTCTTTCATGGCTATAGTGAAAACTTTAAAAAAAGATCTTCTCTAAAAGTCTGGCCAATTTTCCAATAGTTGTGCAGAAATGTTACTTGGTTGAAACTACCAGATTCCATCAAGCCATGTTGATGACCCCTAGCAATTTTGAGGTAATTCATTTAAAAGTCAAGGTCTCTGTGACCTTGAACACAAAAAGTTTGTCTGATTGCAGGAAGGTTAGGCATGACCAGTAAATGACCCCTATTGATTTTGAAGGTCACATTAACCTGAAGCATGTTTTGTGCATAATGTTTGACAAACATCTATCTCTTGTTATACTTCTTTCATTTTCAAAGATTTTTTAATATTTTTCCATGATGTTTTCAAAGTCATCTGCTGCAGATTTGTTGTATGTGGGAAAGGTTTAACTTTAATTGTTCTGTTTTAGCATGTTCTTATCTCAAGGAAACCCCTTGTAAGCTTTTCATTATATAGAGTAATCAGTATGCAGAAGAATTCAATACTATATAAGATACAGTCCGAGATCATTGTGAAACTGATCTGTTACTCTCTTTGTATATTAACTCAGATGTGTAGTTGTAAAAGATTTGTGCGGCTTGAGTCTAGTCTAGTTTTACCTATTCATGCTTCTTATTAATGGCATGTAAAAATAATATACTTAATTTGTGCCAGGTTTTTTTTCAGCACTGTTGTTCTGCTTTAATTGTTGATTAAATTTGACATTTTTATTTCCGCATGTGAAATGACAATTCACAAATTTTTTGTCAGGCAATGCTATCTATTTTTAACTGACCTGAGCATGAAGTGCTCAAGGTGAGTTATTGTGATCACCCTTTGTCCGGCATTTCACAGAAAGTATCCTTACATTGGCCTCAACAACAAAGTTTTTTTTATCCATTTAGAATTCTGGTTTCCATGGCAACCGAAAGAAAAAGCTTAAAAAAGTGTCCTTCTTAACCAGTCGGCTGATTGTCAAATAATATTGTAGAACTGTTACTTGGGTGATTCTCTCAAGCAATGTTGATTGGTAGAAGAACATGGCTGCCAGGGGATGGGGCTGTTTTGCCTTTTAAGACTGTAGTGGAAACTAAAAAATCTTCTTCTCCGAAAGTATCTAGCTTTTTTCTAAATAATTTTGTTGAAATGTTCATTGGCTGACCTTTAATCAGTTTCCTTCAAGCCATGTTGATTGGTCAAAAAACGTTGCCACCCAGGGATTTGGCTTTTTGCCCTATTTAGCTATAGCGAAAACTTAAGAAAATATTTTCCTCCTAAAAATAGGTGGTCGATTTTCAAATGATATTGTAGAAATGAACCTAGGGTGATTATTAGATTCTTCAAGCCATTTTGAAAAAACATGGCCGCCAGAACTTAAGGTCGAATTTTGAAATAATGACTGATACATAAATATTTCTTTGGTGACCTTTTAAATCATATTTATTTGACAAAGACAGACAACAAAGGGTGTGGGTTATTTCACATTGTGGTGGTAGAGCTATACTGGTCCTATTTGGCATCTTGTATTAGCAAAATGATATATTTTGGTTTGCGTTATTCAGAGAATGTTTCCAGTTTCCAGTTTCTAGGGTCATTTCAAATTCAACCAAACCTAAAGGGAAAGTACATTTGGTGGTCGTCTCTGAAAAGTTTTAATTCTATGTAGAACTTTGGCTGCTGCAGCACCAATAAGGGGGAAATATGCCAAAACTGTCAAATTCTTCTTCTCTGAATCTCACATTGACTAGGATACAACACTACATAATTATTATACCCCCAGATACATAGTATATAGGAGTCACGCTTGTCGGTCGGTCCGTTGGTCTGGACATTTCTTGTGAACACTATTTCTCAGCAACCCTTGGTCAGAATTCAATATAACTTCACAAGAATGATTGATACCAAGCCTAGTTGTGCATATTGTCGGCGTGTTGCACTGGAATTATTATCCCCCGCTTTTTCGAAGAAAAAAAGGGGGGTTATTAATTTCGGTTCGTCCGTCTGTCTGTCCGTCCTTCCGTCTGTCTGTCTGTCACACTTCGTTTCCGTGCAATAACTGCCACAAATGTGAACCATTTTTTTTCAAACTTGGTAACAAGGTTAAATGCCTTAAGGGCTAGGCCAAGTTCGATCGTCACTTTCGGCGGACTTTATTTAGTGGAGTTATGGCCCCTTATTTAACACAAAATGTTGTTTCATGCTGTTTCCGTGCAATAACTGCCACAAATGTGAATATTTTTTTCTCAAACTTGGTAACAAGGTTAAATGCCTTAAGGGCTAGGCCAAGTTCGATCGTCACTTTCGGCGGACTATATTTGGTGGAGTTATGGCCCCTTATTTAACACAAAATGTCGTTTCTTGCTGTTTCCGTGCAATAACTGCCACAAGTGTGAACCGTTTTCTTTCAAACTTAGTAACAAGGTTAAATGCCTTAAGGGCTAGGGCAAGTTTGATCGTCACTTTCGGCGGACTTTATTTGGTGGAGTTATGGCCCTTTATTTAACAAAAAAAGTCGTTTCTTGCTGTTTCCGTGCATTAACTGCCACAAATGTGAACCGTTTTCTTTCAAACTTAGTAACAAGGTTAAATGCCTTAAGGGCTAGGCCAAGTTTGATCGTCACTTTCGGCGGACTTTATTTGGTGGAGTTATGGCCCTTTATTTAACAAAAAAAGTCGTTTCTTGCTGTTGCCGTGCAATAACTGCCACAAATGTGAACCGTTCTTTTTCAAACTTGGTAACAAGGTTAAATGCCTTAAGGGCTAGGCCAAGTTTGATCATCACTCTTGGCGGACTTTATTCGGTGGAGTTATGGCCCCTTATTTAACAAAAAATGTTGTTTCTTGCTGTTTCCGTGCAATAACTGCCACAAATGTGAACTTTTTTTTTCAAAATTGGTTACAAGGTTAAATGCCTTAAGGTCTAGGCCAAGTTCGATCGTCACTTTCGGTGGACTTTATTTAGTGGAGTTATGGCCCCTTATTTAACAAAAAATGTCGTTTCTTGCTGTTTCAGTGCAATAACTGCCACAAATATGAACCGTTTTTTTTTTCAAACTTGGTAACAAGGTTAAATGCCTTAAAGGCTAGGCCTAGTTCGATCGTCACTTTCGGTGGAGTTATGGCCCCTTATTTAACAAAAAAAGTTGTTTCTTGCTGTTTCCGTGCAATAACTGCCACAAACTTGGTAACAACCTAGGCCAAGTTCGTTTAATTTACTCTGTAATACATGTTCAATAAAAAGTCTACTGACATGTTTAAACCTAACCTCAACATTTTCCTACAATATTTCCTGCAAGCGGGGGATATAAATTTCATGAATTTGCTTGTTTTTAAATGAGTTATGGCCCCTTGAATTTCTCATACATAGTTGGTCTATAGACATTTCTTGTGAACACTATTTCTCAGCATCCCTTGGTCAGAATTCAATATAACTTCACAAGAATGATTGATACCAAGCCTTGTTGTGCATATTGTCGGCGTGTTGCACTGGAATTATTTTTAAATGAGTTATGGCCCCTTGAATTTCTCATACATAGTTGGTCTGTAGCCATTTCTTGTGAACACTATTTCTCAGCAACCCTTTGTCACAATTCAATATAACTTCACAAGAATGATTGATACCAAGCCTTGTTGTGCATATTGTCGGCGTGTTGCACTCAAATTATTTTTAAATGAGTTATGGCCCCTTGAATTTCTCATACATATGTATATTGTCAGGCACCAGCTGGGGGTATTCATCACCTTCAGTGATATTTCTAGTTTTTCGTTATATTTCATTTTGATATCCTCACTATAGATATTAATTAGTAGAGAAAAGAGAAAAGTGTTATACATCTGCAGCTGATTATTTTTCAAACATATATTTATATCAAGAGAACAATCATTTCTGATACTAGCCTGATTTGAAAAATATTTGGCATACATTTTCAGTTATTAATAATTATAAAGACTTTACATTTATTTACAGTAAAACTGCATATGTTAAAGAGTCGTTATTTAATATGCAGTGGTCACTATTGCTGTCATTATGTCCCTGTGATAAAAAGTTGTCCCATCCCCTAATGGAAATAGATAAAGTAGCTTACGGTCATCAACACATAAAATATCCATTACCATTTAAGAGTCTTCTGCTTTGAAAACATCACTGGTAAAATAGGCATTATATGGAAAAAGGAGAAATTGACCCTTTTCAGCTTTCAGATACTGTTAACTTAAATTTTCACAGATGTTTTCAAAAAAGATAATACTAAAGATATATCATTCAATGAATCTTTTACCACATATAGACATATTCTGATACAGTTGCAGCAGACAATAAAGAAATCATTGTGGTAAAAGGAGAAATTGCTCATAATTAACAATTCTTTTTTTTTACCATGGTGTTTTTAACTTTTTTTTGATAATTATACTTTCATGAATTTTACTGTTAATATTTTCAAAGTCGTCTGCTGCAGATTTGTTGATTGTGGTAAAGTTTTAAGTTAAACAGTTACAAAAAACTGGTGTTAATCTGTTATTCTTTATTACAGTTGCTAACCCATTTGGAGGTGGCTCTGGCACATCTTTAACAACACAGACAAACATGGGGGGAGGTGGGGGGACTAGTAACCCCTTTGGAGGTCAACAAGCAGGGGCTCAGCCCGGGGGATTTGGGGCTTTTGGAAGCCAAGCAGGAGGTTTTGGTCAGGTTAGTGCACAACAAAATCCAGCAGTGACCTCTTCAGCAGGTCAGTTTGGACAATTTGGTGGAATGCAGAACGGGGGATTTGGAACTGTGACCTCAGCAGGAGGAGCTTACGGGAGTCAAACAAATACACAAGCTGGCTTTGGACAGCCGGGTCAGCAGCAGTTTGGTGCCCAGCCAAGTTTTGGCCAGCAAAAGCCTGCGGATGGGTTTGGAGGTATGCCCCAGGGTGCTGGATTTGGGAACCAGCCTACTCCTGGCTTTGGACAGCCTGTCCCAGGATATGGGGTCCAGCCACAGATGCAAGGGTTTGGTGCCCCTTCTGTTTGGGGTCAGGCACCCACATCAACATCAGCCAATCCATTTATGGTAAGTGAATCTAAACCTCTTCCCACATATGACAAATGTGTGGTTCTATATGTATACTGGCTGGTGTGGTTCTATATGTATACTGGCTAGTGTGGTTCTATATGTATACTGGCTGGTGTGGTTCTATATGTATACTGGCTAGTGTGGTTGTATATATATACTGGCTAGTGTGGTTCTATATGTATACTGGCTGGTGTGGTTCTATATATGTATACTGGCTGGTGTGGTTATATATGTATACTGGCTGGTGTGGTTCTATATGTATAATGGCTGGTGTGGTTCTATATGTATACTGGCTGGTGTGGTTCTATATGTATACTGGCTGGTGTGGTTCTATATGTATACTGGCTAGTGTGGTTCTATATGTATACTGGCTGGTGTGGTTCTATATTTATACTGGCTAGTGTGGTTCTATATGTATACTGGCTGGTGTGGTTCTATATGTATACTGGCTAGTGTGGTTCTATATGTATACTGGCTGGTGTGGTTCTATATGTATACTGGCTGGTGTGGTTCTATATGTATACTGGCTAGTGTGGTTCTATATGTAAACTGGCTGGTGTGGTTCTATATGTATACTGGCTAGTGTGGTTCTATATATGTATACTGGCTGGTGTGGTTCTATATGTATACTGGCTAGTGTGGTTCTATATGTATACTGGCTGGTGTGGTTCTATATGTATACTGGCTGGTGTGGTTCTATATGTATACTGGCTGGTGTGGTTCTATATGTATACTGGCTGGTGTGGTTCTATATGTATACTGGCTAGTGTGGTTCTATATGTAAACTGGCTGGTGTGGTTCTATATGTATACTGGCTAGTGTGGTTCTATATGTATACTGGCTGGTGTGGTTCTATATGTATACTGGCTAGTGTGGTTCTATATATGTATACTGGCTGGTGTGGTTCTATATGTATACTGGCTAGTGTGGTTCTATATGTATACTGGCTAGTGTGGTTCTATATGTATACTGGCTGGTGTGGTTCTATATGTATACTGGCTGGTGTGGTTCTATATATATACTTGCTGGTGTGGTTCTATATATATACTGGCTAGTGTGGTTCTATATATGTATACTGGCTGGTGTGGTTCTATATGTATACTGGCTAGTGTGGTTCTATATGTATACTGGCTGGTGTGGTTCTATATGTATACTGGCTGGTGTGGTTCTATATATATACTGGCTAGTGTGGTTCTATATGTATACTGGCTGGTGTGGTTCTATATATATACTGGCTGGTGTGGTTCTATATGTATACTGGCTGGTGTGGTTCTATATATATACTGGCTAGTGTGGTTCTATATGTATACTGGCTGGTGTGGTTCTATATGTATACTGGCTGGTGTGGTTCTATATGTATACTGGCTAGTGTGGTTCTATATGTATACTGGCTGGTGTGGTTCTATATGTATACTGGCTGGTGTGGTTCTATATGTATACTGGCTGGTGTGGTTATATATATATACTGGCTGGTGTGGTTCTATATGTATACTGGCTGGTGTGGTTCTATATGTATACTGGCTAGTGTGGTTCTATATATATACTGGCTGGTGTGGTTCTATATGTATACTGGCTGGTGTGGTTATATATGTATACTGGCTGGTGTGGTTCTATATATATATACTGGCTAGTGTGGTTCTATATGTATACTGGCTGGTGTGGTTATATATGTATACTGGCTGGTGTGGTTCTATATATATATACTGGCTAGTGTGGTTCTATATATATACTGGCTGGTGTGGTTCTATATGTATACTGGCTAGTGTGGTTCTATATATATATACTGGCTGGTGTGGTTATATATGTATACTGGCTAGTGTGGTTCTATATGTATACTGGCTGGTGTGGTTCTATATGTAT
Organism: Serripes groenlandicus; assembly: GCA_031761405.1. NCBI lineage: Eukaryota > Metazoa > Mollusca > Bivalvia > Cardiida > Cardiidae > Serripes > Serripes groenlandicus. Next base: position 66,496,563 of record JASEVX010000008.1, read on the forward strand.
ACTGGCTAGTGTGGTTCTATATATATATACTGGCTGGTGTGGTTCTATATGTATACTGGCTAGTGTGGTTCTATATGTATACTGGCTGGTGTGGTTATATATGTATACTGGCTGGTGTGGTTCTATATGTATACTGGCTGGTGTGGTTCTATATGTATACTGGCTGGTGTGGTTCTATATGTATACTGGCTGGTGTGGTTCTATATGTATACTGGCTGGTGTGGTTCTATATGTATACTGGCTGGTGTGGTTCTAAATGTATACTGGCTAGTGTGGTTATATATATATGTATACTGGCTGGTGTGGTTCTATATGTATACTGGCTGGTGTGGTTCTATATGTATACTGGCTGGTGTGGTTCTATATGTATACTGGCTAGTGTGGTTCTATATATATACTGGCTGGTGTGGTTATATATATATGTATACTGGCTGGTGTGGTTATATATGTATACTGGCTGGTGTGGTTCTATATATATATACTGGCTAGTGTGGTTCTATATGTATACTGGCTGGTGTGGTTATATATGTATACTGGCTGGTGTGGTTCTATATATATATACTGGCCGATGTGGTTCTGTATGTATACTGGCTGGTGTGGTTTTATATATATACTGAAGGCACAGGCTTCTTCAAATTGGTTCCAACAGTTAAAGGGTTAACCCCTTGAACTTCTTAGCTCTCTAACTTTCTTTGAAATTATCCAATCGTCATTAAACTTAGTGTGAATGTTGATATATTACCACCATGATGGTTGCTCAATAATGTGTTACTAGGGCACTTTTATTTCAACCTTTTCCCACATTCAACAAATCTGCAGCAGACGACTTCGGAAACATCTTTTTAAATGCATAATTTAGGAGTATACTTTAAAACATTAGTGTAAAAGTAGAAATTGCTGATTATAAAAGCACTTTGATTATGAACAATTTCTTCTTTTGCCAGGATGATTTCAAAAGTCGTCTGCAGGTGGGAAAGCGGTTAAAATATATATATATCTTGCATGGATGAGAAAACAAGCTTGTATTAGACATGATTTCTGCTACAGCTATGTCGAGACATAACGATGACTTGCATTGTGTTGGGAAAAAAATCCTAATTATGTACTTTTGTTGGCATTAATTGTTGCAGAATAATAATATATGATATTATAGGAAATGTCTACCTACATGTACTATCTGCTTTCAGGGCAATGCCACAGACTAGCCAGTTTACAGATTTTATTTCAGTATGTCTTTCGCATAGGACTTTCCCAATTAAACTATAACCCATATTATCAGCCAAATCAGTAATTTTGTTTTATTATAATAATGGTTTTAAAATACAATGCACTATTTAGCTCACTCGAGCATGAAGTGCTCAAGGTGAGTTATTGTGATCATCCTTTATCCGGTGTCAATTGTCCATCTGTTAACATCTCCTCTGTAACAAGTGGGTCAATTGGGATGAAATTTCACAGCACACATCCTCTCAATGTCCTCCCAAAAAATTGCTTCAAATTTTTGTTTCTAGTGCAACCACAAAGAAAATCTTTCGCGACTGACCCATTATCAGCTTCCTTCAAGCCATGTTGATTTGTCAAAAAACATTGCTTCCAGGGACGTGCTGTTTTGCCTTATATGACTATAGTGAAAAAACAAAATATTTTTTGGGTGACCCCCATCAAATTCCAGGGGCATAGACATATAGACAAAACTTTAAAAATCTTCTCCAACAAAATTATCTGGCTGATTTCCAAATTGTTCTGTAAAATGTTCTGGTGGGAACCCTCTATAAGATTTCTTCAAGCCATGTTGATTGGTCGAAAATCATGGCCATCAGGGGGCAGGGCTTTTTGTTGTATATGGCTATAGCGTAAACTTTGAAATTCTTCTTCTCCCAAAGTATCTGGCCGATTCCCAAATTTGTTTGTAGAAATCTTCCTTGGGTGACTCTACAAGCTCTTTTTGAGCAATTTCTTCTTTTGTCACTATGTTTTCAAAAAGCCGTCTACTGCAGAGGCGTCAGAAAGCGTCTATATGAGGGAAAGGGTTAAAATAGTCTTTTCACACATAGCCTCTTGATAATTAAGTTGTTTTAACAATTTAGCTTGTCAATGCCTGTACTATAGTACCCAATGAAATTCTTTTGTTAATTTTGTTTCTATTCCCACAAAATGCTGGCCAATGATAGCAAATAAATATTACGAAATATCATTCAATTGACTGTGATGATGATGTTTTACCACTTCTATTTTTTTACGAAACAGATTTCGCAAACTATCACACCTATGTAGATTATCAAGTTATATAACTCTATCCTGCATATTATTCAAGTTATGGTCCTTTTTTACTTAGAAATTCTGGTTAAAGTTTTGCGTACAACTAAATTAAGAATATATATCTCAGTATTTACTTGGTGCATTGCATTGAAACTTTATACAAGCCTACCCAACTATCACACCTATATATAATATCAAGTTAGATAACTCTATCCTGCATTTTATGCAAGTTATGGCCCTTTTTTAACTTAGAAATTCTGGTTAAAGTTTTGCATGCAACTAAATTAGGAGTCAATATCTCAGTATTTACTTGATGCATTACATTGAAACTTTCTACAATGCTTTCCGACTACCACACCTATGTAAACAATCAAGTGTGATAACTCTATCCAGTATATTTTGCTGGAGCCCATATCCTATAGTATTTACTTCATGCATGGCTTTGACATTTTATACAACCATTCCCAACTATCACACCTATGTTGATTTTCAAGTTGAATAACTCTATCCTGCATTTTATGCAAGTTAAGGCCTTTTTTGGACTTAGAAATTCTGGTTAAAGTTTTGCATTCAACTACATTAAGAGACCATATCTTAGTAACTACTAAATGCATTGCATTGAATCTTTATACAGCCCTTCCAAACCATCAAACCTATGAAAATAGTCAAGTTAGATAACTCTATCCTGCATATAATGCAAATTATCACCCTTTAAGAAATTCTGGTTAATGTTATGCATGCAACTACATTAGAGTCCATATCTCAGGAACGAACTAATAAGCGGTGTAATAGTCGAGCGCGCTGTCCTCCTATAGCTCTTGTTAAATACAAGTTTACAAGTATATAAATATTTCTTTGGTGACCTCAGTCATATTAATTTGACAAAAGATAGACAACATAGGTTATTTCACCTTGGGCCTCTTGTTTCAGCTTACCTGACTGCAAAATGGGTTATTTCACCTTGGGCCTATTGTATCAGCTTACCTGACTGCAAAATAGGTTATTGGATTTAACAAAACACATAACCTAGGTGAGTGATCCAGGGCTTTTAAACAAATGTATACAGTTTATTAATGGCTAGATTTGTTAGTTCTAGCCAATTCCCACATGGCTCATAGAGAGCAATATCTTCATTTGCAGCAATATTTTCAATTAATTCAATAATTGATCTTTCATTTTCCATATTTGTACTAAATATTTTCAAAGTTTTCTGCTGCAGATTTGTTGAATGTGGGAAAGGGCTAGTAAGTTTACCTCACCTAATCATGCACATTTCATGGCATATGTTCAAATCAATACGTTCCTTTATAGTACAGAGTGGATGTTCATTGCTGAACTTAATAAACCTGCAAAAGAATAGTCCTCGTAGTTGGTTTTAGAAATACATTGCATAGCCATGACAATCCTGACTCAGTCAACCCCCACCATGAAATGAAATCATTCAAACAATCAACTGCACATTATATTTGACAATATTTGGACACAATATCTTACCCCTTTTCCTTTAATTTGTATTAAACCTTTACCTCATATAGTTAACTTGAGACACCTTTTGAAGTACTTGGCAAAGTAGAAATAGTTCAAAACAAATTTCCTATTCTCATGATGTTTTCAACTCCATTGAAATTATTTTACTACCAATTCCCCAAATAAGAGAGGCATTTGATAAGATTATTTCGCTAATGGACTTCCATAGAAACCATGTTGCATAAGAGCATGGAAATTTCATGTAGTTGATTGTCAATGTTTGTTTTATATACCTGTAACATTTTGATTTAATCCAATTGGATTTTACCAAGATATTCTTATTGCTAATACACACTCATACATATATTGGCTCTACTGCAATGCTAAAAAGAAACTTTAATTAGAAAGAAAATTAGAAATCTTTGCAGGTTTTCTGAGTTGTGTTGCATACATGGTAGTTCTACTGACATTAGAACAGTTTTTTGCTGGGTTTATAAATTAACCTGCAAGACGGAAACCGTCCTGGTAGACCTGTTGTTGCAGCAATAAAGGGATACATTTCTGCTGTTTTAGCTTTGGCAGATAACTAGATCCACTGGCTGAAAGCCAGTCAATATTATGTCATGGTGAATTGTCTGTTGTGCATGCGTGCACTTTTTGCTTCAAACGTCTTCTCTCTTACCACTTGGCCAATTGGGATGAAACTTCATAGGAAGCATCCTTTTAATTCTTCTCCTTTTCAAATAATTTTGTAGAAATGTTCCCTGGACGACCCTTTATCAGATTCCTTCAAGCTATGTTGATTGGTCGAAAAACATGGGCGCGGGGCTAATTTGCCTTATATGGCTATAGTGAAAACTAAAATCATCTTCTCTGAAAGTGTCTGACCAATTTTCAAATAATTTTGTAGAAATGTTCCTTGGGTGGCCCACTATCAGATTCCTTCAAGCCATGTTGATTGGTCTAAAAACATGGCCGCCAGGGAGTGGGGCTATTTTGCCTTATATGGCTATAGTGCAAACTAAATGAATCTCCTCCGACGAAAGTGTCGGGCTGATTTTCAAATAATTCTGTAGAAATGTTCCTTTGGTGACTCTATAAGATTCCTTCAAGCCATGTTGATTGGTCAAAGAAACATGGCCGCCAGAGGGGGGGGCTATTTTGCCTTATATGGCTATAGTGAAAACTTAAAAATCTTCTCCTCCAAAAGCTTCAGGCCGAATTTCAAATAATTTTGTAGAAATGTTCCTTGGGTGATCTATCAGATTCCTTCCAGCCATGGTTATTGGTAAAACAAGTGGCCGCCAAGAGGCACAGCAAAGTACTTTGCATAATTCAGGTGAGCAATTCCAGGGCCATCGTGGCTTGCTTGTTTAATACAGCCATTTACAAAGCAGATGACTAGTAATTGTCTCTTTCTATATTTTCAGTCAACAGCCCAGCAATACTCGACACAGCCAACATCGGGAACAACCAACCCATTTTTGTGATACTAAAAAACAAAGCTATATGTTTATTTATGTATTAAGTCATTATGTTCAATTTTATTCTAATAAAAGAAAAAATGTTTGGCTTCAAAATTTGACAGAATTGGAAGAATGGCCAAAAGGAAAATGTGTGATTTGTTGTTACAAGGTAGCAGTTGAGTGTTTGTTTAATTAAAGACCTAGTCCAGACTTACCTCAAGTATAGAATCAATGTTCTGATAAGTAGAAATAAGGTAGTTTTCTTCTTATTAGATTTATGAGAATATTAGTTTTAAGCAATATGAAGTGCATGAATCTTTAAATTAATTCATTCAATTAACCCTTTCCCACATACAACAAATCCGATGACTTAAAAAATCATTGAATAGGATTGAAAACATTGTGGAAAAGTTGAAATTGCTCATTATGAGCTTAAAGTTGTCTGCTGCATTGGCATCAAAATGCTTCTGTGTATGTATGTTGGAAAAGAGTTTTTAAAAAAAAGGATCATTTTGCTTCTAAGATAAAGTTAATAATGTTAACCCTTTCCCTCATACAGTCATCTGCTGCAAATTTGTTGTAAGTGGGAAATGGTTACTAGATGCAAAGGTATAGGAAGGTAAATCCATGTTTTAATAATTCTGCTTGTTTGAAAGCATCTAAGGAAAGAATGGGAAATGTTGACAAATTACCTTTATAGTTCTATTTGAGAAAACACTCACCCTTACCCCCCAACACTGTTCTGATGACCTTTGAAGCAGACAACTTTTTGAAACAGAAAAAGGAGACATTGCATGTTTCTCCGTTTCTCATAATGTTGTTTAACTACAATGTTTATTTCAAAATGATTCTTTCTATTTTAAAGGTATTGGATTTGTTCACTTACGTTTTCAAATTGGGTGACTAACCACATCTTAATTAGTTGACAAGTTAAAGCGAGTTAAAATAGCTAAGAAACATCCTTGTCTTGTCCACAAGAGCTAATGGGATGTCCCTACAGCATCTGTTGTTACACTATTGGGCTGATCTAAACAAAAGTTTGCATGAACATGCCTTTGTTGGTCCTCTTTCAAACTTATTCAATTAATTAAATTCCATTCACAACTGGTTATGCGGCAGGGTAAAATGACAAAACTTCCAAGTTCTCCTCTGAAATGGCTGGTCTGATTTCAAGATAATTTGGCAGAATTGTTAATTGAAAAAGTCATTGGTTGGTTGAAAAATGGCCGGCAGGTGGCATCAGAAATGGGGTTAAATGACTAGAAGAATTTTCTCATGAAAGTGCTTTTCCGATTCAAGATAATTTTGCCAAAACATTCCGTAGGTTACCTTCTACATGATATGTTCATAATATATTGATTGGTTGAAAACATTGGTTGAAAACAAGACGAACATGTTCCTTTAGTGACCCTCTAGCATGATCGTTGATTTGTTCAACTCTTCCAAATACAGATGACTCTGCAGTTGACGACTTTTGAAAACATTTCACCTTTTGTCACATTTTTTGTCTGCTCGATATTACATTTTATGTGGGAAAGGTTTAATCCTTTTCCAGTTGTAGACACATTTTGTGAACCTGAAGCAAACAACTTTGATTCATTGTGGCAAAAGTAGAAATTTCTCATAATGAGCATTTTGCCACAATGTTTTCAACTTTATTTAATAATTATTTATTCATTTGAAGAGTTTTCGTAGATTTGTTTAAATGTTTTTAAGGTCATCTACTGCAGATTTGTTTTAACATTGTATGAATTTGCTGGTTCAGGCCCTCTTGTTTTGTAGAATGGGTTGGTTATGAAGATGATAATCATAATGTAAGAAAAGTTGGGGTCATATCTCAAACTGTAATGTAAATGCTCATTTAATATGTATATCATAAGTACTTAGATAATCTCTCCTTTCTTTTTATCTCACCTGAGCCCGAAATGTTTAAGGGGAGTTATTGAGATCGCCTTTTGTCCGGCATCCGTTGTGCGTCAACATCTTCTCCTCAGTAACCCGTGGGTCAATTGGGGTGAAACTTCATAGAAAACATCTTCTCAATGACCTCACCAGAATTCCTTCAAATTGTTGGGATCCATGCAGAATTCTGGTTTCCATGGCAACCAAACGAAAAGAGCTTTAAAATTCTTCTCCAAAACTGGTCAGATTTTCAAATGATTTTGTAGAAATGTTCCTTGGATGACCATCTATCAGATTCCTTCAAGCCATGTTTATCAGTGGAAAAACATGGCCACCAGGGGGGCGAGGCTATTTTGCCTTATATGGCTATAGTGAAAACTTAAAAAATCTTCTCCGAAAGCCATGTTAATTGGTTGAACTTAAAAAATCTTCTCCTCCGAAAGAGATTGGCCGATTTTCAAATGATTGTGTAGAAATGTTCCTTGGGTGAACCACTAGTAGATTCCTTCAAGCCATGTTGATTGGTCGAAAAAGCATGGTTGCCCGAGGGCGGGGCTATTTTACTTTACATGGCTATAGTGAAAACTTTCCATTGATTTGTTAAAAAAAAGTGGCGCTCTTTTGAGATCTAATTTTTTACCTAATGGCAGTGGAGCAATACTGGGCCTCTTTGGCCTCCTGTATAAGCTTACCTGAGCACAAAATGAGTTAATGTGGTTGGCATGACAAATCACATTGCATTAGTCAGGTGAGCGATCCAGGGCCATTAGGCCCCTCTTATTTTATAACATTGGAAAACATTGTGGATAAACCAGATTGCTCTGAACGAGCAATTTGTTCCTTTCACTATGTTTTGATTAAGGTTTGAAAACTGCTTCCAATGTTCTAGATGGTACAATGTTTTCCTGATGTTTTCATCAATACACAAATGACATGAGGTAATTGATCCTGTAATCAGTAACAATTTTATGTTTTTAGCCTTTGATGCCTTCGGACTCCTCTGCAGTCTTGTGAAAACATTATGGCAAAAAAGAAGTAATCAACGCTATCAAACGATCATACATTGTAGAGATTGATTTTTGACAGGACATTTTTAAAGGTCTGCTGCAGAGGTGTATATGGGAAAGGGTTTTGAAAGTTTTTTTGAAAACTATTTTCTTGCTGTATACATGAAAAGTTAACCCTGATGCAGCATCAAAGTCTGTGCAAGCCTGACCAGTTTTCTCTCTAAGCCTCCATCTCTAAAACAAATCTGAACCCTTTCCCATAAACAACAAATAGGCATCAGACGACCTTAGCTGTAAATGTTAGTATAATTATTGTAGCTACAAGAGAACTTGTGGAAAAGGGTTATCATATCATTCTGCAGAAGACCAAAAAGAATATATATATATATGACCGGAATATATTGAATGATCTGTGTTCTACACATAGTTTTGATAGGTTTATTAAATATTTTTTGTGTAAATTCACAAGGTCAATTTACCTAGAAATGTATAGTAAAATTGACCTTGTTATGCCTTCATCATACCACAGTTGAATTTTCACAGACAAAACATTTGTGTAAAATTATGCATGAGCATATTTCACAAAAAAATGAATAACCGGAACACTTTCAATGCTGGGCATTAACTCGTTATTTTGACAAGGGCAAACATAGGTATGGCACTTATAGCTTAAACCATTCCTACAAACAACAGATCCACAGAACACAACTTTGAAAACATACTCTTGAGCAAAAATACTGAAAATCTCTATAAATCATGTCTTATTTAATAAAAGATTGCTGCAGATGGGTCAAAATGTGTCTGTAAGTGGGAATTGGTTAATTATAGTAAGACCTCACTTAGTGGGCACATATTTTAATGACTCACGACTAGTCGAGTTCTGTTCATGTTTATAGTACATTATTTAATGACACACGACTAGTCGAGTTGTATTCATGTTTATAGTACATATTTTAATGACACACGACTAGTCGAGTTGTGTTCATGTTTTCAAAATAGTTCTTTGTATTATTATGTTAAGCTGTACATATATGACAGTTCTTACTCGAACAAATGCTTTGTGCAATGTGATATTGAGAAATAAATTCATTAAAGACTCTGAAAATAGTTTTGACATTTATCAGTCTTCTTGTTTACCATGCTAGTAGTCTGCTCCAATGGTGTTTGAAAGTGTCTGTAAGCCTTCCCAATATGAAGATGCATTTTTGATGACTTTTGAAAACATGAGGAAAAGGCAAAATTGCTCATCATATCAAGCTGTGATTACATACCAATGGACAAATATCAACATAATTTCACAGGATTGTTCCTTTGATGGTCCTCTTTCGAAAGTGTAAAAAGATTTAAAATCTAAGAAGAACTTTAGTGACTGCAGCATCACAAACCAAGGGGATGCACTAACATTAAAGTTCTTTTCCTCTGAATCCAGTTGTTAGATTCAAAGATAATTTGGTAAAAATGTTTCCTGGTGGCTAGCCTATCATCGGAAATCGGCTAACATGTTTTGACAATTGATTTGACTTCTATAGACCTTTTATAAAAAAAAAATAGAAACCCGGCCTTTAGCAAAAAAGCTGGCACATTTTTTGCTAGGGGGCCAAATCCAAAATGTCCGCCGAAGCCATTTTGAAAAATTGACTTTTGAACCAGAGCAGCTAGAATCAAGAATAAATCAACCACGAGGATTCCGATTCTGACATCAGTTTGATGCTAAAACATCACTTTGACCAAAATATCCAAGATGGCCACCAGCACCATCTTGAAAAATTAACGTTTGAGCCAGAGCACCTAGAATCGGCTATTAATACACTTTCTTTTATGAACAATAGCGACCTAATTTATGACGCGTCTGGAAGTGGTTCATATGTCGAAGCAGCGCTTTCTACCATTGGTGTTAGCAGTGAGCAACTTGTGCACAATGTGGCCGTCCGGCTCAGGGACGACATCAATTCAGTACAACTCGTCCCATGGCCGCCTAGGTTCAATGAGCTTAAGGAGAAAGGAAGAGCTCTCGACTCTCACGGTGCAGCTGCTATCTTCTTTGCGGGGTAAGAAGGGGGTCGATCTGTCTCCCAGCACACTCATCACACAGTATGTCACAAAGCGACCTACCACTACCACCATCAATGCCACCGTCACCCTTCATGGGATGACCTGTAGTAAGGAACTCGGTTGACTCATTGTACAAGCTTGGAATGGTATCTGCTACTCGAACGTTCTCCTCTTCCGTGATGTCTGGGCCATGCATGATCTCGAACGGTGTGCGGTTTGTCCTGACGAGATCACTGAAGGAAAACCAAGCATCAGTATCAAATGGATTTCTTGACATCAAAAAAAGATTTTCTGATATCAATAAATGGAATTTCTGATATCAAGAATTCGAATTCCTGATATCAGAAAATGAATATTTGATATCAGAAAATGTATTTCTTGATATCAGAAAATGTATTTCTTGATATCAGAAAATGTATTTCTTGATATCAGAAAATCGTCAGTACTTTTTTATATCAAAAATTCGATTTCTTGATATCAGAAAATCATTTTTTGATGTCAAGAAATCCATTTTCTGATATCAAATAATCTATTTTCTGATATCAAAAAATACTGACGATTTTCTGATAACAAGAAATACATTTTCTGATATCAAATATTCATTTTCTGATATCAGGAATTCGCATTCTTGATATAAAAAAATAAGGAATAAATAGTAAAACGGCGCCTCATATATCCGAGATGAAGGCGGTTAAACCGTACAAGACCATCCAGCGTGGTCAGCCGCCCATCTGCCCAAAGCCCGCTGCTTCCTCATCAAGTACAGAGCCTCCGCGCAAGCGAAGCATTATTCATGCACTTGCTCGCTCTGACGAAGATGGCGACCGCCCCGATGCACATACTCAAAGTATATCCACTTATAATGGGATCCATGCTTGTTGTAATGTGCATAACGATAAGAGAAAGGCATATTACCTCACGTCATATAGTCAAGCGCCGAACAAATATGTTGCATATGACGTCATGGACAAGCTGTCTACTATCATAGTCACTAAGCACATGCCATTCGCCTTCTTAGTTGGAGATCATTCGTGTACGTCCTCTTCACCAAGCTCAATGCTGAGAACTCAGCCAAGTACCATGAAAATTGGCCGTTCCTTGGTCCATTCCATTCACCGTGTGTGGTGATGAGCGCTATCTAAAAGCGATACAAGGGGAGTGAATTAGCAGAGGTACTCGTGACTGGAGGAGTTATTGCTGAGGGCTCTGTCGATCGTGCGTTGCAAGGCAAGCATTATAAGAGGGGACTGTGCTGTTTACGGCTCATGTATGAGGCACTCATCAGTCAGCTGGTGAAGAATAAGGTCATTCCCAAATTGGCTGTTAAGACGAAGGATATTCTTGAGATTCTGAGAGATATGACCTTCTCCCAAGAAAGTCGCGCTGCTTCTCATGTGGAACTGGAGAAGGATGCTGACTTTGCGAACCTCATCGCTAACCTCTTCACTCATTTGGAGGATAGTGACATGGTAGACTACTGGAGGGACTTCCAGTCCATGACAGACGCGCTAATGCAGAATGTGCACGCAGTCCATGTATGTAACTGGAACGAGTATGCCTGCTCTCTTCGCGCCATGATGCCATGGATTGTAATGTATTACAAACATAGATATGGAAGGTGGCTGCCTGACTTCTGGGCAATGCTGGCATTTCTCCCTGCTGACCAGGTCACCTTCCTTCGCAGTTGACTTCACCCATTCCATCACAGACAATCCCTACTCCAACATGACACGGGACATGTGGATCGAGTGCACCATGAACAAGGGCAGCAAAATGAAATATGGCTTGCTCTCCATCCTTCAGAAAGAGATGCAGCTGCTGGTGTACTCCAGAAATATGAACAAAGTAGCCAAGATCCGGGCAGCTCACAATGCCCTTGCCAACCAAAAACCAGCAAAGAGGAAGCATGGAATGCGGCAAGAAACGGATGCGAGAAGATAAGCAGTGCGTACAGGACCTAGTTGCGTGCATGCAATAATTTGACTCCTTCCCGTTTGACCCATCCTCAACACTTTACAGTCAGCCATGCTGCAACCGATGAGCTCATTGCGGGCTTCAACAAAGCCCTTGCTGCAGGAGTGAGGAAATTAACCCGCTTCTTGCGAGTCTTCAGTAAGAATACCTCCATCTATGCCTCAGTCTCTCAGTCGCAACAGCCATGGAGATGGAGTGGGACGCATTCAAGGCAGTGATCAACCTGGTTGAAGTCAGCAAATTAGTGGACCTCACTGAGTTGTCGAAGAATGTGTGGCATTATTCAACTGCAATGGCACATACAGGAAGACCCAGAAGAGTAAGCTCATCCAGAAATTCTCTCTGCAATATATAGATCTACAAGAACCATATATCGCTATCGTCGACATTGGAATGATCTGGAGGATGGCGACTCCTTCAGCAGAAGACCGACAAACGCAAGATGGTACACCATACAAGTGGTCGGAATATGTACACAAGCTGGCATCCATCGTCCTTTCCCGACATGGAGAGGCTAAACGTCATCTATGTGAACGACCCGTACGACATAGCATACTCAACTAAAGATGACGAGCGAGACCTGAGGCTGACACTATACTATTCTCCACTTACGCACTTCTGCGCGAGTCAGGTTGCAGTGACCCTGATGTTATTGATGCAGCTGATACCGATGCCTATGTCTCGGCAGCAGTCATCTTCCCGGTATGCTTTGTATGAAGAGAAAGGAGGGCATGGTCTCCTGTCTCATGGCCTGGTGATTGACGAGATGGCAGATTGTATTGTACAGCTGCACTGCATGACAGATTGTGATGCAAACTCGGGCTTCTACGACAAAGGTAAGATGTCCCTGTATGTCGAAGTGGCGAAGAGCCCTGTGGCGCGATGGTAGATCTCGCGGTGTGGAGATGATCTTGTCATGGAGGAGGACGTGCTAGAGGAACTCTTCCACTTCACACGCGATGTCGTCTATGGCGACAAGAAGAGTACTTCTATGGCTGAGGCTCGCGCTGTGAAGTGTGCGCAACCATTCCCTGAAGAACCACCCTTCTCCACTCGGTCATGGCTGGGGGTTGGTCGATGTTGCCCTGCTCTCCCGGGAAACATACCTGCACAAGAACAGGCTGAACACAGCGAAGACGATGAGAACGATTCTCATGATGAGGGAGACAATGATTCGTCGGAATCTGAGGCTTCCGAATATAGTGTGGCAGAAAGATCCGATTCAGATTGATCATATCTCTTTCATTCTTATATTACAGAACATTATTGTATTGCCGCTTATTGGTGACGTTTAAATTAGTTTCAGTCATGCTAGTATTGTGAAATATGAAAGTTTCATGTTCAGTATTTGTTATACATTGTATACATGTTTTAAATTACTTCATCTGATAAAAGTTACAACTTTTAAAAAAAATATATGTTATATATATAATTAGTTTTGTTGTTACGTATCACTCCAGCGTATGGCAGCCATCTAGCATATCTTTGTCAAAATGATATTAGAACGTAAACGTGATGTCAGAATCGGAATCCTCGAGGATGATTTAGCTGGAAAAAAGTGTATTTATAGCTGATTCTAGGTGCTCTGGTTCAAAAGTAAATTGTTCAAGATGGTGCTGACGGCCATCTTGGATATTTTGGTCAAAATGATGTTTACGCATCAAACCGATGTCAGAATCGGAATCCTCGTGGTTGATTTAGTGGAAAGGTGTAATTTTACTTGATTCTAGCTGCTCTGGTTCAAAAGAAAAAAAAATCAAAATGGCTTCGGCGGCCATTTTGGATTTGGCTCTAAAGCAAAAAATGCCGGCATTTTTGCTAGGGGCCGGGTTTCTAAATGTTTTTATAAAAGTCACATCAATTGTCAAAACAGAGAATGGTCACGGGATTGAGATTCTGGACCCAACTATCTACATAACATAGCCACAAGGCTCATTGTAAAATAAACTTAAAACTTCAAACAACATCTCTTCCTTAACCACTGGTCCGATATCAGCCTTTGTAGTTTCTTTCTCCTATTGAATTTTCCCCAATGATAGCAGACAGCTACACAAAAGCATAACTCGGTGATCATTTTAGGGCCATATTGACCCTTCCTTATGCAGACACGTTTTTGACACTTCTGTACCAGAAAATATAATGGGGAAATGGGGAAATTGTTAATAATTTTCAACTTTATTCAATAATAATACTTTTGATTATTGGGATTTTCCATATTTTAGTTTAGATATTTTCAGTAGTCTGCTGCAGAGGGTTAAAGAAATTCAAATGAACAAATATATAGACCACGTTACACAAGGCATAGAATGTTTATTTAATCCAGTTTAATTTGATATAATTAATACACTAACGATTCCAGTATTTATATACAAAGCTATAAAGAAACTAATACATTTTATATTATCCCAATAAGGCATATGAATTGTAAAAATCAACCACAGGGGATTCTCAAGAAGTGTAGATTCATACATCCTGCACATTTGGGCAGACCAGGGACATAGATATTATCTATGTCCCTGGGCAGACTGATATGGTTCTACACTGTTTTCCAGTTAGTCACATGAGGACTATGCTTCAAATATCGTGGATGCAGACAAATCTTTATCTACTGATGTATTGAATTCACAAATATTTAAACTGGGTCTTATTCTCTCTCACTTCATGTAACTAGTAGGGCTATAATGTAACCCTTTGAAGGCTGAACTTTTATAAAATGGAATAGTCCAGTTTTTGCATTTGGAAGAGTCAATAGTAAATTTAAGGAATATCAAGATAAAATGTTGAGATAAACAGTCACCAGTAAAGAGCCTGGTAGACGGCCTTACAAAATCAGTTTAAGCATATAAAAGGTTAAATTTGGTTTTCCGTTTCGTCAAGAAGTGACCAACATCATTTCTGTAGGATAGGGGTTGTAACCGACCCACATGCAGACATGTTTTGATGTATCTGCAGCAGAGAGCTTACGGATTGTGGCAACAGAAGAAAATGAATTGTAAGCAAGTTCTCCTATTGGCAAAATGTATTTCAAACTTGGTCAGCTGTAGATGTGTCATGCATGTTAGAAATATATTCGAGTAGGTATTAGATGTAACATGGTAGGCATATATCATATTTGACTGCATATATCATACTTTAGTCAAATATCTTATTCAAGTAGGTAATAGATGTAACATGGTATTATGTCAAGTATCTTGTTTGGTTTTTTCCTCCCTTATCTTTTCCTTTTCAATCTAAAGATCATTTTGGACTTCAAGCTTTACCAAAACTGTCTCATGGGGGTGTTTTTTCAATGAGATTGAAATGCACTATAAGCCCCCAATGAAGTTATGGCTAGGCTATTTATAAAAACTGACCTTTACCTTTGACCTACATCCAAGCTCCTTTGGCTCTGAACCTTTGTATGATGAAATACCGCCCAGAAACCAAAGTGCGAGAGCAAACAGTTGTCCCAGCACTTGACACTGAAGCATTCAATGAAATAATGAAAGTGCTAGAGAGATGACGTTGTTTTGTGCATACAAATGTCAATGAGACCGTGACCTCTGACATTGGTCCCTGATAGCGAACTTGTCTGAACTCCCGTAACACTGAAACTTTGTATGAAGGAATCCCAACCACAAATTAAAGTGCTTCAGTAATGATGTTTTTTCATAGACATATTTTAGCTGATATGAGCTTAACCTTTGACCTAGGTAGTTGAAATGTGTACTCGTCAAAGCTTCATTGAAACTTAACCTCTGCAGGAAGAATCCCTCAATTCCGCCAATAAAATATAATGCTATAATGATAACCTTTCTTACAGATAGATCAATGGTAGTAACATGAAAAGGTTAATTGATAAACCCTTTTCCACATACATATGATTTCTCACGCCTCTGCAGTAGACGACTTTTGAAGACATGAGAAATTCCCCCTTTTGTCACAATGTATTCAAATCTATAAAAGTATTATATTTCAATTTAACCCTTGCCCACTAACAAGAAATCTGCAGCAGACTTTGACTTTGAAAACATACCCAAACAAAATTTGGAAGCTCCCTTTAAATGAAAGGACAATAATTGAATAGAATTGAAAACATGGTGACAAAAGGAGAAATTGCTCATTTTGAGCAATTTCTTCTTTTGTCGCCATGTTTTCAAAAAGCTGTCTGCTGCAGAGGCATCTACATAATGGAAAGGGTTAAAGGATTTTGAATATTTGGCCAAGATCATTTCAATGCAATCTACTGCATATTTGTTGTATGTGGAAAAGGGTGTAAACATGAATATTTTTGTGACATGTTAGGGTATGGAGAAAATGGAAATGTTTTCCCTTCTCCAAATAGACAATGTTTGTTACTTCATTTTGCTATAATTATCTTTTACCACTGGTGACAAACTGGTTTGTATAAAACCACCTATTTGAAAAACAAACAATGTTTATAAGTACCTTGTTTATTATATACTCAAATCGTAAGGATTTTTGTCTAAAAACCAAACACCTTCAAAGTACTTAGGTGATTGTATTGTGAAATTGTATTTTTTTCATGTGATTATGTAAATGTGTTAGGCACTGTATTTGGCATATTTCCATATAGAATGGAATTAAATCCACAAATGGTAACTAAGTTTTGACTCTCTAATGTTATAACTGGAAAAGCTTTGCTGTTCCATGAGACCGTCCCTATCACACGTTCCCACTCACATATTGACACAATTCTATTAAATAATTATATTTAGTTGATCAGAGATTTTCTATATTTTTACCTCAGTCAATGTTTCCTAATTTATCTGCTATAGTTGCTTCTGTGAGTGGGAAAGGGTAAACTCTTATTACATGTTATGACATACAAGGAATGATTTATAGAAAGATTCGTTGACCCGTGAGGCTGGCTGGAGAGAGGAATGCATGCGGAGAGACCAGGAACACAAACATTAACCGCACTCTTGTTTCACCGTACGAAGGATCAGATTCGTCTGATATGTTAGGTAGTTGGCACTCAGAAACACACTCTGATTTCTGGAAATAAACAAGAACAATAATGAACTATCTACTTTATCTAATAATCTTATTGTCTGCTCTTAAAACATACCTGAGGAAACAAAGTGACATCTGGACAAACAGAAGTTCATATTCTATCTTGATACCTTAACGGAGTCAATTAATGGTCAATTATTATACTGATGAATAGTGTGACCAATTTGAACTTGGTTGAAATATTATACTGATAAATAGTGACCAATTATAACTTGGTCAATATATTATACTGATAAATAGTGTGACCAATTATAACTTGGTCAATATATTATTATACAAATGAATATAGTGTGACCAATTAGAACTTGATCAATATATTATACTGATAAATAGTGTGACCAATTACAACTTGGTCAATATATTATTATACAAATGAATATAGTGTGACCAATTAGAACTTGATCAATATATTATACTGATAAATAGTGTGACCAATTAGAACTTGGTCAATATATTATTATACAAATGAATATAGTGTGACCAATTAGAACTTGATCAATATATTAAACTGATAAATAGTGTGACCAATTATAACTTGGTCAATATATTATTATACAAATGAATATACTGTGACCAATTAGAACTTGATCAATATATTATACTGATAAATAGTGTGACCAATTAGAACTTGGTCAATATATTATTATACAAATGAATATAGTGTGACCAATTAGAACTTGATCAATATATTATACTGATAAATAGTGTGACCAATTAGAACTTGGTCAATATATTATTATACAAATGAATATAGTGTGACCAATTAGAACTTGGGTCAATATATTATACTGATAAAAAGTGTGATCAATTAGAACTTAATTGAAATAATATTCTCATAAAGATTGTGACCAAATGTTGGGGAATATTGAAAAAGGGTTTATCATGTTGGAGTGGGGAAAAAGGTAATTTAATAAGATTTGGTCTCCAGACATATTGTGACCCAAGTTTTGATAAGATTTGGTCTCCAGACACAACTTGACCCAAGTTTTGATAAGATTTGGTCTCCGGACATATTGTGACCCAAGATTTGATAAGATTTGGTCTCCAGACATATTGTGACCCAAGTTTTGATAATATTTGGTCTCTGCCATGGACACGATTTGGCCCAAGTTTTGATTTGACCCAAGTTTTGATTGGACCAATGAGACAGTTAACAATTTTATGTGGAACTGTCCTCCAACAGCGGGTATAACAACACTATAACTGACTTATAAGAGAAAATGATTGACAGCATTTCCTGCAATTTTTTCAACTCTGTATTCAAATTATACTAATATTATGTAGTTTTTGCCACCAAAAAACAAGCGCAATAATAATCTGTTAATTTTTTCCAAATATCTCTTTTATTTTTATTTTTTCCTAACCACTTTCCCTCATATAAATTAAAAAAATGTTGACAAAAGGGGAAATTGCCACTTTTTTTTTAACTCATTTCAACTTGCATAATAAGTTGCATTTATAGATATTTTTTTTTTTATGTTTTTGCCTTTCTCTGCCACCTGCTCAACATAATATAAAATCAATAGTAAACCCTTCAAAATACAACAAAGAACAAAATGCGTAAAAGTACTATATATATATGAAAGGAAAAGTATAATTAGTAAGTAAGAGTCAGTGAATGAAAGATATTTTCTTGATAAATTCGAGAAATTTCTCCGTTTGGCATATGATCAGCCATCTACATCAAAAGGGCAAAATCATATAGCATCGAACAGTACCAAGCAATAAAGCATGACAAAATTATAATAACTTTTATTTATAGTAAATTGCTATCACCAGAGATACAGTTAATTCCTCCCTACACTCACAGTAACAACATATTTTATATACAATATGTATACAATCTTGTGCAATTATATACAATAGCATTTTGACAATCAAAGCGCCAATGGCACTGTAGTGGCGATCGTATGGAAAATCCTGCAAAGTAACAAGCAGTATATCGGTGTAGGGCTTGCGCTTTTCAATAATAGTGCACTATGGTGCGGATCAATTTGAGAATGTATCAACCCTGCATCTGTTGACAGTAGAATAATGTTAGTTTGCCAGAATGTTGTCTTGGTGATTGTTTAGTAACGTTCTGAAACTGGTCATGATGTGTTCAAAATTAGGCCATTCCAAATTTTTGAAAAATCTAGTTGGTACTCGATAGACTAGCTACTGCTTTGGCTCATTAGAATGGCTATTTGTAATCTAAATTGTTCGGGTAATCACATGTTCATCAACAGGTCGCTAGGCCATATTAAGATGAAATATTGTGTACGCTTTAGAAATGACAAAATTATCAAGAAAGGAGAGAAAACAGTATACATTAGTTTGGTGTTTGTTTCAATGATGTCCGATATTAAACAGGTCTGTTTAATTTAGTCCCTTCACATTGCATGATTGAGGATTGTCAGAGACATATAAACACAGTGTATTTATATGTCTCTGAGGTTGTTAAACTGCTTCGAAAAATTTGAGTGCAAAAACAAACACAAAACATGCACAAAAAGCAAAATTTCACTATTTGCCAAACTGTTCAATTTATAAAAATATAGGCATATATTATAATGCTCGATCTCCAAACTAAATAAGGCTACACTTTCAGCATTGATTGCTAATTGACTCTAGAACGTGCAGACGTGTATGTATACATAACGTGTGTACATACTGACATCGTGTGTCCTTTAAACCTTTGTAAACCAGTCTTATCATCTAGACGCTTTCATATATTTAAACAACTACAAAATGAAGCGTTTATAATGTTAAGATTTAAGAACTCGCGAGCTATTTATAGAACCTTTTGGAACTTCCAGATTTGAGTATCATCAGAGTTATTTGCCGTTATTTGCAAGGCAGAACGCGCAATGATATTTATTATCTGCCAAATCATGACGAAGATATTTTAACTCTATGTAGATAATGTCTCGATAAAACTCAAATATTAGTAATAATCTGGTACCAAAGTAGCACTGACATAATTATTAGTTATCGCGTATCTGCATCAATGATGGAACTATAACGGATGTGAGTAAATTAGTTTGCAGTAAGGAAAATAAATATCAACCGATTTTTCAAAACCGACTATGTAAATATTGTTCGTTGTTGTTGTTTCTGTTAGCATTGTGGCGATTGTCAGACCAATCGCCACAAAAATTGGACGTTTGATACATAAAGCTGTAAAAGGGTTTTTTAAACCAGCAAGCAACCCCCAAAAGTTAAAGGATCATGGCTTGAAAATAAGAGTTCATCCTAGCTCCCTTAACATAAACATGAAAAAATACAGTCCATAATTAAAAGTGATATGATGTCTTTTCATTCACACTGTAGGCTACTTATAGCAACATAGGTTGGTAAAAACAAACTAATCCAAGCTCTCTTAACGCCGATTCTATGTATGTAGTTTGAAATAATTCCAACCAGATAGTGCTTGCGCGATGACTTCGTTTCATTCACACAATAGACTATTTACAGCAACTATAACCTTGACCGTAGACATAGATTGGTGAAGCACAAACTCATCAAAGCTCATGTAACACTAAAGCTCTATGAAGTATAAAGGAAGTCTACTCTCAAATGTGTACATACAGTAGGCTATTTATAGCAACCGTGACCTTTTATCTATGTCAGTGAAATGCAAACTCGTCCAAGAAACGCCAGTGCTAGTAGTTTCTTACACACAGAAATGCCAGTGTTTGCGTAAAGACATTGTTTCATACACACAGATACACTAGTGCTAGCATGAAGACATTGCTTCGTACACACATAAATGCCAGTGCTAGAATGATAACATTGTTTCATACACACAGAAACGCCAGTGCTAGCGCAAAGACATTGATTCGTACACACAGAAACGCCAGTGCTAGCGCAAAGACATTGTTTCGTACACACAGAAATGCCAGTGCTAGCGCAAAGACATTGTTTCGTACACACAGATACACCAGTGCTAGCGCAAAGACATTGTTTTGTATACACAGATACACCAGCGCAAGAGCTAAGACATTGTTTTGTACACACAGAAATGCTAGTGCTAGAGCGAAGACATTGTTTTGTACACACAGAAATGCCAGTACTAGCACAAAGACATTGTTTCGTACACATAGACTATTTATAGCAACTGTAACCTAGGTTTGTGAAATGCAAACTTGTCAAAGCTCCCATTACTCTGACGCTTTGTATGAATAATGAAGGACAGTAACCTTTTCCATGATACAGATTATTATAGACAACTCTCATTTTATTGAATTTATAATGGTAGACAGATGTTTGGATATCTTAAACATAGGTGCTTCCATATCTATCTGTTAGCTCAAACGTGAGGAAATAATTAAGGATTCCTAATTGTCCGAAGTTCGTTTCAAATGATCTTTAAAAGTGGTTGATAGAAATCAACTGCCTACCACTGTAAATTCAACAAATTGGCTCAGCTGCATGCATTTGAAAATAGTGTGGGAAGAGCATAAATTACTTCAGTAAGTAATTTCTGCTTTCCCAGCAAATATTTTAAACTCAAAACATACATCTACTTATTGAGATATTACACTTATTCCCTCAGCTTTTTCAAAACAGAAATCATACATCCAATCCAACCTTCCAAATTTCCCCAAATTGTTTTTAACCCTTTCCTTCATATAGACGCTTTCTGACGCTTCTGCAGCAGACAGCTTTTTAAAAACATAGTGACAAAAGAAGAAATTGCACAAAACGTGCAATTTCTCCTTTTGCCACAATGTTTTCCACTTTTAGTCATAGGTTATCCATTTAATTAAAGAGATTTTCTATTTTTTGAATAAATATGTTCAAAGTCGTCTGCTGCAGAATTGTCGTATGAGGGAAAGTGTTAAAACAGAAATCATATAATTATCATAACTTAGGATTCTATGAGTTTGTTATCAGTTAAACAGTTTATTCCTTTCCCACTTGCATACATATCTGCAGCAGATGTTTTCAAAACATTCATTGTGAGCAATTTCTCTTTTCGCCATAATGATTTGTTACATGTGGGAAAGGGTTAACAAACAGAGCATTTGACAACATGCAGTGCAATGGAATTTTAACAGCTAATTATTGCAGGTGACAGCATATTATACCTTACCTGAAGAGATCTGGATTATAACTTGTGAACCCAAAACCTAAGCAATTTGCTACATAACCCATGCCCACATTGTTGACAGGGAAACAAGGCCTAGTAAGCCAAATTTGTCTTTTTTAACCCTTTCCCACAAACAAACAAGAGTGCCTAGATGGCCTTAAATTGATCACCTGAGTTATAGTATAGTAGCAAATGCTAATGCTAATAAAGGTGAACATTTGATCAAGAGTGGGAATGAACTGCAAATGAAACAGCTTATCAGTAAAGGATATTTGTAATAATGCATTAAATCTTTGCACAATTTCAAAGAGGACTATCACAGGAACATTTCTTTGACGTTTGGTTGATATTGGTACATTGGTTTGAGAGGAGATGTTGTTTGAACCTTAAAGTTCCTTTTGCCCTTTTCTGCTGCCGCCTAGCAGCTATCTTTTTCAACCAATCAATATGGCTTGAACAAAGTATGTACAGTGTAATCAGACGAAAACTTTAATAAGAATGGACTATTCAGTTTTGTCATTTTGCCCCTTTTCCGATTTTGTCTGGCGGCTATGTTTTTCAACTAATCAACATGGCTTGAAGGAATTTGATAGAGGGTCACCCTTGGAACATTTCTACAAAATTATTTGAAAATCGGCCGGACACTTTCAGGAGAAGATTTTTTTTAAGTTTTCACTATAGCCATATAAGGCAAAATAGCCCCGCCATCTGGCGGCCATGTTTTTTGACCAATCAACAATGCTTGAAGGAACCTGATAGAGGGTCACGGGCCCAAGGAACATTTCTACAAAATTATTTGAAAATCGGCCTGACACTTTCGGAGGAGAAGATTTTTTAAGTTTTCACTATAGCAATATATATATATAAGGCAAAAAAGCTGCACCCCCTGGTAAGGTTGTATTTGCGCATGGTTAAACCTGATCATTTTCTTTTGAAAACAAAATGTGAAGTTAGTATTCTCAGAGATCAAAATCTGGTGATGTTTGTAGGATTAACTTAATCTTCCATAAAAATAAAGTTAATTTAAGTGAAATTAATTGTAATCTTTATATTTGTTAATTGACAACATTGGTTTGTGAATGTAGGGATTAATTATCTGAATTATTTTGATAAATACAGACAGGAGATTGCATGTAAAGGTAGTGGATAAATTTAGAGTTTATCTTAAACCAACTTTCTCCTCTTATTTCTTGGCTGTCATTTGTGCTGGTATGTACAGACATTTTTATTATTAACATAAATATTTCGTCAAATCACAGCTTCCTCCCTTTCTCAGGTTCTCCTCCTTTGCTGACATCTTCAAATTATCCTTTCCAAACATACCTTTCTTTAAAGTATATTAATAAACAAGAGGCCCAGCCAGTATCCCTCCACTGCCATTAATTAGGCAAAAATTAAATCTCCAAACAGCCCCGCCCCCTGGTGGCAATGTTTTTTGACCAATCAACATGGCTTGAAGGAATCTGATAGAGGTCACTCTTGGAACATTTCTACAAAATTATTTGAAAATCAGCCTGACATTTTCGGAGAAGAAGTTTTTTTAGTTTTCACTATAGCCATATTTATAAGGCAAAATCGGCCCTCCCCCTGGCGGCCATAAAAAAGCTCCGCCCTCTGGTGGCCATGTTTTTCTACCAATCAACATGGTTTGAAGGAATCTGAAAGAGGGTCGCCCAAAGAACATTTCTACAAAATTATTTGAAAATCGGAGAAGATTTTTTAAGTTTTCACTATTTTTTTCTTTTGGTTGCCATGGAAACAAGAATTTTGCATGGATCCAAACAATTGAAGGAATTTTAGAAGAGGACAGTGAGAGGATGCTTGCTGTCAAGTTTCATCCCAATTAGCAAAGTGGTTATGGAGGAGAAGTCGTTTGAAGCAAAAAGTTTACGGAAGCACGGACACACAACAATTCGCCATGACATTAGCTCGACTGGCTTTAAGTCAGTGCAGCTAACAAGAGAGCAATGATGGCCCTAGTTCGCTAACCTGAATTATGCAACGTGAATGCTAATGCAAAACACATCGACAATTATTCTGAAAAGATTCGAAATGTTAACAAATTTTCTTTCATTTGGCCTAGTGATCTATATTTGTTTTACCTGATACCATATTCCAACATGGACTAGATATAATCAAGACAAACATTCTGACAAAGTTTCAACTTGCTCAATGTAAAACTGTGGCGTCCGGAGTTTGAACAACATTTTCCTTTATTGACCGAGTTTCTGACCTAATATGACCCATATTCGTTCTTGACCTAGATATCATTCAGACAAACATTCTGACAAAATTTCAAGCTGCTGCAGCCAAAAATGCAGCCTCCAGAGTGTTAACAAGAGTTTCCATCAATTTGGCCTAATGACCTACTTTTTGAGCAGGCATAATCTGTATTCAAGCTTGGCCTAGATATCATTAAGATAAACATTCTGACCAAATTCGAAGCTGCAGAAGCAAAAAATGCGGCTTCTACAAAACTTCCCTTCAATTTGGCTTAGTAACCTAGTTTTTGAACAGACATGACCAATATTCGAACTTGGCCTAGATATCATCAAGACAAATATTCTGATAAAGTTTCAACATGCTTAAGTTAAAAATGCAATATCCAGTGTTAACAAGATTTCCTTTAATTTGACCTAGTGACCTAGTTTTTGAACAGACATGACCAATACTCAAACAAGGCCTGATAATGTTTCAACATGTTCAAGAGGGCCAAGATGGCCCTAAATCGATCACCTGAATGATAGTTAATTAGAAGCAAATATTTAACTGCAAATATCTGTGAAAATTTGATCAGGAGTTCAAATGAAACTGCAAGGAGTGGACACTCAGTTAAAGAAATAGTTTATCAGTAAAAGCCATTTTTATCTTGAAATCTAACAAGAGCTTTCTCAATTTCTGATGCTGCAGCAACAAAGGTTCTACACAGAATGCAAGTCTTTGAACAATTTTGAATGAGGACCATCACAGGAACATTTGTAGCTAAAAGTTCAATTTACCCCTTTTGTGATGACGCGAGGTTGCTATGATTTTGTAACCAATCAAAACGGCTTGAACAAATTAAGTAGAGGATCACTGAAGTAAGATTTCTATTCAATTTCCTTAATATCAGACAAGAACTTAAAACAAGAGGGCCATGATGGCACTGGAATCGCTCACCTGATTTTTTTTTTTTCACTTTAGCTATATAAGCTCCGCCCCCTGGCTGCCATAGTTTCCGACCAATCAACTTGGCTTAAAGAAATCTGATAGACGGTCACCCTAGGATCATTTCTACAAAATTATTTGAAAATCGGCCCGACACTTTTGGAGGAGAAGATTTTTTAAGTTTTCACTATAATGCAAAATAGCCCTGCCCACTGGCGGCCATGTTTTTTGACCAATCAACATGGCTTGAAGGAATCTGAAAGTGGGTCACTTAAGTAACATTTCTACAAAATTATTTGAAAATCGGCCCGACACTTCCGGAGAAGACGATTTTTGAATTTTTCACTATAGCCATATAAGGCAAAATAGCCCCGCCCCGCCCCTGGCGTTTTTTTTTGGACCAATCAACTTGGCTTGAAGGAATCTGATAGAAGGTCATCCAAGGAACATTTCTACAAAATTATTTGAAAATCTGCCAACCAGTTTGGGAGAAGAAGATTTTTTAAGTTTTCACTATAGCCATATAAGGCAAAATAGCCCTGCCCACTGGCGGCCATGCTTTTCGACCAATCAACATGGCTTGAAGGAATCTGATAGTGGGTCACTTAAGGAACATTGCTACAAAAATTATTTGAAAATAGGCCTGACACTTTCGGAGGAGAAGATTTTCACTATAGCCATATAAGGCAAAATAGCCCCGCCCCCCGCCCCCCCCCCCCCCCCCCCCCCTGGCGGCCATGTTTTTTGACCAATCAACATGGCTTGAAGGAATCTGATAGAGGGTCATCCAAGGAACATTTCTACAAAATTATTTGAAAATAGGTCTGACGCTTTCGGAGGAGAAGATTTTCACTATAGCCATATAAGGCAAAAAAGTTTGGACATTTTGCCCCCTTTCTGATGCCGCAGCAACCCTGGTGGCCATGTTTTTCAACGGATCGGAAATATTTGAACAATCTTGGTAAAGGGTGCCCAAAGGAACATTTGTGCAAAATAATTTTCAAATTGGGCTTATACTTTTGGACAAGAAGATTTTTAAAGTTTTAACAATGCACATATAAGAAAAATAAACTCCGCCCCCTGGCGGCCATGTTTTTCAACCGATCAGAAATATTTGAACAATCTTGGAGTGCCCCAAGGAATATTTGTGGAAAATAATTGTCAAATCAGGCCAGTACTTTTGGACAAGAAGATTTTTAAAGTTTTAACAATGCACATATAAGGAAAACAAGATCCGCCCCCCTGGCGGCCATGTTTTTCAACGGATCGGAAATATTTGCACATATAAGGAAAACAGGCTCCGCCCCCTGGCGGCCATGTTTTTCAACGGATCGGAAATATTTTAACAATCTTGGTAAAGGGTGCCCCAAGGAACATTTGTGCAAAATAATTTTCAAATCGGGCCTGTACTTTTGGACAAGAAGATTTTTAAAGTTTTAACAATGCACATATAAGTAAAACAAGCTCCGCCCCCTGGCAGCCATGTTTTTCAACCGATCGGAAATATTTGAACAATCTTGGTAAAGGGTGCTCCAATGAACATTTGTGGAAAATAATTTTCAAATCAGGCCAGTACTTTTGGACAAGAAGATTTTTTAAGATGTTGCCGCAGCAACCAAAGTTCTCGATGGAATTAAAATCTTTGAACAATTTTGAAAGAGGTCCACCAAAGGAACATTCCTGTTGAAATTGGTCAAGTGGTTAAGGAGGAGATGATCTAAATGTCTAAATGTTAACGACGGACGACGCAAGACAGACAAAAAGTGATCAGAATAGCTCACCTTGAGCCTTTGGCTCTAGGTGATCTAAAAATGCAACATCCAGTGTTAACAAGATTTTCCTTCAATTTGACCTAGTGACCTAGTTTCTGACCCAATATGACCCATATTCGAAGTTGACTTAGATATCTTTAAGACAAACATTCTGACAAAATTAAGGCAAGATTTTCTCGATTTTCCTTCAATTTCACCTAGTGACCTACTTTTTGACCCGACATGACCCATGTTCGAACTTGACTTACATATCATCAAGACACACATTCTGATAAAGTTTCGACATGCTCAAGTTGAAAATGTGGCCCCAAGGGTGTTAACAAGATTTCCCTTCAATATGACCTAGTGACCTAGTTTTTGACCTCATATGGCACATTTTCGAACTTGCCCAAGATTTGATGGAGATGAATGTTCTGATAAACTTTCATGAAGATCGGATACAAAATGTAGTCTGTAGAGTGTCAACAAGGCAATTGTTGATGATGCACGACGGACAAAATGTGATCACAATAGCTCACCTTGCACTTCGTGCACAGGTGAGCTTATAACTTGCTTATATATTAAGAATACATGATATAATACCTAAACTAGGTAGAAAATCTCCCGTCCATATAGAAGTTTAAACATATTTTTAGAATTATTTTATTGTATGTCTTGCGACATGCTTTTTGTATAAATTGTGGGAAATAAATAAGAAATAAAAAAAAGTGAATACTGTAAATTAAATGGCATATCAGTATAGGACATTTTGACAAGGCAATCTAAACAAGCTACAGAAAGCCAACAGTAATAATTACACAAAAATAGCAAGGGTAGCTAGCCTAAGTCCCTGGCAGTTCTATTTTTAAAACAAGAGGGCCAAGATTTTTGTCAAATCATCTTGAAATCAGGCAAACACTTTCAGAGATGAAGAACTGTAATGTTTTGTAATTTTACCTCTTTTCTGATATGGCTTGAACAAATTATATAGAGAAACTCTGAAGGCAGAGTTATATCTTGAAATCACACAGCACTTTTATAGGAGTAGAATTTTCGCCCCATTACTGCTGCAACCTGCTGGCCATGTTTTTCAACCAATCAATTATGTAGAAGGGTCATCTAAGATACATTTCTGTCAAATTATCTATCAACCAGATGAGTGGATTCTGTTGATAGTCAATTTCCCATGTTCTAATGCCACAGCAATTATAGCTCTACATGGAATTTAAATCTTTAAACAGTTTCGAAAGAAGATTCTCCAAGGAACATTTCTGTGACGATTGGTTGGAATTGGCCAAAGGGTTTAGAAGTCTTTTGAAGCTAAAAACTAACAGCGGATGGACAACGGACAGAAAGTGATCAGAATTGAGCCCCATGAGTTGCTGACTCAGCGCTCTAATTCAATGCTATGTTATGGGTACTCAAACAAATCATTTCAGTGAGAAGTTTATTTTGGGTATCTACAACATAGGGTTTTGAGATCAACTAAGGATTAAAAAATATGAGATAAGCCCCTTATCTGACCAATAAACGCAAGTCTTCTCTACGCAAGTCTATATAAAGCCAATTAACCCTTTCCCATATACAGTAAATCTGCAAGTAAGGACTTTGAAAACATCTAAAATAAAATATGGTTAAAATCTATACAATTAAAGTATAATTATTGAATCAAGTTGCAACAAGGAATATCCCTCTTTCAAACACTTTGTGCTGCAGATGAGTCAAAAACTATCTGGCAAAAAAGAGAAATTGCTCATCCTGAGCTATTTATTCTTTTACCACAACATTTTGACATGTTGTCCACTGCGTGAGGTAAAAGGTTATCAGTAAAATACAACTTTCACCCATGTCTGTTGTGTAAACTACAACTTACCCGGAGTGCAAAATTTCCCAAACCTCACTGGCCCGCTTTCTGTCAGAGAACAGGTTATTGGTTGAGTGGAGTTTTAATATTTTCACCCATTTTTTTTCAATTATATCACTGCAGTCAATTCACCTGGTGTGTATTTCCTGGCTTTCTCGCACAAGTTATCAACACAACATTCTTCCCAGGTAACTGGCTACCTTTGCACATAGACTATTTAGACCACTGGTGAAAGATGAATGACACAAGTCAAAATGACTTTTGGCTTTCCATTTTGTAAGACCCCATGAGAGATAGTAATTTTGAATGAACCCTTTACCACACAAAAAATGTCTGCAGTCAACAACTTTGAAAACAGATTGGCAATATATGGATAAGTATATATACTGAATAGACTATATATGGATAAGTATATATACTGAATAGACTAATGGATAAGTATATATATACTGAATAGACTTAAACACATTGTGTTTATAATGGATAATTGCTCATAATTGCTCATAATGAGCAAATTCTTATTTTGTCACAATATTTTCAAAAGTCCTCTGCTACATTAACATCAATCTGCATGTAAAGAGTTAATTTCGGCCGCCCCAAAGAGGGCCAATATCGCTCCACTGCCATTTGGCAAAAGTTAAATCTCCAAACAGCTCCACCCCCTGGTGGTCATGTTTTTGACCAATCGCCATGGCTTGAAGTAATCTCGAAGAGTGTCAATAAACGAAAATTTCTACAAAATTATTTGAAAATCGGCCAGATACTTTCGAAAAATTGGCCTGACACTTTCGGAGGAGAAGATTTTTTAAGTTTTTACTATAGCCATATGAGGCAAAGTAGCCTCGCCCCCTTGTGGCCATGTTTTTCAACCAATCAACAATGAACATGGCTTGAAGGAATCTGATAGAGGGTCACCCAAGGAACATTTCTACAAAATTATTTGAAAACCGGCCCGACACTTTCGTCAGAGAATATTTTTTTAATAAGTTTTCACTAAAGTCATATAAGTCGAAATAGTCCCGCCCCCTGGAGGTCATTTCTGTTCGACCAATCAACATGGCTTGAAGAAATCTGATAGAAGGTCATCTAAAAAACATTTCTACAAAATTATTTGAAAATCAGCCAAACAGTTTTGCAGGAGAAGAATTTTAAAGTTTTTTCTTTTGGCAACCAGAATTGTGCATGGATGTAAAAAAATTGAAGGAATTTAAGAGAGGACATTGACAGGATGCCTCCTATGAAGTTTTGGTCAAATGGTTAGGGAGAAGAAGTCGTTTGAAGCATAAGGTTGAGGCACAGATGCACAACAGGCAATTGACCATGACATAAGCTCGACTGGCCAGTGGAGTTTAAAATTAATGAAAATGTTCCAACATGAAAATAGGCCAGATATTTCCAGAAGAAGAATTTTAAAGTTGTTGCTATATCCATAAAAGGCAAAACAGACCAACCAATATGAGTCCCAATATGCAGGAATCTGTTGAGGGTCACCCAAGTAACATTTCTACAAAATTATTTGAAAATTGGCCAACCAGTTTGGGAGGAGAAGAAATTTAAAGGTTTTTTTCACCTGTTTCCATTGACACCAGAATCTGAATTGGTACAAATAAGAAAATACTTGCTGTGAAGTTTCATCCCAAATGACCCACTGGTTATACAGGAAAAAAGGTTGACGGATGGTTTCCTGGACAAAGCGCAATCACAATAACTCCCCTTGAGCTTAGGAGAGCTAACAAGAGGGCCATGAGACCCTGTATTGCTCACTTGAAAATATGCTCTGAATGCAACATAAAAATTTACAGGCAACTAAATTATTCTGATAAATGCAACTTAAAATATTTTCGAATTTTAGGGGAATCTGCATGCATCGAGTTTCATGTACTAAATTTTTTGTATTTCATCTGTGCCATATTTCCAACATTATTACACCTCGGCTAGAGTTATGAAATGTGTTGCATGTATACACATATCTTGGGATGATGTATTGTGTACCAAAATAAGATCACTGTGACTTTGAAACCACTTAGAATAAAATCCTGTCTGGGTTTTATCTCCTTTACAAGCACCTATATAAAACGAGGAACATTTATGCCAAATAATTTCCAAAATTAGTAAGTTTTTACTCTTTATACATATAGAAGGAAAACCAGGCACACCCCCTGATGGCCACTTATTTCAACAGATCACAATAATTTGAACAAGTTTGGTAAAGATCTCTTCAGGAAAAATAAGGCCAAATTATTTTCAAATCAATAAGAAAAACAAGAGGGCCATGATGGCCCTGGAATCGCTCACCTGATTTTTTTTTTCACTTGAGCTATATAAGCCCCGCCATCTGGCGGGCATAGTTTCCAACCAATCAACTTGGCTTTAAGGAATCTGATAGAGGGTCACCCTAGGAACATTTCTACAAAATTATTTGAAAATCGGCCTGACACTTTTGAAGGAGAAGATTTTTTAAGTTTTCACTATAGCAATAAAAGGCAAAATAGCCCCGCCCCCTGGCGGCCATGTTTTTTGACCAATCAACATGGCTTGAAGGAATCTGATAGAGGGTCATCCAAGGAACATTTCTACAAAATTATTTGAAAATCAGCCCGACACTTTTGGAGGAGAAGATTTTTTAAGTTTGCACTATAGCAATATAAGGCAAAAAAGCCCCCCCCCCCCCCCCCCCCCTGGCGGCCATGATTTTCGACCAATCAACATGGCTTGAAGGAATCTGATAGAGGGTCACCCAAGGAACATTTCTACAAATTTATTTGAAAATCGGCCCGACACTTTTGGAGAAGAAGATTTTTTAAGTTTGCACTATAGCCATATAAGGAAAAATAGCTCCGCCCCCCCCTGGTGGCCATGTTTTTTGACCAATCAACATGGCTTGAAGGAATCTGATAGAGGGTCACCCGAGGAACATTTCTACAACATTATTTGAAAATCGGCCTGACACTTTCGGAGGAGAAGATTTGTTAAGTTTGCACTATAGCCATATAAGGAAAAATAGCCCCGCCCCCCCTGGCGGCCATGTTTTTCGACCAATCAACATGGCTTGAAGGAATCTGATAGAGGGTCACCCGAGGAACATTTCTACAAAATTATTTGAAAATCTGCCAACCAGTTTGGGAGAAGAAGAATTTTGAAGTTTTTTTCATTTCGTTGCCATGGAAACCAGAATTCTGCATGGATCCCAAAAATTTGAAGGAAATCTGGTGAGGTCATTGAGAGGATGCTTTCTGTGAAGTTTCATCCCAATTGACCCGCTGGTTACTGAGGAGAAGAAGTTGACGCACGACGCACGACGGACGACGCACGACGGACGACGGACGCCGGACAAAAGGCGATCACAATAACTCACCTTGAGCAAAGCTCAGGTGAGCTAAAAAAGCTTTGCTCCGAGTTGGCCAAGTTTTTCAATGGATAGTAAAGATTTCAACAATCTTGGTAAAGGGTCACATACATTTAAGAAACATTTGTGCAAAAATTATTTTAAAATCAGGCAAGTAGTTTTTGACAAATTGTTTATTATAAAGTTTTTACTCTAAAATATTTATATAAGGAAAATAAGCCTCATCTTTTTAAATAATTTGAAAGAATTTGTGCAAAATTATTTTCAAATCTGGCCAGTACTTTTGGACAAGAAGATTTTTACAATTGGGACATTTCCCCCCTTTCTGATGACCCTGCGACCAAAGTAATGAAATCGTTGAACACATTTTTTTAAGTGGACCACCAAAGGAACATTTCCGTGAAGTTTGGCTGAAATGGATCCAGTGATTTAAGAGATGTTGTTGAAAGTAATTAATGACAATGACGGACACAGTGTGATCACAATAGCTTATCCAGAGCACTTTGTACTCAGATGAGCTAAAAATGTGGCCTCTAGAATGTCCACAAGGTTTCTTTTAAAATTAGTCTAGTAACCTACTTTTTAACGTATATTTTAAGTTGACCTAGATATCACCAAGAGGAATATTCTGAATAAGTTTCATGAAGATTGCATGAAAACTGTGACTTCAAGAGAGCACAAAAGCACATTTTTGACGAAGGTTCACCTAGAACTCATGCAGCTCAGGTGAGTTTAAAAGTCTTTCAAAGTAAACAAACCTACGAAACATTCACAAAATACCGTGACTAACTTATTTTGGATGTAGTGGACTTGATAATTTAATCTGAGTCTGGTCATTTAATTTTCAAAAGTCATCGACTGTCGAGGCATTCAATGGTTATAGTATTTCAAAGGATGAGTTTCCATCCTTTGTTGAAGTGACCGATATAACAACACTTTGAACTAACCTTGTTCCCACAAACAGACGACAATCTATGCCTCTGAAGCAGATGACTGTTGAAAACATTGTGACAAAAGGAGGAATTGCTCAATTGCAATGTTTCAAACCCACTTGACTAATTATACTTTCATTTGCTGAGATTTTTAAAAAAAAAAACAAGATGTTTCCATATTCGACTCAACTGCTGCAAATTTGTTGTATGTCGGAAAGGGTTTAGAATCAAACGTCAAAGGAAAAAATAAAACAACTCAAAAATATTGCAAGTCCAATTACAAAATACAGATCAGTGTTGGAAATATAGATATATCTGGAAAATTATCTGTGCAATTTTTTAAGAGTTGATAACAGTTCTGGAAAATAAGAAATTGCTCATTTCTTCTTTCTCCACAATGTTTTCAAAAGAGTTCATCAGGTAACATTGGTAACAAATGGCTGAATGTTTGTAATTGACTTAATTCCATTTTGGACCAATTAATCTATAGTTTTATGGAATTCATTTCAGAGTAAAGGTTATAGTAAAGTAAAGAGTGCCAACCAAGATGAGAACTAGTGTACAACTAGGCTTATTTTGGTCTACACTGTACATCACAAAACAGATCTACACCCTTTCACAGATACACATACAATTTTATTCATCTGCAATAGACTACTGTAAAAAAAACATTCTAGCAAATTAAAAATGACCAATTTCTTCTTTTGCCACGATGTTTTTTAAATCATTTCACGAATTAAACTTTATTCATAAATGTGTTTTTTTAATTTTTCTGCTGCAAATGTGTTGAAGGGTAGACTGTAAATTGTATTTCACAATCTAATAACCTAGCATTACTATGTATACATACTGATTTGTATCCCTAAAGAATTCTTTCAAGGTGTTACTGAACTTTTTGGAATATCTAACAAATTCCTTCTTTCTGTCTTCAAGAATCTGTAACGAGAATGGTGTACTGTGAATTATTTACCTCATATCAAAAGTTTAAAGTCATTTGCTTTGAAAAGATCTACTCCAAAAGGAAACAACAGAAAATTAGGAAGAACTGTTTTTTCATATTCGTTTCATTTTGGGAAAAGGAGAGAATGTTTATTTCTGGCAAATTCTCCCTTTTCTGTACCTGGGAAGGGGTTAACAAGAGTGTTTCAAAAATGATGATACCCTGAAATAACCAGTTCACATGACCAATACATGAATGTGTGATGGCCAAACCGACAAACAAATGGAAGATAATAGTGCACTTAGTGTCACACAGCCAAAGCCACACAAAAGTCTTGACCATTTCGGTAATTTATTTTCCTATCTTTTATAAAAAAATCCCAAAATTCTGTGAACCCTTTATTTCGCTGAAAAGGACTTTTTCTCGTCCTTTTATGGACTTCTTTGAGAACTACAATGTGATACAATGAAAACTAAGATCAGCGTGGACATATGTACAGTATACCAAGATCGGCATGGACATATGTACAGGAGACCAAGATCAGCATGGATGTATGTACAGTAGACCAAGATCAGCATGGATGTATGTACAGTCTAATCGAACAGCATGGACATATGTACAGTAGACCAAGATCAGCATGGACGTATGTACAGGAGACCAAGATCAGCATGGACGTATGTACAGGAGATCAAGATCAGCATGGACGTATGTACAGTCTAATCGAACAGCATGGACATATGTACAGTAGACCAAGATCAGCATGGACGTATGTACAGTCTAATAGATCAGCATGGACGTATGTACAGTCTAATAGATCAGCATGGACGTATGTACAGTCTAATAGATCAGCATGGACGTATGTACAGTCTAATAGATCAACATGGACGTATGTTCAGTCTAATAGATCATCATGTATGTATGTACAGTCTAATAGATGAGCATGGAGGTATGTACAGTCTAATAAATCAGCATGGATGTATGTTCTGTCTAATAGATAAGTATGGACATATGTACAGTCTAATAGATCCGCATGGACGTATGTACAGTCTAATAGATCAGCATGGACGTATGTACAGTCTAATAGATCAGCATGGACATATGTACAGTCTAATAGATCAGCATGGACATATGTACAGTAGACCAAGATAAGCATGGACGTATGTACAGTAGACCAAGATCAGCATGGACATATGCACAGTTTAATCGAACATCATGGACATATGTACAGTAGACCAAGATCAGCATGGACATATGTACAGTCTAATAGATCAGCATGGATGTATGTACAGTAGACCAAGATCAGCATGGACATATGCACAGTTTAATCGAACATCATGGACATATGTACAGTAGACCAAGATCAGCATGGACGTATGTACAGTCTAATAGTTCAGCATGGACATATGTACAGTATAATAGATCAGCATGGACATATGTTCAGTCTAATAGATCAGCATGGACGTATGTACAGTCTAATAGATCAGCATGGACATATGTACAGTCTAATAGATCCGCATGGATGTATGTACAGTAGACCAAGATCAGCATGGACATATGCAGAGTTTAATCGAACATCATGGACATATGTACAGTAGACCAAGATCAGCATGGACGTATGTTCAGTCTAATAGATCAGCATGGACATATGCAGTCAGATATACACTACTGCATACACAGGGCATTAAATTATAGTAACTTATCCATTAAATGTATGTTAAACTTGAAAAACCCATTAATTTACCCCATTAGATCCTGTAATAGTAATTTTAACAGGGTTTAAGACATTAATGGGGTAGCCTGTTAAAATACCCTGAAATATCCTTTTCATGGCCATGAATAATACCCAGAATGGCCTTAAACAATGAAGAAACAGATCTTACAAAATTAATGACCATAAAAAAAGCATGAAATCTTGTTATACAATTTTTTAACATGTTTATTAATGCCCATTAATAAGCTGTTTTCTTTTTAATGGCCATGAAAATATGTCAACACTTCCAATATGGTTATTTAATGGCCATTATTTTATAAATGCCCATTAAATAAAATTTGAAAAATTAAAACAAGAACGCCGCGTTCAATAAACGCTTATGCCCCCGGTGGTATCCTTGACATTATATTTTGAAAATTTTCAAAGTCCCAACTAGATCAAGGTCAAGGACAAATAAATGTTGGGTGATATATGTGGATCGGAATGGTCCAAGGCAACAACCATTCAACAATTCAAAACATTATAGCAAGCAGTGTTGATTGGTTTGATAGTGTAAAATTTGATGATGATACTGGACTGTGGTTTACAGATATGAAAACTTCTCAACGTTCGCTTATAGGACGAGTGAGATTTTTTCCAGCCCCGATTTTTTCATAGAAATTACACATATTCTGAAAGCTTAACATTTCAACTAAAGTTAGAAATACATTGAACATCTAGAATTATTTTGTATTTTGAATAATGCCTGGTTTAACAGACACAGGTATTGTGATTTCTGTATTTTATTAATTTTGTTCCAAATATTGATAGACTGACATTATTCATAAGGATAATATTATCAAAAAGTGTAGTATATTAAAATATGGTTATCCATTGCACAGAACAATGTTTAAACTTCCAGAAAATATCTTTGTTATTTTCATATCTCATATTTCATTTTCATTTCAATAGTTTTTGAGTTTTACTTGCTACAAATGTGGGGACGACGGATGATATTTTTAGTGTCAGAGTCACACTTACGAACGTGTGTTTATAACGGTCAAACTATCCAATCAGATGAGAATTTGAAATCTGTTGGGAAATTTGAATGACCGCGATTGCTAGCGTTAATGGATTTCGAGCTGATTGCCTCATAACTACCAGGTATGTTTTTTCTGATAATATCAAATAAAACCTTATAATCGGAGCTTTATTTTAATATATAAATTCTTGAAATCGGCCGGAAATTGACAAATGCATAGCAATTCTAGTCCGAATCGTGTTCGCTACGCGAGTGGCCGCCATTTTATGTCTTTGTCAACAAAGTGACAAATCGGTTTTAAAGTCCTATTAACTCAATACATACCTCAAAATAATACGTGTTAAAACAACAATATATTACTATTGCAATAAATATTATCTTTCTTATGAAATTTATACTTTATCAATCTTCAAAAGATATATTTTCATGATCTTCGTCGTAACATGTTTAGAGCTTGCTTGATAACTAGCGTTGTATTCGGACAAATTCATTTTCGGATATTGCAGGATAAAATCTAAATTTTTACAATAGGACAAGTTATTTGAGGTGTTTTTTCAGTTAACCCTTTCCCACATCAAAAAAATCTGCAGCATACGCCTTTGAATGTCCATGCAAAAATATTTTGTTTTTTTTTCAATTTCAGATGCTGTTACATACATTATTGTTGGCATGCACTTGAATAATGGATCAAGCAAGAAATCCTGGGCAAGCAAGGAAACAGAAAGAAGACGTTGCTACAGTTTATGATTTAAAACCATTTATGAAATTGAACAATTATACCACCTTCGAAGAATTCAATACAATTTTACATGAAGCTTCTATACCAAGAGATGTGCATATCCTAAAGGTCATGCAGTTATTTTACAGAGCTATGGCCCTTTTACTTATTAAGTTATGGTGTAGGTCAAGGTGCTGTTTTGGGGTTATTTATCATCTTCAGTACATGATAGTTCTAGTTATCTTTGTAAATTATACATTTATCATTTGTTATATTGTTGTTTAAAAGAAAATGATTGTGTTTAAACTTAAATAAAATATTATGTTACTTACACCTTCTTTTTTTGCGAAATTTTCATTGAGAAATTTATCCTTTTGTCACAATGTTTTCAATTATGTCCAATAGTTGAATATCTTTGAAAAACATTGTTGCAGAAGGAGAAACTGCTTGTTTCAAACAATCCCTCCTTTTTCAACAATGTTATCACAGGTTTTCTGCTGCAAATGTGTCTTCAAGTGGGAAAGGGAATATAACTACACATTTTTAGTATTTTTCTTCCATACAGAATTAATTCTGTACAGATTTTTTTCTGGCCAGAATTTTTATGCACCCATATTTTTTCTAGCCAGAATATTTCTACACCCAGAATTATTTTCTGCCTAATTTAAATATTTCGCGAAATTCTGTACAGATTTTGCTCTTTGTCTCCATTTGAAAAATCTATTTATAGAATCTGGTTCAACTATGTCTCAATGAACCAGATTTTTTTCTGTACAGAGACTGCTGCACAGTTTCTGTATTTTATTCTGTACAGAATCTGGTTTTAGTCTGCCCAGACTATTTCGTACAGGCGTGTCATGCGCAACACCCAGCCTTCTATGCCCAAGGTCAAGGTCACTTTTTGCGGTGTCCAAGTGACCCTTTTAACTGACCAAATGGCATCGGAAGCATGCTTCCAACCCCATTAATTTTCTGTTAAAATATTTCATGGTATTTTTTCCAGTCAGGAAGTAACCATGAAATGGGCTGTTAAAATTGAATGGCTCTAAATCATGGGGTTGTTAAAATTTAATGGCTCTTAATCTTGCATGGTTTATCAGGATTTTAAAGGGATTTTTTTATGGCTTTTTAAGTATGTCATTAAAACATTTGACCATTAATTTATTTCATGGGATGTTAATGGGTATTTATCACCCTGTTAAAAGCTTTTAATGGTCCTGTTAAGACTTTAAGGGTCATTTTTTAATGTGACTTTCATGGCTATTATTTCTTAATTTTTAACAGACTTTTAATGGATGCTGTTAACAGGGTTTTCAAGGATGCCATTAAAATAGTGACCATTAAAGCATGCAAGATTAAGAGGTTTTTTTAATGGGGCACCATTAAAACTAGATGAAAATCCTGTTAAAATTTTAAAGGTATTTTTAATGATGATTTAATGGTTATGGCTTGCAGTAGTGTATATCAGCATGGACATATGTACAGTCTAATAGATCAGCATGGACGTATATGCAGTCTAATAGATCAGTATGGATGTAGGTAGTCTAATAGATCAGCATTGACATATGCACAGTCTAATAGATCAGCATGGATGTATGTACAATCTAATAGATCAGCATGGACGTATCATGATGCATCTTCTGAACAAAGTTTGTTACTCCGGGTGTGATAACAAAATTGCTTTGGATTTGTCACAATAAACCCAATTGTATATATGACACAGTAAACCCAATTGTATATATGACACAGTAAACCCAATTGTATATATGACACAGTAAACCAAATTGTATATATGTCACAGTAAACACAATTGTATATATGTCACAGTAAACCCAATTGTATATATGTCACAGTAAACCCAATTGTATATATGTCACAGTAAACCCAATTGTATATATGACACACCACCTTCCATTGATGCATGTGATCTATTATAGCAGTTTTAGTGTGACTATGTTAGTTGAAAGGACATCATGACCAATAACTAACCTGTTTGCTGCCATTTTCTGAAGATGGAACCTCACTGATCACTCTGTTTACTGCATCCAGTAATAGTTTGATGGCATTGGCAATGCCTCTGTAAACAAACAAGATCATACAAGTTAATTCATTCAATTAAGATGCCCTGCCAGAAATTGTAAAAGAATGCTAGGACCACCTTGATATACCAGTTTCTAAACTAGTGGGTTCACACAGGTTTTCTAAAATTTGACCTAGTGACCTTGTTATGAACCATACATGACCCGGTTTCAAACATGACTGGAGTTTGATGGAGATGAAGGTTCTGATGATTTTTCATGAAGATCGGATGAAAATTGTAACCTAAAATGTGTTCACAAGGTTTTTTTTCTCCACTTGACCCTGTTTTCAACCTGAAAAGGATTTGATGTAGACGAATCTTCTGCAGAATGTTTTACACCACATCCTGCAATATATTCTCAAATCCTCTTTTAGTAAAGCTTCCCATAAAGATTCATCATATTCAAGACAGTAGTTGCTGAGAAATAGCCCGGACAAAATATTCCTATGTCATATCATATAGAATGTAAAAGGGCAATAACTCGGTGAAAAATCATTGAACCATAACATGGTAATAATATGCACATCTCCTCTTGTTAGTGAAGCTTAATAAAGTTTCATTGAATTCAAGTCAGTAGTTGCTGAGAAAAAGTCCGGACAAAAGCGTGACAGACAGCCATACAGACAAAGCTGTGACTATATGCTTGTAGTGAAAACAAAATCAGGGTGCATAACTATATACAGTGTCACTATAGGAACATTAAATTTTCTGATAAAATAACTAGAAATCAGACAGGAAATTTAATAAGAATGGAATTTTTAAGTATTGTCATTTTGACCCTTTTCTGATACCGTCTGGCGGCCATGTTTTACAACCAATCAATCTGGCTTGAACACATTTTGTAGAGGGTCACTCAAGGATTCTACCATATTATCTTGGAATCAGAAAAGTTATGGTATTTTCTCCATTTTTGATTCCGACGCAACCGTTTCACTATATCCATATAAGGCAAAACAGCCCTGCCCCCTGGCGGCCATGTTTTGCAACCAATCAACATGGCTTGAAGGAATCTGAAAGAGGGCCATATAAGGCAAAGTAGCCCCGCCACCTTGCTGCCATGCTTTTAGACCAATCAACATGGCTTGAAGGAATCTGATAGTGGGTCACTTATAGAACATTTTTACAAAATTATTTGAAAATCGGCCGGACACTTTCGTAGGAGAAGATTTTTTAAGTTTTCACTATAGCCATATAAGGCAAAATAGTCCGCCCCTGTTGGCTTTGTTTTTTCGACCAATCAACATGGCTTGAAGGAATCTAAGAGGGTCATCCCAGGAACATTTCTACAAAATTATTTGAAAATATGCCAACTAGTTTGGGAGAAGAAGAATTTTAAAGTCTTTTTCGTTTCGTTGTCATGGAAACCAGAATTTTGCATGGATCCCACAAATTTGAAAAAATTCTGGTGAGATCATTGAGAGGATGCTTTCTGTGAAGTTTCATCAAAATTGACCCACTGGTTACTGAGGAGAAGAAGTTGATGGATGACGGATGACGCACGCCGGACAAAAGGCGATCACAATAACTCACCTTGAGCACTTTATGCTCAGGTGAGCTAAAAATAGCCCCCCCCCCCCAACCTGGGGGCTTGTTTTTTTTTAAAATCACCATGGCTTGAAGGAATCTCGTAGAGTGTCACACAAGGAACATTTCTGCACAATTATTAGAAAATCAGCCAGACACTTTCGTCAAAGATCTTTTAAGTTTTCGCTATATCCATATAAGGCAAAACAGCCCTGCCCCCTGGCGGCCATGTTTTTCAACCAATCCACATGGCTTGATGGAATCTGATAAAGGTCACCAAAGGAATACATCTACAAAATTATAGTTTTCTGATACTGGCGGGGAAGATTTTATAAGTTTTCACTATAGCCATATTTATAAGCCAAAATAGTCCCGCCCTCTGGCAGCCATTTTTTTCAACCAATCAACATTGGATGAAGGAATCTTATAGAGGGTCACCCAAGGAACATTTCTATAAAACTATTTGAAAATCGGCCAGACATTTTCGGAGGAGAAGATTTTTTAAGTTCCACTATAGCCATATAAGGCAAAATAGCCCGCCCTGTGGCGGCCATGTTTTTTGACCAATTAACATGGCTTGTAGGAATTTGATAGTGGGTCACTTAAGGAACATTTCTGCAAAATTATTTGAAAATCAGCCAACCAGTTTAGGAGATTTTTTTTCCTTTGGTTGCCATGGAAACCAGAATTCTGCATGGATCCCAAATATTTGAAGGAATTCTGGTCAGGTCATTGAGAAAAGCTTTCTGTGAAGTTTCATCCCAATTGACCCACTTGTTACAGAGGAGAAGATGTTGACGGACGCCGGACAAAAGGCGATCACAATAATTGAACACTTCGTGCTGATGTGAGCTAAAAAGTAACAGCAAGAGGTCAAATTGCACCAAATACATCCACGGCCATGCTGATCTACAGCCAAATACCAAATAAAGTGTATATATCACCACAAGAATGCATTGAATATATGACAATGAGTTAAATTCATTGTAAATGTGTATAGGATGCACTAGAAAACGAAATGATTGATTTGATCATTTTTAGTATTTGACCTTGTTTGAAAGTCAAAGTAGAGAACGTTAAAAGCCAGTTTCTTCTCGGGTGAATTCTTTCTTGCATAGTAAACAACCCCCCATTTTCTTTGGATTATTTTAAAGCTTAGAGGTAACTCTTTTCGAGAAACGCTTAGAAAGTGTGACAATTCATGATTGAATTTAGTTGATTTACATGGAAACAAAGAAGGTATCTATTTGGTGTATTGTAACCTGGAGGTTAAAATCTACTATGACACAGTTGTTTTGAAACTTGTGATCTCATTGGTCATTTATAAACCAATCAAATAAGTTGTTATAAAATACAAGACAATCATAATAAATAGAAACAAGAGCTGTCCGTAAGACAGCGACAGCATGCTTGACTGTTTTATGACCCTGACCGTTACCTGATTCTCCCCCTTCTCAAGGAAACTTTAACCACTATACTACAGATACACTCAGTTCTAAAATCATTTCTTATCAAAAATATGATGCTTAAACAGATTCAGTTAGATGCATCTGCAGCTGACAATTTATGACAACAACTCGATGATAATTTAATACTTATAATTAATCTTTCAAAGATTTTCCATACT
Source organism: Serripes groenlandicus (assembly GCA_031761405.1). Lineage (NCBI taxonomy): Eukaryota > Metazoa > Mollusca > Bivalvia > Cardiida > Cardiidae > Serripes > Serripes groenlandicus. The sequence goes on from JASEVX010000008.1 coordinate 66,539,441, forward strand.
TTTGACTAGATGTTTTAAATGTTGTCTCTTGCAAACTTGTATACATAATTATGAGAGAGGATATATTGTGAACTATGTGTTTACTTACTTGATGGTTTCAAGAAACTGTTTTCTGTCATAAATCTGCTCCGGTATCCGGCTAAGGATCCTTTTCAGATGAACAGCACAACGATTTAACTCTTGGAATGTGTTTTCAGGTCGGGTGATTCTTAATTCTGAAATATGTTAAGACGAACAATGGACTCGTCCATCTTTGCATTTGGGAGAGTCCATAGTCAATTCTAGGGATATCAGGATAAAAATGTTGAGCTAAGCAGCCAACAGTGTAGCGCCTTGTCAGATGTGCCCACTAGCCTGGTCGCGCCCAACAAGATTTTCCCTCAATTTGGCCTAGTAACCTAGTTTCTGACCCAATATGACCCATATTTAAACTTGACCTAGATATCTTTAAGACAAACATTCTGACAAAATTTCTAACTTCCGAAGCAAAATGTGAATGTATATTGTTTTATGGTGCATCGACAGCTAAGGTCATTTAGCGCGCAATTAAATTTAATTATTCATGATCCCTGGGTAAACAAACCAGTACTAGGCTAGAAAATGTGCCTTGCCCAAGGGCACTCCACCAAGACCGTAGTGCCTCTGAAGCAAAAATTGCGGCCTCTAGGGTGTCAACAAGATTTTCCTTCAATTTGATCTAGTGACGTTCGAACTTGATCTACATATCATCGAGACAAACATTCTGATAAAGTTTCAACATGCTCAAGTTGAAAATGTGGCCTCTAGAGTGTTAACAAGATTACCCTTCAATTTGGCCTAGTGACCTAGTTTTTGACCCAGTATGACCCATATTTGAACTTGGCCTGGATATCATTCAGCTCATCTTTCTGACCAAATTTCAAGCTGCTGAAGCAAAAAATGCGGCTTCTACAGTGTTAACCCTTTCCCTCATACGACAATTCTGAAGCAGACGACTTTAAACATATTTTGTCAAAAAATGGAAAATCTCTATAATTGAATGGATAACCTATGACTAAAAGTGGAAAACATTGTGTCAAAAGGAGAAATTGCTCGTTTTGAGCAATTTCTTCTTTTGTCACTACGCTTTCAAAAAGCTGTCTGCTGCAGAGGCGTCAGAAAGCGTCTATATGAGGGAAAGGGTTAACAAGATTTCCCTTCAATTTGGTATATTGACCTAGTTTCTGACCCACTATGACCCATATTCGAACTTGACCTAGATATTTTTAAGACAAACATTTTGACAAAATTTCAAAGTGCTGAAGCAAAAATTGCGGCCTCTGGAGTGTTAACAAGATTTTCCTCCAATTTGACCTAGTGACATACTTTTTGACCCGACATGACCCATGTTCGAACTTGACCTACATATCATCAAGACAAACATTCTGATAAAGTTTCAACATGCTCAAGTTGAAAATGTGGCCTCCAGAGTGTTAACAAGATTTCCCTTCAATTTGACCTAGTGAGCTAGTTTTTGACCTCATATGACCCAGTTTCGAACTTATCCAAGATTTGAAGGAGATGAATGTTCTGATAAACTTTCATGAAGATTGGATGCAAAATGTAGTCTGTATAGTGTTAACAAGCTCAAATGTTGACGACGCACGACGGACGGACGCGGGACAAAATCATTTTATTACTGTGATCACAATAGCTCACCTTGCACTTCGTGCATAGGTGAGCTAAAGAACTTATTAGAATCAAAGCGGTTGTCTCACAGATATTTTTATTTTGGGTATCACAATAAAGGGCAATTCAAGTTACAATAAGCTACTCATATTCAAACTTTCTGGAAAAATGGAACATGAAAGATGAAGTGTCTAGTGTCTAGTGTATTTTCATTTATAATTTATGTACTTATTTTTAAAATGTGAAAATCCTGACAGCTTTAAACAATTTATCATCAGTCATTTCACAATGGTCAGTTATACCTTCCTATCCGATTCCTGCCATTCTCACACCAGTATTTCACACATAAGTTCGGGTTCCTGTTGTGCTTCAGTGTGAAGATTAAATAAACAAGAGGCCTTAGAGGGCTAGTACCGCTCCACTGCAGTAGGCAAAAATCAAATCACTATAACCATATAAGGCAAAACAGCTCCAACCCCTGTCGGCCATGTTTTTCGACCAATCAATATTGCTTGAAGGAATAGAATAGAAGGTCACCCAAGGACTAAGATTTATTTGGAATTCAGCTAGATGCTTTTGGAGAAGAAGATTTTAAAAGTTTTCACAATAGCCATATATGGCCAAACAGTCCCATTCCCTGACGGCCATGTTTTTCAAACAATCAACATGGCTTGAAGGAATCTGAGAGGGTCACCCTAGGAAAATTTCTACAAAATTATTTGAAAAATCAGCCGGATTCTTTTGGAGAAGATTTTTAATGCTTTCACTAAAGCCATATACAACAAAACAGCCCCACCCCTAGGCGGCAAATCAACATGGTTTGAAGGAGTCTAATAGAGGGTCACCGATGGAACATTTCTACAAAACTATTTGGAAAGTCAGTCAACTGGCTTGAGAGTAGAAGATTAGCGAAGTTTTTTTCTTTTGGTTGACATGGAAACCATATTTTGAAGGATCCAAAACATTTGAAGGAATTTAGGAGGAGACATTGAGAGAGTACTACCTGTGAAGTTTCATGCAAATTCGCCAGTGGTTACAAAGGAATTTATTTCGAGCAAAAGGTTGATGCATGCAAGCACAACGGACAATTCACAATGACATAAGCTTGACTGGCTTTCACCCAGAAACTATAAACAAGAGGGCTATGACGGCCCTGGATCGCTCAACTCAGAGTGTTAAAGATATTTGTCTTAAATTTGACCTAGTGACCTATTTTTCATTATCTTACATGACCCATATTTAAACTTCCCCAAAATCATCAAGAATAACATTCAGACTTAATTTCAAGCTGCTTTAAGTCAAAATTGCGGTCTATAGAGTGTTAACAAGATTTATCTCAAATTTGGCCTAATGACTTAATTTTTGACCGGACATTACCCATATTCGAACTTTGCCTAGATATCATCAAGACAAACATTCTGACAAAGTTTAAAACATGCTTAAGTAAACAAGCAGGCCATGATGGCACTGGATCGCTAACCTGACTTATGCAATAAACAAGAGGCCCAAGAGGGCCAGTATCGCTCCACGGCCATAAGGCAAAAATAAAATCTCCAAACAGCCCTGCCCTGTGGTGGCTATTTTTTTTACCAACCACCATGGCTTAAAGGAATCTTGTAGAGTGTCACCAATGGAATGTTTCTGCAAAATTATTTGAAAATATGCCTGACACTTTCGGAGGAAAAGATTTTTTAAGTTTTCACTATGGTCATATAAGTCAAAATAGCCCTGCCCTCTAGCGGCCATGTTTTTCGACCAATCAACATGGCTTGAAGGAATCTGATAGAGGGTCACCCAATGAACATTTCTACAAAATTATTTGAAAATCGGCTGAACACTTTCGGAGAAGAAGATGTTTTAAGTTTTCACTATAGCTATATAACGCAAAAAAGCCCCGCCCCCTGGCGGCCATGTTTTTCGCCCAATCAACATTTCTTGAAGGAATCTAATTAAGGTTCACACAAGGAACATTTCTACAAAATTATTTGAAAATCGGCCTGACACTTTTGGAGGAGAAGATTTTTTAAGTTTGCTCTTTAGCCATATAGGCAAAATAGCCCCGCCCTGTGACGGCCATGTTTTTTTACCAATCAACATGGCTTGAAGGAATCTGATAGAGGGTCACCCACGGAACATTTCTACATAATTATTTGAAAATCTGCTGAACACTTTTTGAGAAGAAGATTATTTAAGTTTTCACTATAGCTATATAAGGCAAAAAAGCCCCGCCCCCTGGCGGCCATGTTTTTCGCCCAATCAAAATTTCTTGAAGTAATCTAATAAAGGGTCACCCAAGGAACATTTCTACAAAATTATTTGAAAATTGGCCTGACACTTTCGGAGAAGAAGATTTTTTAAGTTCTCACTATTTTTTTCTTTCGGTTGCCATGGAAACCAGAATTTTGAATGGATCAAAAAAATTTGAAGGAATTTAGTAGAGGACATTGAGAGGATGCTTCCCATGAAGTTTCAACCAAATTGGCCAAGTGGTTAGGGAGAAGAAGTCGTTTAAAGGAAAAAGTTAACGCACGCACGCACGCACGCACACACGCACGACGGACAATTCGCCATGACATAAGCTCGACTGGCTTTCAGCCAGTGGAGCTAAAAATTAGTCATGCCAACCACACAGTCAACCACATTAACTCATTTTGTGGTCAAATAAGTTAATACAAGAGGCCCAAGAAGGCCAGTATCACTCCACTGCCACTAGGTAAAAATTAAATCTCCACAAACAGACGGCTCCCTGGTGGCCATGTTTTTTGTCCAATCACCATGGCTTGAAGGAATCTCGTAGAGTGTCACCCAAGGATCATTTCTGCATTTTTTTTTGAAAATCGGCCAAATAGTTTAGGAAAAAAAAGATTTTTAAAGTTTTCACTAAAGTCAATATAAGACTAACAGCTCAGTCACCCTGGCAGCCATATTTAAAGACCAATCAACATGGCTTGTTTGAATTTGATGGAGAGTCACCCAAGGAACATTTCTACAAAATTATTTGAAAATCGGCCTGACACTTTCAGAAGAAGATTTTTTAAGTTTTCACTAAAGCCATCCATATAAGGCAAAATAGCCCCGCCCCCTGGTGGCCTTAGTTTTCAAGAAATCAACATGGCTATAAGTAATATGATAGAGGGTCAGGGTCACCCTAGGAACATTTCTACAAAACTATTTGAAAAACGGCCTGACACTTCCGAAGGAGATGATTTTTTAAGTTTTTACTATAGCCATATAATGCAAAAAAGTCTGCCCCCTGGTGGCTATATTTTTCGACCAATCAACATGGCTTGAAGTAATCTAATATTTGAAATTCTTCATACCAGTTTGGGAGAAGAAGAATTTTAAAGTTGTTTTCATTTCGTTGTTATGGAAACCAGAATTCTGCATGGATCCCAAGAATTTAAAGGAATTTTGGTGAGATCATTGAGAAGATGCTTTCTGTGAAGTTTCATCCCAATTGACTTGCTGATTACTGAGGAGAAGATGATGACGGACAACGCACAACAGACAAAAGGTGATCGCACTTTATGCTCAGGTGAGCTAAAAAGCGCTGGATAATAAACAGGTATTTTGGTTCTCATTTTTTCTTTGCCACATATAAACCACAACACAAAAATTGATAGACAGCGTGTAAATCACTTGAGTGTGTGTAATATGTAAAATGTCATTGTGTGGTTTTTCACAACAGGTGTCAAGTGTCCTTTAATCTCCCATAACAATCCGTAATGGGATTAGAAATAGATGGCAAACATGTGACAGTGTTTAACAATTTGACTGAACCGCAAGATTCCAACAGTATTTATGTCATGTTATTTTGACAAAATAATGATTTTGGGTACATTTAACAGTGCAGTGTAATGAAAACCAATGCAAATTTTAGAAAAGAAATATCCAAACATAATTAGCAGCGGAATATCAATTATGGTCCTAATTCTACCGAATTTTAAATAAAATGGAGACTTTCAAGGGACTTTGCCAGCTGTCAAAACAGCTTCTATATACCTGTTTGACTTTGGACACTTATGTCAGAGACCTTCATAAAAAACCTTAATTGTCAATCAATTCACCTTCACAAACATTTAAAGAAAGCTGGAAAGCTGGACATTTTTGCAATTGTTATGAGACATCTTCAAAATGAATGTTTTGCGACATTTGTGTCAAGTCAAAGAAATCAACTCTCACTATTGCTTCCCGAGTTATGAAGAAAGAATCAGTTACAGAATATGCATCAAACAAGGGTTAAGATAATCATCAAAACAAATGATCAATTAATAGTTTCTCGATATGATTTATGAATTAACCATTTGGTCAGATATTTTGCTAAGCTTCATCTGCTGACATGATTTCATTTTTGTCAATCTAATTTTTGTTCTTCTGCTTAAGTTTATGAAATCTAAATTTCATTACATAATACTCATGTAGGTTTGTTATTTATTTAAGTTTAAAAATATTTTATTTCAATGATTAACAATATATTTTAACACAAAAGGATAGAAATGGAAGCTCATTTTAGCTTTTTAAATTCCTGTCATATATATGTTTAGACCATGTCTTCCTCAGTAAATCAATCTGCTTGAGAATTTGCAGTCACTAAAAGTGAGGCTGTTGCTACATCAACTTTGAAGAATGTATACTATGCTGCAACACAGTACATTCCATTATCTTTGGTACCATCCCTTATAATCACTACAAACACTAGTTGATTACAATATGTCAACTCTAACTAAAGATATTGAAAATAATTCAGTTATTCTATTTTTAGCAATAGTGAGATTGACCTTGATTCCAGGGAACCCAAAACACAATCCCATTAAAGATCTACTAGAGTACTTACTACAAAAAAACAAATTGGTTATAGAAGTTAAGAAGGGCAAAAGGGTCAAAAGACATGACAGGGTTATTTTAACTTGTTAAACTCTTCCTTCAATATATTGTACATTTGATAGTGAACCAGCATTTCAGATTTCAATGAGATAGCTTTTAGTTTGCAAGTTAGTGACATTAACTGAAAACTTAATCAAAATTATTATTTAAAAAGAGGCAGAAAGTTTGACAAAATGCAGTCAAAAGTTATGGAACTTGCACCTTTTGTTGCTACTATGATTTAAGACAACCATAAGTTTCAAATCTCTACCTTGAATGGTTACTAAGAAAAAGTGGATTTTAACAACAAACTTAACAAGAGGGCCATGATGGCCCTATATCGCTCACCTGATATTATTTTTTTCACTTTAGCCATATAAGCCCCACCCCCTGGTAGCCATAGTTTTTCGACCAATCAACATGGCCTGAAGGAATCTGATAGAGGGTTACCCTAGGAATATTTCTACAAAATTATTTGAAAATCAACTAAACACTTTCTGAGGAGAAGTTTTTTAAAGTTTTCACTCAAGCCATATACGGCAAAATAGCCTCGCCCCCCCTGGCTGCCATGTTTTTTCGACCAATCAACATGGCTTGAAGTAATCTGATAGTGGGTTACTTAAGGAACATTCTGAATCTTTATCTTGAAAAATACTGAGAGGTTGTTGACCTTCTCCAGGAGCGAATGTAAAGGTAGAATTTCTGTTTTCAATATCTGCATCATCCAACAATGTGTCAATATTGCCAATGTAAAGGACATGTGACAAATAAATGAAGTTTTTATCGTGTTCACAAAGTCAACTTTAACAATTTTTTAAAAGGAACCGAGCTCTCATGGATGTCTAGCTACTGTAGAAGTTTGGTAAACAACAGATAATAAATGATAACTTTATCGTGTTCACAAGGTCAATTATAACAATTTTGCCAATTTTAAAGGGCCATAACCCAGTCATGCATAGACAGATCTGGCTGGTTTTTGAAAGGAACCGAGCTCTCATGGATATCTAGCTACTGTATAAGTTTGGTAAACATAATAAATGATGACTGTATCGTGTTCACAAGAAATTGTGGACGGACGACAGACGACGGACAAAGGGCGATCACAAAAGCTCACCTTGTCAAGTGAGTTAAAAATAAATATGCAAAAATGTTTGGTACCTTCTGCTTCTGGAGATCCGCCCAGTTTGAGGACAGTCTCACTGATATCAAATTTATCCTGTATGCCTGCTTTCAGAAGTAAACCTTTAACAAAATCATAGGTAAACCCTGGTAATGCCATATCCACCTAAAAAAAACCAATATATGCATATAAGGAAAATGACAAAGGCATCCTGGCAGCCATAATTTTACCCAAGAAACAGTTATGAATTATGAGTGTTCCTTAAAATTTACAATGAAAACATGGCAGATCTTTGAGTGCATTTTTACACCTTAAAAGAATATAAACAAAATCAATCTTAAAAGGATGTTTCTATTCTTTAATTCATTTAGCATACCGGTAGTTCTCACACAATAAGATAAAAAGATTGATTACTAGTACAAAATTGTCAAAACAGCATCTTTGCCTGTAAAGTTTCACTGATTACTGTACTAAATACATGCCTTTTTCTGATTGATTGATTGGGGTCTAAAGCCGTTTTCCACATTTTTTCAAGTCTTATCACAGCAGCCAGTTAACCTTCTGTGTTTCCCAACTTTCTCAGTCAATTACTTCATAAAACAAACCTTCCGTGTTTCCCAACTTTCTCAGTCAATTACTCCATAAAACAAACCTTACGTGTTTCCCAACTTTCTCAGTCAATTACTTCATAAAACAAACCTTCCGTGTTTCCCAACTTTCTCAGTCAATTACTCCATAAAACAAACCTTCCGTGTTTCCCAACTTTCTCAGTCAATTACTCCATAAAACAAACCTTCCGTGTTTCCCAACTTTCTCAGTCAATTACTTCATAAAACAAACCTTCCATGTTTCCCAACTTTCTCAGTCAATTACTTCATAAAACAAACCTTCCGTGTTTCCCAACTTTCTCAGTCAATTACTTCATAAAACAAACCTTCCGTGTTTCCCAACTTTCTCAGTCAATTACTCCATAAAACAAACCTTCCGTGTTTCCCAACTTTCTCAGTCAATTACTCCATAAAACAAACCTTCCGTGTTTCCCAACTTTCTCAGTCAATTACTTCATAAAACAAACCTTCCGTGTTTCCCAACTTTCTCAGTCAATTACTTCATAAAACAAACCTTCCGTGTTTCCCAACTTTCTCAGTCAATTACTTCATAAAACAAACCTTCCGTGTTTCCCAACTTTCTCAGTCAATTACTTCATAAAACAAACTTTCCGTGTTTCCCAACTTTCTCAGTCAATTACTCCATAAAACAAACCTTCCGTGTTTCCCAACTTTCTCAGTCAATTACTTCATAAAACAAACCTTCCGTGTTTCCCAACTTTCTCAGACAATTACTTTATAAAACAAACCTTCCGTGTTTCCCAACTTTCTCAGTCAATTACTTCATAAAACAAACCTTCCGTGTTTCCCAACTTTTTCAGTCAATTACTTCATAAAACAAACTTTCCGTGTTTCCCAACTTTCTCAGTCAATTACTCCATAAAACAAACCTTCCGTGTTTCCCAACTTTCTCAGTCAATTACTCCATAAAACAAACCTTTCGTGTTTCCCAACTTTCTCAGTCAATTACTTCATAAAACAAACCTTCCGTGTTTCCCAACTTTCTCAGTCAATTACTTCATAAAACAAACCTTCCGTGTTTCCCAACTTTCTCAGTCAATTACTCCATAAAACAAACCTTCCGTGTTTCCCAACTTTCTCAGTCAATTACTCCATAAAACAAACCTTCCGTGTTTCCCAACTTTCTCAGTCAATTACTCCATAAAACAAACCTTACGTGTTTCCCAACTTTCTCAGTCAATTACTCCATAAAACAAACCTTACGTGTTTCCCAACTTTCTCAGTCAATTACTTCATAAAACAAACCTTCCGTGTTTCCCAACTTTCTCAGTCAATTACTTCATAAAACAAACCTTCCGTGTTTCCCAACTTTCTCAGTCAATTACTCCATAAAACAAACCTTCCGTGTTTCCCAACTTTCTCAGTCAATTTCTCCATAAAACAAACCTTCTGTGTTTCCCAACTTTCTCAGTCAATTACTTCATAAAACAAACCTTCCGTGTTTCCCAACTTTCTCAGTCAATTACTCCATAAAACAAACCTTCCGTGTTTCCCAACTTTCTCAGTCAATTACTCCATAAAACAAACCTTCCGTGTTTCCCAACTTTCTCAGTCAATTACTCCATAAAACAAACCTTCCGTGTTTCCCAACTTTCTCAGTCAATTACTCCATGAAACAAACCTTCCGTGTTTCCCAACTTTCTCAGTCAATTACTCCATAAAACAAACCTTCCGTGTTTCCCAACTTTCTCAGTCAATTACTCCATAAAACAAACCTTCCGTGTTTCCCAACTTTCTCAGTCAATTACTCCATAAAACAAACCTTCCGTGTTTCCCAACTTTCTCAGTCAATTACTTCATAAAACAAACCTTCCGTGTTTCCCAACTTTCTCAGTCAATTACTTCATAAAACAAACCTTCCGTGTTTCCCAACTTTCTCAGTCAATTACTTCATAAAACAAACCTTCCGTGTTTCCCAACTTTCTCAGTCAATTACTCCATAAAACAAACCTTCCGTGTTTCCCAACTTTCTCAGTCAATTACTCCATAAAACAAACCTTCCCGGTTTCCCAACTTTCTCAGTCAATTACTTCATAAAACAAACTTTCCGTGTTTCCCAACTTTCTCAGTCAATTACTCCATAAAACAAACCTTCCGTGTTTCCCAACTTTCTCAGTCAATTACTTCATAAAACAAACCTTCCGTGTTTCCCAACTTTCTCAGTCAATTACTTCATAAAACAAACTTTCCGTGTTTCCCAACTTTCTCAGTCAATTACTTCATAAAACAAACTTTCCGTGTTTCCCAACTTTCTCAGTCAATTACTCCATAAAACAAACCTTCCGTGTTTCCCAACTTTCTCAGTCAATTACTTCATAAAACAAACCTTCCGTGTTTCCCAACTTTCTCAGTCAATTACTCCATAAAACAAACCTTTCGTGTTTCCCAACTTTCTCAGTCAATTACTTCATAAAACAAACCTTCCGTGTTTCCCAACTTTCTCAGTCAATTACTTCATAAAACAAACCTTCCGTGTTTCCCAACTTTCTCAGTCAATTACTCCATAAAACAAACCTTCCGTGTTTCCCAACTTTCTCAGTCAATTACTCCATAAAACAAACCTTCCGTGTTTCCCAACTTTCTCAGTCAATTACTCCATAAAACAAACCTTACGTGTTTCCCAACTTTCTCAGTCAATTACTTCATAAAACAAACCTTCCGTGTTTCCCAACTTTCTCAGTCAATTACTTCATAAAACAAACCTTCGTTTTTCCAAACTTTCTCAGTCAATTACTCCATAAAACAAACCTTCCGTGTTTCCCAACTTTCTCAGTCAATTTCTCCATAAAACAAACCTTCCGTGTTTCCCAACTTTCTCAGTCAATTACTTCATAAAACAAACCTTCCGTGTTTCCCAACTTTCTCAGTCAATTACTCCATAAAACAAACCTTCCGTGTTTCCCAACTTTCTCAGTCAATTACTCCATAAAACAAACCTTCCGTGTTTCCCAACTTTCTCAGTCAATTACTCCATAAAACAAACCTTCCGTGTTTCCCAACTTTCTCAGTCAATTACTCCATAAAACAAACCTTCCGTGTTTCCCAACTTTCTCAGTCAATTACTCCATAAAACAAACCTTCCGTGTTTCCCAACTTTCTCAGTCAATTACTCCATAAAACAAACCTTCCGTGTTTCCCAACTTTCTCAGTCAATTACTCCATAAAACAAACCTTCCGTGTTTCCCAACTTTCTCAGTCAATTACTTCATAAAACAAACCTTCCGTGTTTCCCAACTTTCTCAGTCAATTACTTCATAAAACAAACCTTCCGTGTTTCCCAACTTTCTCAGTCAATTACTTCATAAAACAAACCTTCCGTGTTTCCCAACTTTCTCAGTCAATTACTCCATAAAACAAACCTTCCGTGTTTCCCAACTTTCTCAGTCAATTACTCCATAAAACAAACCTTCCCTGTTTCCCAACTTTCTCAGTCAATTACTTCATAAAACAAACTTTCCGTGTTTCCCAACTTTCTCAGTCAATTACTCCATAAAACAAACCTTCCGTGTTTCCCAACTTTCTCAGTCAATTACTTCATAAAACAAACCTTCCGTGTTTCCCAACTTTCTCAGTCAATTACTTCATAAAACAAACTTTCCGTGTTTCCCAACTTTCTCAGTCAATTACTACATAAAACAAACTTTCCGTGTTTCCCAACTTTCTCAGTCAATTACTTCATAAAACAAACCTTCCGTGTTTCCCAACTTTCTCAGTCAATTACTCCATAAAACAAACCTTCCGTGTTTCCCAACTTTCTCAGTCAATTACTCCATAAAACAAACCTTCCGTGTTTCCCAACTTTCTCAGTCAATTACTACATAAAACAAACCTTCCGTGTATCCCAATTTTCTCAGTCAATTACTCCATAAAACAGCTTTTCCACATAGATTGTTAGCCCATTGCTTGTCTCATTGAGCTGTTGTCAAACATCAGAAAGAATGTTGGTGAACCTAGGAATTCTAATAGAAAGAATGTTGGTGAACCTGGCAACCCTAATAGAAAGAATGTTGGTGAACCTGGCAACTCTAATATATACATACCTTTGTAAAGAATGTTGGTGAACCTGGCAACTCTAATATATACATACCTTTGTAAAGAATGTTGGTGAACCTGGCAACTCTAATATATACATACCTTTGTAAAGAATGTTGGTGAACCTGGCAACTCTAATATATACATACCTTTGTAAAGAATGTTGGTGAACCTGGCAACTCTTATATATACATACCTTTGTAAAGGCAGCTCTCAATGTTTGTGATGCGGCTAAATCTTTCTTCTCCAACTGAAGTCATAAAATAAGAAAATATAAATTAATGTCAATATATAAGGCTTCTTGTAAAGAGAAAGATTTTAATGTTCAAGCAGATCAAACTGTTACAATATTTACATATATAGGCCTACAGGTATGAAAACAAGAGTTGTCGGAGGACAGCATGCTTGACTATTCCATTGCTTATTTGATTACTGAGATAATGGACTCTAATGTAGTTGCATGCTAAACATTAACCACAATGTCTTAAATGTGATAATTTGCATTATATGCAAGATACAGTTATTTAACTTGATTATTTTCATAGGTGTGATGGTTGGGATGGGTTGTATAACGTTTCAATGGAATGCATCAAGTAGCAATTAAGATATGGACTCTTAATGTAGTTGCACGCAAACCTTTAACCATAGGGCAATAATTTGCACCATATGCAAATAGTTCAAAGTTATTGCAAAAAATAGTGTTATTTTCGTTAAAGGCCTAAGTGACCTTGACCTTTGACCTTATAATCCCATGACCTGTTTGAGTCAAGTGCTGATCATGACCATTATCCAAACTAAGTTTCAGGGTCATAGGCCTAAGCAAGTAGTTTTAAAGCAAAGAATGTTTCTGTATTGAAGGTCACAGTGAACTTGACCTTTGACATATTGACTCCAAACTCTCTAGGCATCATTAACTTGCTATGATGTATGTCCATACCAAGATTGAAGATCATAGGCCTATGTTAGTTATAAGGGTAAATGCTAGCTTTCACAAAAACTTTAACCATTAACTGTTTCTTTACAGAAAGGTCAGTGACCTTGACCTTTGACCTAGTAACTCCAAACCAACTTGAAGATCAAAGGCCTAAGTGTATGTTAGTTATAAGGGTAAATGCTAGCTTGCACGAAAACTTTAACCATGAACTGTTTCCATATAGAAGGTCACAGTGACCTTGAACTTTGACCTACTGACTCCAAAATGTATAGGCATCACCAACTTGCTATGAAGAATGTCCATACAAAGTGTAAAGACCATAGGCCTAGGTGTATGTTAGTTATAAGGGAAAATGCTAGCTTGCACAAAAACTTTAACCATGAACTGTTTCTATATAGAAAGTTACAGTCAGGGTTTTCAAAATTAACCAATTGCCAATTAAAACTATCTGTTAAAATCACTATTTCATCTGTTAGTTTTGCTCCCTTGGGCCTCCTACCACGGATTTGCCCTTGATCTGACACCAAGCCTGATCGGTTACTTTTCTCATTTGATATGTTACAACAAAACATTTTGACAACCCTGTACAGTGACCTTTGACCTACTGACTCCAAACTGTGTAGGCATCACCAACTTGCTATGAAGTATGTCCATACCAAGTTTGAAGATTATTGGCCTAGGCGTATGTAAGTTATAAGGGTAAATGCTAGCTTGCACAAAAACTTTAACCAACGGCGACGCTGAGGCGACATGACTACAATACTTTCAAAACATAGATATTGCATGGTACATAAAATGTGTCTTAAAAATATTTCATCTAAACATAGGAAAACATTGTCTTCCACATGTAAAAATTGCAACACCTAGAAACAATGTTTGTGCTGCATGCGAAAACTGAGAAAAAGAGTTATGGACTCATTATCAGAAGAAGAAGAACTTCAAAGTACAGATGCTTTAAGGGATCATGTAAATACTGCTAAGAATGAGAGAGATTTAACTTTGTTAAACGAGCCAAAGAAACAAATGCCCTCCCTGTAGAAAGAATAAACCACTATACTTTTGATTGTTCACAAAATGTTTCCATACCGCACCATTCTAGGCAAATGGGGCCAATCTATTTTACTAAAAGTTAAGAAAGACCCAAGAGTACGCATAGATGGACAGTCACGCCAACACAACTTTCTGATTGATGAAAATGAGACGATTGGAACAGAAGGTACCAACACACATGGGCCAAATGCAGTTATATCTATGTGTATGGAAATGGTAAATGAAATTGCATCATTCATGCTGACAATTGCCCTAGTAAGATATAAATTTATTGAATTAAGCTAAATTATAATTATTAAACAAGAGGGCCATGATGGCCCTAGATTGCTCAACTGAATTATGCAATGTGATTTATAATGCAAAACACATAAAGACAATAATTCTGACAAAGATTCAAAATGCAACCTCCAGAGTGTTAACAAGATTTTCCTTCATTTGATCTAGGTGACCTTTTTTTTTACCTGATATGACCCATTTTTGAACATGGACTAAATATCATCAAGACAAACATTCTGACAAAGTTTTGACAATATTTTTCTTCAATTTGGCCTAGTGACCTAGTGTTTAACCCAATATGATCCATATTCAAACTTGGCCTAGATATCATTAAGAGAAACATTCTGACCAAATTTGAAGATGCTAAAGCAAACAATAGGGCCATGATGGCCCTGGATTGCTCACCTGATTATATATTTGTTTCACTTTAGCCATATAAGGTCAAAATAGCCCTGCCTCCTGGTGGCCATATGTTTTTACTAATAACCATGGCTGGAAGGAATCTCAAAGAGGGTCATCCAAGGATCATTTCTACGAAATTATTCAAAAATCTGCCAAACACTATTGGAGGAGAAGATTTTTCAAGCTTTCACTATAGCCATATAAGGCAAAACAGCCCGCCCACTAGTGGCCATGCTTTTTGACGAATTAACATGGCTTGAGAGAATCTAAAAGAGGGTCACCCAAAAATCATTTCTACAAAATTATTTAACATGAGCACCGCCTGCGGGTGCCTGACGCTCATTTGACAGTTTATTTATTTTATATAAAAAAATCTTCAAATTTGGAAATGAATATTTTACATATTATAATGACCACACAACTGCTATTTTTCAAGTATTGAAACAAAATTTACTGTGTGGAAATAAATCCAAGTTCATATACATAATAAGGAAGATCTTCACGTTGGAACGCTGTCACAATCAGTCAAGATCATAAGCTGAGTCTTGTGTATGGACAGGCAAATGAAATGGTTACATTAAGTCAGATATTGAATATATTGTTGTTTTCCTATTTTTAGTAACAGTGACCTTGACCCCCAAAACACAATCGGATTGAAGATAATCATATGTTGAAGTACATTATGTTTTTATTGTTTAGAAATTTGTAATCAACAAAAAATGAAGAAACTATGTCCAATTCTCATAAACTACCAAAATACATCAAAATTGATGTTTTTTTACCCCCAAAAGACAGGCCACACTCAGCACCTTTAGCATACTGTGTGAAGAAGGGTATTAGATGAACAAATTTTAGGTTTGATGGTTTCCATGTAAGTGACCTTAACGCAAAACTAAACCAAGCCTGACACTTTAAATCTTTTTTTTCCGTTGCCATGGAAACCAGAATTTTGCATTGATCCAAACAAATTGAAGGAATTTAGGAGAGGACATTGACAGGATACTTCCTATGAAGTTTCATCCCAATTAGCCAAGAGGTTTGAGGGGGAGAAGTTGTTTGAAGCAATAATTGACACACAGGAGCATGCACGACAGATAATTCACCATGACATAAGCTCGACTGGCTTTTAGCCAGTATGGCTAAACAAGAGGGCCATGATGGCCCTGGATCTCTCACCTTAATTATACAATGTACTGCAATGCAAAACACATCAAGACAATTATTCTGAATGCAACCTCCACAGTGCTAACAATATTTTCCTTCATTTGGCCTAGTGATCTATATTTTGTTTTACCTGATATGACCCATATTCCAACATGGACTAGATATCATCAAGACAGCATTCTGACGTTTCAACTTGCTCAAAGTAAAAATGCGGCCTCCGGAGTTTGAACAATATTTTCCTTTATTGACCTAGTTTCTGATCCAATTTGACCCATATTCGAACTTGACTTAGATATAATTCAGACAAACATTCTGACCAAATTTCAAGCTGCTGAAGCAAAAAATGTGGCATCCAAAGTGTTCACAAGATTTTCCTTCAATTTGATCTAGTGACCTAGTTTTTGACCCAGCATGACCCATATTCGAACTTGGCCTACATATCATCAAGAAAAACATTCTGATAAAGTTTCATCATGCTGAAATTTAAAATGCAGTATCCAGAGTGTTAACAAGATTACCCTTCAATTTGGCCTAGTGACCTTGTGACCCGGCATGACCCATATCCAAACTTGGCCTAGATATCATTTAGACAAACATTTTGACCAAATTTCAAGCTGCTGAAGCAAAATATCCAATATGACCCATATTCGAACTTGACTTAGATATAATTCAGACAAACATTCTGACCAAATTTCAAGCTGCTGAAGCAAAAAATGTGGCATCCAAAGTGTTCACAAGATTTTCCTTCAATTTGATCTAGTGACCTAGTTTTTGACCCAGCATGACCCATATTCGAACTTGGCCTACATATCATCAAGAAAAACATTCTGATAAAGTTTCATCATGCTGAAATTTAAAATGCAGTATCCAGAGTGTTAACAAGATTACCCTTCAATTTGGCCTAGTGACCTTGTGACCCGGCATGACCCATATCCAAACTTGGCCTAGATATCATTTAGACAAACATTTTGACCAAATTTCAAGCTGCTGAAGCAAAAAATGCGGCATCCAAAGTGTTAACAAGATTTTCCTTCAATTTGACCTAGTGACCTAGTTTTTGACCCTGCATGATCAGTGTCCGACAAATTTCAGAATTGTTTGGTAGCCCACTGGGCTACCAGATTTGGAAGCTGGTAGCCCGAAATATCGCGGATGCCAATGAGTGTTTTATGATTTTTTTGTTTTCTACTTCTGTACAAACATAATATTAAGAGCACACCATGTACATGATTTAAGGGTAATGACCATTTCAAATAACATGACTGTGTTGCAAAAGACCTGAAGTGCAGCATTCAGTTAAAAAAAAATGAAATTTGGAAAAAATACTTTTTGGTAGAGATTAACAGATAGGAGAAAATTGGTACTAAAGATTTTCAAGATTACTTTTCACTAGGTTATTTGAAATATTCTGCATAAAATGTATGTATTTTATCCATATTTACAAAAGATTTAAAAGCTAGTGACAGAAATGTTTAAACTTGAGACCAAAAAATCAAATGATGTAGTATAAACTCTTCAAATTGGAGGTCACCGATTTAGGTCCCTCACCGAAACAGGGCATACGATACGAGTGTCAGTTTTACAAAGAAAGATTCAATTTTATTAACCAAAAGTCAAATTTATCAGGTTCAATGAAGTTATTAACCCTTTCCCTCATATAGACGCTCTCTGACGTCTCTGCAGCAGACAGCTTTTTGAAAACATAGTGACAACAGAAGAAATTGATCAAAACAAGCAATATCTCCTTTTACCACAATGTGTTCCACTTAGTCATAGGTTATCCATTATATTTTTTATTTTTTGACAAAATATGTTTAAAGTCGTCTGCTGCAGAATTGTTGTATGAGGGAAAGGGTTAAATCATAAAATATTGTCAAAAACAATTACGCGAATAATACCGTAACACATGTAACACGTTAAATTTGTTTCATGTGTTACGGTATTATCAGGGACGTAGATCCTGGTATTATTCACAACATAGCCGCCATTTTGATAATTGCGCAATGTTAATCATGGTTCCCTACTGAGAATTTGAAATCGGTAAACAGCGTTGAATGTAAACATCGGGGTCCACTCTTGATCGGGGTCGTCGGGTTGTTAACGTCATTGACCCAATTTCTCATTTCTTCCAATGAAATCGCAATTATTAAGTCATATGATTTTTTTTCCCGCCGGTTATGCTAATTAATTTTGGTAAACAAAGCCGTGATTGGGCATTTATTATTCATTATAGATTTCATCCCAAACATTTTCTTTGACATATCGCATACTATGTCGATTATGAAGGTGTTTCATATTTGATTAACGACAAGATAAGATCCAGAAGTGGTCGTATTGTATTGTCTTTAATATTTGGATCGAATTTATTTTATTAACTTCTGCATGGTGACAATTTTCTTCTCCGTCTTTCGGAACCGGTCTGCACCAGTTTGCAAACATCGCATACCGAAAGTAGAAATATGGATCAAAATACGTTTAAGGGAATATTTGAATTTCATTGGTTATTCGCAATCATTCATGGATTAACACCAGGGAACAATGGTCACTAATGATTGGACCGCCGTAATGGGTATATATATCACGTTAATTGACTAATACTGAAGCGATTCGGTTGGCTGAAACCACTGGATCCGACAGGTTGGTAACTCCGCCTACTGATATTGATTTGTTTATGGTCACAGCGAGTGGTTTTCGCATGTGACATACAGTCACTGTTTATACACGACATGTGTGTAAGTAATTAAGCCGGGCTACCAGACACGGGAATAAACAGTAGCCCGTCGGGCTTTCATTTGAAAATAACAGTAGCCCGGGCAATTATTGTGGTAGCCCGCGGGCTCCGGGCAATGGATTTGTCGGACACTGATGATCCATATTCGAACTTGGCCTAAATATCATGCAGCTCAACATTCTGACCAAATTTCAAGCCGCTGAAGCAAAACATGCGGCTTCTACAGAGTTAACAAGATTTTCCCTTAATTTGGCCTTGTGACCTAGTTTCTGATCCAATATGACCCATATTCTAACTTGACCTAGATATAATTCAGACAAACATTCTGACCAAATTTCAAGCTGCTGAAGCAAGAAATGCGGCATCCAAAGTGTTAACAAGATTTTCCTTCAATTTGGCCTAGTGACCTAGTTTTTGACCCGGCATGACCCATATTCGAACTTGGCCTACATATCATTCAGCTCAACATTCTGAACAAATTTCAAGTTGCTGAAGCAAAAAATGCGGCATCCAGTGTTAACAAGATTTTCCTTCAATTCGACCTAGTGACCTAGTTTTTGACCCGGCATAACCCATATTTGAACTTGACCTAGATATTTTTATAACAAACATTCTGACAAAATTTCAAACTGCTGAAGCAAAAATTGCGTCCTTTGGAGTGTTAACAAGATCTTCCTTCAATTTGACCTAGTGACCTACTTTTTGACCCGACGTGACCCATGTTCGAACTTGACCTACATATCATTAAGACAAACATTCTGATAAAGTTTCAACATGCTCAAGTTGAAAATGTGGCCTCCAGAGTGTTAACAAGATTTCCCTTCAATTCAACCTAGTGACCTAGTTTTTGACCTCATATGGCCCAGTTTCGAACTTGTCCAAGATTTTATGGAGATGAACGTTCTGATAAACTTTCATGAAGATTGGATGCAAAATGTAGCCTGTAGAGTGTTAACAAGCTCAAATGTTGAAGACGCACGACGCATGACGGACGGACGCCGGACAAAATGTGATCCCAATAGCTCACCTTGCACTTCGTGCATAGGTGAGCTAAAAAGCATGAATTGATTTTTGGTTTTATGAAATATACAGAAATTTTCAGGGTCTTATTTTAATTGGATACGTAACAAATGTTTTAGCAGGAGGGATGCACTAATTTGCATTAACCAAAACCAAAACCAAAACCATTAATCAAAAGATAATACCTCAATATGCATGGCTCAATATGCATACGAAACAAACCTATAATTTTAGACCTGGCGAATCTGGGTCTCTTGTTGATTGATCATTGTACACAGGGGGATTACAGTTAATCTTGACCAATTAGTGTGAATGTTGACCGCGTTTCAAAAGATTCTGATTAAGGTTGTTTATAGTGTGTAATTGGTTGGGGGAGGAATTTAAAGAGACCATGTTTTTTTATGAATCAACATGGCTTGAAGAAATCTAAAAGAGGGTCACCCAAGAAACATTTCTACAAAAATATTTAACAAGAGCACCGCATACGGCACAGACGCTCGACTGATAGGGAGAAAACAGAAAGAAAAAAAAAGCTGAGCTAAACAAAAAACATTAACCGGACGACCACACTGCCGCCAACAAAAAACCTTAAACGGACGACCACGCCGCTGCCAACAAAAAACCTTAACCAGACGACCACGCCGCCGCCAACAAAAAACCTTAAACGGACGAGCACGCCGCTGACGACACCAGGGTCATGACAATAGCTCTCGTTTTTTCAAAAATCGAGCTTAAAGTCAGCCAGACACTCGCGGAGGAGAAGATTTTTTATTAAGTTTTGACTATATATATAATTTATTTATATATATACATGTATTTAAGGCAAAACCGTCCCACCCCCTGGTGGCTATGTTTTTTTACCAATCAACATGGCTTGAAGGAATCTGATAGAGGGTCAGCCAAAGAACATTTCAACAAAATTATTTGAAAATCGGACTTGCACTTTCGGAGTAGAAGATTTTTTAAGTTTCCACTATAGCCATATAAGGCAAAACAGCCGTGCCTCCTAGCGGCCATGTTTTTTACCAATAATTTGGTAGGCTGGAAGGAATCTGATAGAGGGTCACCCAAGTAACATTTCTACAACATTATTTGAAAATCAGCCAACCAGTTTGGGAGAAGAAGAACTTATTTTTTTCCGTTTTGTTGCCATGGAAACCAGAATTTTACATGGGTCAATGGTTAAAGAGTAGAAGTTGACGGACAACAGACAAAAGGCAATCACAATATCTCACCTTGAGCACTTTGTTCTCAGGTGAGCTAACAAGAGGGCCATGATGGATATTATCAAGACAATTATTCTGATGAACTTTCATAAGGATTGTATGTAAAATTTTGCCTGTGGTGTGTTTCACTAGAAATACCAACAAATTATACCAGTGCAATTCCAGTTGATTATTTTCACAAGGGTTGACATTGTGACCTTAATTTTGACCTCATAGTATCCAGTTTCAAACTTGGCCAAGATTTGATGGAGACATACATTCTGATAAACTTTCATGAAGATTGGATGCAAATCTTGCCTGTAGAATGTTAACAAGGCAATTGTTGACAAAGCACAATGACAGAAGTTTGACAAATGTGATCACAAAAGCGAACCGTGTACACTTTGTGTTCAGATGAACTAAACAAGAGGGCCATGATGCCCTGGATCGCTGACCTGAAAATGTGCTATTTCAGACTTTTAAATAAGATAAGCCATATTTTTAACAGATTTTATCATCGAAATAATTTCACCAAACTTAGAAGAGGGTCACATAAGGAACAGTTGAAAAGAAATGTCGTCTGAGTGTTAACAGGATTTTCCTTAAATTTGGCTGAGTGACCAAGTTTTTGACTCAACATGACTCATATTGGAACTTGGCCTAGATATCATCAAGACAAACTTTCTGACAAAGTTTCAAGCTGCTCAAGTAAAACATGCGATCTCAAGTGTTAACAAGATCTTTCTACAATTTGGCCTAGTGACCTTGTTTATTACCAGACATGACCTATATTCGAACTTAGCCTAGATTTCATCAACACAAACATTCTGAAAACTTTTCAACCTGCTGAAGCAAAAATTGTGGCATCTAGTGTGTTAACAAGATTTCCTTCAATTTGCCCTAGTGACCTAGTTTTTGACCCAATATGACCCAATATGACCCAGTTTCCAACTTGTCCAATATTTGATGGAGCGGAATGTTCTGATAAACTTTCATGAAAATCGGATGCAAAATGTAGCCTGTAGAGTGCTAACAAGGCAAAAGTTGACGACGGACAAACAACGGACAAAAGATGATCACAAAAACTCACCTTGAGCACTTCCGTGCTCTGGTGAGCTAAAAAATTTGCAGGGCTCATTTGTGACAAATGTAGAGCCAGCTTAGCATTAAATAGCATTATCATAGCAAGCAGACTTACCCTTTCGAAGATTGGGGACAACACCACATCAACAATCATTTTAGCATGTAAAGCTTTATTTGTATCCCCCATTGTCATTGTAAGTGTCTGCTATACACCATCCGTCTGAAATAAAACAATTGATTGGCTTTGTTCTATCTAAAAAAACATGTTGCGTCATTGAAAATCCAAAAGGCGCAATTTAATTCACATACTTGGCCAGCTGGTACTTAGTTTGCCAATATAATAGGGCAAAAAGACATAATTTAGTGTTCAGCTTGTCCAATGGTCAAGTTGAAAACATAAGTTGTGTATAATTAAAATGGTACATGAACCTGATTTCATTGATTTATAGTTTATTTACGGGTTTGTATCCTCTCTCAGTCAGTTTACTCGTGTACTTGGTGATACAGCTATTTGCAATTCCGGAAAATCAAGTATCTATTAATAGATGGTCGGACTGACTGTGTATTGCTTCATTGGCGCTCTGTGCTTTATTATCGCAGTTAATATTAGTCTTTGTTCTCATTGGCTTAAAATACTAAATACGGTGGAAATTTGACTTTCTTTTTTTAAGTGTATGTCGAAAAGCTTATTGGCGCCTTTTCAGTTTCTTGTTTCAGCCTATTTTAGTTAAAAACATCTTCTATTCTTACAAACTAGTGCTCTTATAACTTTTAAATACAAATTTTCAGTGATGTATATTTCTTTTAAACAATTTGCATAACACACTCATGGTTTCCCTAAATTACTTCAATCATTGTTAGTTAGATAATGTTAGGAATCAGAAAAAAGTACTGTACTACATAGCATTTTTGATTTTATTGTTTATTTAAATACAACTATATATGAGCCATTCTCAAAATTCGCAGGAATTTGAGGAGCAAGAAAATATAAAAAGGAGAATGAGAACATAATAATTTTATTAGATGCTTAATTTAAACCATAACTAGGGTTAATAAAAAAAGGTTTAGTAGTCAGCTTAACAACAATTTATTCTGCCTTAAAATGTTATCAGAACACTCCTTGGTATGAACAAATGTCTTTACTGTACACAATTTGAATCTATATATATGAAAGTTATGTAGCAGTAA
The DNA here is from genome assembly GCA_031761405.1 of Serripes groenlandicus. Taxonomy (NCBI): domain Eukaryota; kingdom Metazoa; phylum Mollusca; class Bivalvia; order Cardiida; family Cardiidae; genus Serripes; species Serripes groenlandicus. The sequence goes on from JASEVX010000008.1 coordinate 66,562,785, forward strand.
GGAGATTTCTTTTTTAACATAAAGCTGTGTACGTAATTATTTTTTATCTTTAAAAAAATTTGGCTGAACAAAAAAATATATTTCATATCAAAAATGACTATTCTTGTCTTGAATATTGTATAAATAAATTAAATATATGTTTTTTAAACTTTGGCTATTACTAATTAAATAATTGATATACCTTGACAAACTGTCCTGTTTGATGTAGTTCCTATTGGAGTGAATGACCTTTACCAAGTCAAGTCCACATCCTTTTTTTTTTTTGTTATTTAAAAATTAAAAAATATGTGTTGTTACAGACTGTAACCATAACATATGGTAAGGACTTTTTTAAAGTTAAGATGTGATAAAATAATTATTGCTCACTGACTTAGTTTGCAAAATGACCAGATTTAAAGAGAAAAGGTAATTCGAATGTATGTCTGAATTTGTAAAAGAAGTATTCATTTTTACATTCAATTATGACAGTTATAGTTAAGACACCCCAACAAATTACTGTAGGGAGTTAACTTACTTAAATGGTGCTTCTACAGATTTTTTTAGTCACAGCTTAACAAAACACATATTTATCTGTAGAACAGAAAGTACCGAGAGAGACTGACAGTAAGTCAGCTTCAGTAGCAAGAGGGACCCACAATTATTTTCAAAAAAGTGTTACTTGTTACGGTATGGACATAGACCGTAAAGACACATATAAATATCATCATTTTTCAAAATTGAAAAGTTTTTTGTGTCTAAATATCATTTAGACAGTAAATTCAATGGTAACCTTTTTATGGAATACTGGAATAAAAATCATAGACATGCAAGAAATTTATTGCTGAATTTTGAATTTAAACATCAGAAATATATGTAAGGGACAGGAATGGTTAAATTTGACACATAAACATGCCAATAAAATTTATTATAACAGATATAAAGACCATTTCAGTGGCTCATATTTTGAAAAACAAGTTCTTTTGTCATACAGATATGTTTCAGAATTGATTACCTGCAGCATTTGAGAACAATATTCAAAGAACAAGAATTTCTGAGAATTTTGAGAATGGCTCATATATATACAAGAGGGCAATGATGGTGCTGGATCGCTCACCTGATTTTATTTTTTTCGACTCTAGCAATATAAGCCCGACCCCCTGGCGGCCATAGTTTTCTACCAATCAACATGGCATGAAGGAATCTGATAGAGGGTCACCCTAGAAACATTTCTACTAAATTACTTGAAAATCAGCCTAACACTTTCAGAGGTGAAGATTTTTAAAGTTTTCACTATGGCCATATAAAGCAAGAAAGTCCCGCCCCCTGGAAGCCAGGTTTTTGACCAATCAACATGACTTAAAGGAATATAATAGAGGGTCACCCAAGGATCATTTCAACAAAATTATTTGAAAATCGGCCAACCAGTTTGGAGAAGAAGAGATTTAAGTTTTTTTCGTTTGGTTGCCATGGAAACCATAATTCTGCGTAGATCACAACAATTCGAAGGAATTCTGGTGAGGACATTGACTGGTCACTGAGGAGAAAATGTCGACGGACAAAAGGCGATCACAATAACTCACCTTAAGTACGAAGCACTTAGTGCTCAGGTGAGCTAAAAAACAATGGAAATACATTACTATTTTTATTCATTTTAAAAAACAAATCATGTCAACAAGTTCTTTTGCTTTCAATTGAATTGGATTTAAATTGTGAATAAGGCACCCCCCCCCCCCCCCCCCAAACTTTGTTCTCAATTTTTTAGGGAAAAAAATGCAGCTTATAATCGAGATTTTACAGTAAATTACAATTACTTATGGCAAGAAATGTAATTGATTACATTACAAATTACAATTAAGATACTTTGAAGTGTAATCGATAAAATTCAAATTACTTAAAACGATTTAAAAGATAACATTCATGATTCCCTAATTACTTCCAAGGTAAAACAAGAGCACCGCGTACGGCAGACGCTCGACTGATAGGGAGAAGAAAAAAATAAAAAAATGAGCTAAACAAAAAACCTTAACCGAACGACCACGCCAACGACGACGCAAGGGTCATGACAATAGCTCTCATTTTTTTCAAAAGTCGAGCTAATAAAAAACCTTAACCGGATGACAACACCTTCAGTGTAGATTTTCAAAAGGGGGGATAATTTGGTCAATATTAAGTTCAGGGTTATGGAACTTGTTGTATCAAGTTATGTTAAGACATTGAATAAGTTTAGGAAGTTTCAAAGCTATAGGTTAAATTGAGTTTCAGTTATCACCATTTTTCTCCCTTCAAAGTAGATTTTCTAAATCGAAATGGGGAGATAATTTTGTCAATACTATTTACAGAGTTATGAAACTTGTTATATAAGGTCAACTTAAGACACTCAGCAAGTTTGTGAAGTTTCAAGCAAAAAAAAAGAAAAGTTTTTAAGATATGATAAATCATGAGTAAAAAATTGTCAAAAAGCTGAGCTAAACAAAAAACCTTAACCTTACGTTTTGAAGTTTTAAGTGAAACAAATAAAGATTTCCAGCTATATACTTTTATTATTTAACATATTATGATTATGTTTATGAAGTTTAGTGACTTTAACATTAGTAGTTTGTTAGAAAACAGAAAAAAAGCTGAGCTGAACAAAAAACCTTAACCGGACGACCACGCTGCCGCCGCCAACAACGCCGCCAGGGTCATGACAATAGCTCTCGTTTTTTTCAAAAGTCGAGCTAAAAAACAAACATCATCAATCTAGCTTAATTTTCTTGAAAATGAAATATCAAATAAATATAGATCTGTACCAAATTTCAGGACTTCTGCGTGTGTTGTCGTTTTGATAATTATTTTGATATCTCTGCTACTGTTAATCTGTTTTTAAATGTTACCATTATACTTTATGTTCATAAGTGTCACAACATAAACTAGTGTGTTATTGTATGCCTCTATATATATGTGTCACAACGTAAATTATGATATTATTGGATGCCTTTATATGTATGTGTCACAACGTAAACTATGATGTTATTGGATGCCTCTATATGTATGTGTCACAACATAAACTAGTGTGTTAGTGTATGCCTCTATATATATATGTGTCACAACGTAAATTATGATATTATTGGATGCCTCTATATGTATGTGTCACAACGTAAACTATGATGTTATTGGATGCCTCTATATGTATGTGTCACAACATAAACTATGATGTTATTGGATGCCTCAATATGTATGTGTCACAACGTTAACTATGATGATATTGGATGCCTCTATACAATGTTTTCACAACGTAAAGTATGATGTTATTCCATGCCTCGATATGTATGTGTCACAACATAGGAGGAGATGATCTAAATGCTAAATGTTAACGACGGACAACAGAAGACGGACAAAAAGTGATCAGAATAGCTGATACGGCTCAAGGTGATCTAAAAAGGGCAATAAATCATACAAAAACCTTGACAGAGTTATATACTCTTGTCTGTTGATGGAGGTAATAATGGTGAAAAAGTGTTGTAAGTTTCAAAGCAATATCTGTATTGGTTTTGAAAAAAAGTAAATTGGTACAAAAAACTTAACCAAAATTCTAAGTCGAAAAAGGGCCACAATTCCTACAAAAATCTTGACAGAGTTATGTACTCTTGTCTGTTGATGGAGTTTATGATGGTGAACAAGTGTTGTAAGTTTCGAAGCCATATCTGTAATGGTTTTGAAAATAAGTAAATTGGTACAAAAAACTTAACCAAAATCTGAGTCGATAAAGGGCCATAATTCTTACAAAAATCTTGACAGAGTTATGTACTCTTGTCTGTTGATTGAGGTAATGATGGTGAAATAGTTTTGTAAGTTTCAATATCTGTAGTGGTTTTGAAAACTAGAATGGAGTGCTATTTTTAATTTTTGACAGAAAAGGGGCAATAACTCTGATATAAAAAATATTTGGATTATCCCCCTTTTGTGAACACATCACAAAGATTGATATAAACATTTGTCAGAAATTTCAATCCAATCCTTTGAGTAGAAAAAAAGTAATTTCAAAAAGTAATTTGAAAATTTAAATCTTTGACAGAAAAGGGGCAATAACTCTTGATATAAAAATATTTGGATTATCCCCCTTTTGTGAACCAATCACACACATTGATATAAACATTTGTCAGAAGTTTCAATGTAATCCTTTGAGTAGAAAAAAAGTTATTTGAAAACGTGACGAAAAAGTGTGATGACAGACAGATGGACAGACAGACGTCGGACAAAAAAAAAAGTAATCCCTGTGTGCCTACCATGCTACGCAGGTGACACAAAAAGTATATTAGTACAAAAAACTTAACCAAAATGACAGAGTTATGTACTCTCGTCTGTTGGTAGAAGTAATGATGGTGAATAAGTGTTGTAAGTTTCGAATCCATATCTGTAATGGTTTTGAAAAAAAAGTGAATTGGTACAAAAAGCTTTTAAAACCAAATTTATAAGTAAACAAGAGGGCCAAGATGGCCCTAAATCGATCACCTAATTGATAGTAAATAAGTAGCAAATATTTAACTGCAAATATCTGGGAAAATTTGATCAAGGAGTGCAAATGAAACTGCAAGGAGTGGACACTTCTCAAGAAACAGCTTATCAGTAAAGGCCATTTATATCTTGAAATCTAACAAGAACTTTAATAAGAATGGAATTATAAAGTTTTTATCATTTTGCACCTTTCCTGATGCCGCCTTGCTGCCCTGTTTTTCAACGAAATCAAGATGGCTTCAACAGTTTATTTAGGAACATTTCTACCAAATTATCTTGCAATCGCACAAGCAGATTATGGAGGAAAAGGATTTTAAAATTTGGGTATTTTTCTCACTTTCTGATGCCGCAGTAACCAAAGTTCTCAATGGAATTTAAATCTTTGAACAATTTTGAAAGAGGACCACCAAAGGAACATTCCTGTGATGTTTTGTGGAAATTGGTCTATTGGAATGGTAGGAGTTGGTTGTCATTTGTAGCCAAAAGTTCAATTTACCCCTTTTGTGATGACGCCTGGTTGCTATGATTGTGTAACCCATCAAAACGGCTTAAACAAATTAAATAGAGAATCATTAAAGTAAGATTCGTATTATATTTTCTTAAAATCAGACAAGCACTTTCATAACAAGAGGCCCAAGAGGGCCAGTATCGCTCCACGGCCATAAGGCAAAAATAAAATCTCCAAACAGCCCTGCCCCGTGGTGGCTATTTTTTTTACCAACCACCATGGCTTAAAGGAATCTTGTAGAGTGTCACCAAAGGAATGTTTCTGCAAAATTATTTGAAAATATGCCTGACACTTTCGGAGGAGAAGATTTTTTAAGTTTTCACTATGGTCATATAAGTCAAAATAGCCCCGCCCTCTGGCGGCCATGTTTTTCGACCAATCAACATGGCTTGAAGGAATCTGATAGAGGGTCACCCAATGAACATTTCTACAAAATTATTTGAAAATCGGCTGAACACTTTCGGAGAAGAAGATGTTTTAAGTTTTCACTATAGCTATATAACGCAAAAAAGCCCCGCCCCCTGGCGGCCATGTTTTTCGCCCAATCAACATTTCTTGAAGGAATCTAATTAAGGTTCACACAAGGAACAGTTCTACAAAATTATTTGAAAATCGGCCTGACACTTTTGGAGGAGAAGATTTTTTAAGTTTGCTCTTTAGCCATATAGGCAAAATAGCCCCGCCCTGTGACGGCCATGGTTTTTTACCAATCAACATGGCTTGAAGGAATCTGATAGAGGGTCACCCACGGAACATTTCTACATAATTATTTGAAAATCTGCTGAACACTTTTTGAGAAGAAGATTATTTAAGTTTTCACTATAGCTATATAAGGCAAAAAAGCCCCGCCCCCTGGCGGCCATGTTTTTCGCCCAATCAAAATTTCTTGAAGGAATCTAATAAAGGGTCACCCAAGGAACATTTCTACAAAATTATTTGAAAATCGGCCTCACACTTTCGGAGAAGAAGATTTTTTAAGTTCTCACTATTTTTTTCTTTCGGTTGCCATGGAAACCAGAATTTTGAATGGATCAAAAAAAATTGAAGGAATTTAGTAGAGGACATTGAGAGGATGCTTCCCATGAAGTTTCAACCAAATTGGCCAAGTGGTTAGGGAGAAGAAGTCGTTTAAAGGAAAAAGTTAACGCACGCACGCACCCACGACGGACAATTCGCCATGACATAAGCTCGACTGGCTTTCAGCCAGTGGAGCTAAAAATGGAATTTTCATTTTTATTCATTTTGACCCTTTTCTGATGCCGCCTGACTGCCATGTTTTTCGACCAATCAGTATGGCTTGAACAATTTTTAAAGAGGGTCACACAAGGAACATTTCTACCAAATTATATTTGAATCTGACGGGCAGATGGAATTTAAATCTTTGAACAATTTTGAAAGAGGACCACCAAAGTAACATTCCTGTGATGTTTGGTGGAAATTGTTCTTGCGGTTCAGGAGGAGATGATGTTTAAAGCTAAAATTTACAGAGTGATCAGAATAGCTCACCTTGAGCCTTTGGCTCTAGGTGATCTAAAAAGGGCCATAATTCTTACAAAAACCTTGACAGAGTTATGTACTCTTGTCTGTTGATGGAGGTAATGATGGTGAATAAGTGTTGTAAGTTTCAAAGCAATATCTGTAATGGTTTTGACAAATTTTAAAAGTGGGGATTGGTACAAAGACCTTAACCAAGGTGTGACACCAACGCCGAGGCGAGTAGTATAGCTAGCCTTTTCTTCGAAAAGTCGAGCTAAAAATGTTGAGATTTTTTTTTTAAAAAGATAATTATATTTTAGTCTCTACAAATGCATAATAAAATGTAAATAACAATTTGTATCATAGATTTATATGTTTCCTTTCTTTCTTTCTTCTCTTCTCCCTGAAATTAAAGAAAAGTGGCGAACAAATGGCTAAAATATTTATCTAAAGTGGCGAAAATACATGGCTCTTAAAAATTAAAAGCTGCAAATTTTATTTCAATCTGGCGAAAGTGCTGGCGAAAGAAAAATTCAACCCAGAACAGGCCATGACAAGGGTAGCGTCACTGATCTGCTCTTGTATTGGGATATAAATTGTCCTGGGAAAGAAGGAAAACTTGGAAGTAATCAGTGGTTGCTTAATTTAATCGTTTGCATAATGGATGGCTATATCTAGATTGGCATGACGATGGAGTCATCTCTGTGGATAGCAACTTGATCCTTTACTATAATGTTATATCGTGGAGGTCCCTCTTCTCAAACCTTTAAGGACTGTTTACATAGTCCCAAAAACGCCTTATACGTAATATTTTATGTGAACTAATTGATGCTTTGTTAACTTACCAAAATAATGTTGAATTTATTTGTAAGTACAGTCAAGTTACCCTTAACGGATCAGTAACGAAACAACGTAGTGCGTAAAAGAAACGGTCAATGTTTCAAAACTTTTTTGTTCATAGTCCACTTGTAAGTAAAATCATTTTCCTTTAAATTGACACACTTTTTCAATTTTAGTGCAGAAACAGCTGTACAGATTGTTGTTTACCAGTTCAAGTTATTGATGCATTAACATTCTGATATCAGGGGGATCATCTCAAGCAACATTTTAGCTGTCAAAACTTCTGCTGTTATTGTACAAGTTATATTTTATCTAACTACATATTTGTATTGATAGATTTTCAATTTAATCACTAGCATCTTTTGGAATGGCTAAATAATAAATTGTAAAAAATAAACTTTTGAGAAAACCCCTCAGACTCAGTCATGGAAACAAAATGGCGATCTGCTAATGGTAACTTACCTAACTATTCTATTATCACTTAAGTGTTAACATCCAAAGACAAATGAGAATGATTGGTTACATTTTAATAGGTGTATGTATTTGTCTTTCATTAAATGTCAAAATAAACTAGAGATTGCTTTTTTGAAAAAGCGCTTGTCTCCCCATTTGTGTGGTCGTAGGGGAGGAAAAGAAATGATGGAGATGAATATTTTAGTTTTGGACTGGAGATGAAGCAACAGTGACAATCCTCAGTTATTGAGCGGAAACCATTTTTCAGCTGAGGGTTACCATGACCTTGGTCTTTGACCTAGTGACCTCAAAATCAATAGGGGTCATTTGCTGCTGGTGACCAACCTGTACACCAAGTATGAAGTTCCTGGGCCCAAGCAATCTTCAGTTATTGAGCGGAAACCATTTTTCAGCCAAAGGTCACCGCGTCATTGACCTTTGACCTACTGACATCAAAATAAATAAGGGTCATCTACAGGTTAGGACCAAGCTGCACTCCAAGTATGAAGTTTCTGGGTATAAGCGTTCTTGAGTTATTGAGTAAAACACATTTTTCAGCTGAAGGTTACCGTGACCTTTGACATTTGACCTTGTGACCTCAAAATCAAACAAATTCAATAAAGGTCATTTACTGGTTAGAACCAACCTGCACACCAGGTATGAAGTTCCTCAACATAAGCATTCTTTAGTTATTGAGAGGAAACCATTTTTCAGCTGAAGGTTACCATGACCTTGACCTTTAAGCTAGTGACCTCAAAATCAATAGGGGTCATCTACTGGTGGTGACCAACCTGCACACCAAGTATTAACTTCCATGGCCAAAGCATTCTACAGTTATTAAGCAAAAACAATGTTTCAGCTCATTGTCACTGTGACCTTTCAGCTCAAGGTCACTGTGACCTTGACTTTAACCTCAAAATTAATAGGGTCTTCTACTGGGCATGGCCAACCTGCATACCAAGTATGGAGTTCCTCGGCCCAAGCGTTCTTCAGTTATTGAGCGGAAACCATTTTTTACCTCACAAGGTCACCATGACCTTGACCTTTGACCTTCTGACATCAAAATCAATAGGAGTCATCTAATGGTCATGACCAACCTGCATACCAAGTATGAAGATCCTATGCCCAAGCGTTCTTCAGTTATTGAGCGGAAACAAGTGTGATGGATGTGACCTTGACCACTGTGACCTTGACATTTGACCTAGTGACCTTAAAATTAATAGGGGTCATTTGCTGGTGGTGACCAACCTGCACATCCAGTATGAAGTTCCTGGGCCCAAGCAAAATCTATTTATAAGCTCATTGTCACTGTGACCTTTCAAGCTCATGGTCACTGTGACCTTAACTTTAGACGTACTGACCTTAAAATCAATAGGGGTCTTCTACTAGGTATGGCCAACCTGCATACCAAGTATGGAGTTCCTCAGCCAAAACGCTCTTCAGTTATTGAGCGGAAACCATTTTTTACCTCACAAGGTCACCATGACCTTGACCTTTGACCTTCTGTTATCAAGATCAATAGGGGTCAGCTACTGGTCATGACCAACCTGCATACCAAGTATGAAGTTCCTACGCCCAAGCATTCTTCAGTAATTGAGCGGAAACAAGTGTGACAGACGGAAGAACGGACGGAACGGGCAAAAACAATATGTCACCCCCATGTAAAGGGGGAGACATAATAACTAACATAATTAAGATCACTAGCTGTTGCCGGGAAAAACACATGTTCTCTTCAAAACAAGGTAGAAATAACTGGGTCATGTAAACACTTGCATCAGGCATTCAGATCATACGGATGAATTTAAAGTCCGACAAGCAACATTTTTATTGTGTATCTAAATAATATGGGCAAACAAATCGACGGCGAAGCCGGCGATGTTTCCCTTCAATAGGTAATGTGTATGAACTTTGCAAAATTTTGCTATACCGTCTTTCCAAAAATTGTGTCCAGAATGGATTTTTCGATGCAGTCACGATTCTGCTACAGTGCTACGTTTTGATTTGATGAAAAGAAAAAAATTCTAGAGAAAATAATTAAATATGATAATACGTCAGGGCTGTACAAATCACATAGCCCGACGTCCGGGACAAGTTGTAAATCGCATCGGGCAAGTCGCTAATTGCAAAATCTCAGTCCCAGACAAGTGGCATTTTCCGAAAATCCAGGTCCCATTATATTAACCCATTTACGTAACAATGAACGTAAATTCCTGTGTCTGGTAGCCTGACTCAATTACTTACACAGATGTCTGTCGTGTATAAATTTGTCTGTATGTTACATGCAAAAAAAACACTCGCACGTGACCATAACAAATCAATTACAGTAGGCGGAGTTACCCACCTGTCACATCGAGTTGTTTCAACCAACCGAATCGCGTCAGTAATAGTCGATTAACGTGATATATATGTACCCAATAAAGCAATCCAATCATAAGTGACAAATGTTCCTTGGGGGCCCCAAGTTGAGGCTGTGTTATTTCATAAAAGCTAGGGAATTACCTATGGATTGGTCTCATCAAAATATTCCCTTAAATGTATTTTGATCCATATTTCTACTTTCGGTAATCGATGTTTGCAAACTGGTGCAAACCGGTTCAGAAAGACTTGGAAGAAAATTTTCGCCATGCAGAAGTTAATAAAATAAATTTGATCCAAATTAAAGACAATACGACGACTTCTAGAAATTATCTTGCCGTTTATCAATTTGAAATACCTTCAAGATCGACATAATATTCGTAATATCAGGGACACAAAGAAAATTGTTTGGAATGAAATATATAAATGACTCCCCTGAGTATGATAATTGCCCAATCACAGCTTTGTTTACCAAAATGAATTAGCATAACCGGCGGGATTTTTTTTTATATGACTTAATAGTTGCGATTTCATTGGATGAAATGAGAAATTGGGTGAATGACATTCACGACCTGACGACCCCGATGTTTACATTCAACGCTGTTTACCGATTTCTAATTCTCAAAGTAGGGAACCATGATTAACATTGCGCAATCATCAAAATGGCCGCTTTGTTGCGAATAATACCGCAACACCAATCTGACTAAATGTAAATGCGTAGCGTGAATAGAAGATGATTTTGATGAGATCGACCGCAACACATGAAACAAATTTGAAAAGTGCTATTGCATCATTTGACTATGTGGTCTCAAGTTTAACATTTCTGTCAATAGCTTTTGAATCTTTTGTAAATATGGATAAAATACATACATTTTATGCAGAATATTTCAAATTTAACCAAGTGAAAAATAATCTCTTTTCCAAATTTAATTTTTTTTTTAACTGAATGCTGCACTACAGGTCTTTTGCAATAATGTTATTTGAATTGGTCATTACCCTTAAATCATATACATTGTGTGCTCTTAATGTTATCTTTATACAGAACTAGAAAAAACAAGAGGCCCATGAGGGCCTATGCTCTACTGGTATGGTTCTTTGGCCATTTTCAATCCAGAGCATGTATGTGTGGTGAAGATCGGATAGTAAATGGAGGCTCTTTTGTGTTCACAAGCTGTATTATAGCAATTTTTACAATTTCATGGGCCATAATCCAGTCTTGCATGGGCAAATCTGGCTGGTTTTCAAAAGGAACCAAGCTCTCATCAATATTTAACTACTAGATCTACGTTTGGTGAAGATCAGATAGTAAATGGAGCCTCTATTGTGTTCACATGCTCAATTATAGCAATTTGGACAATTTCAAGGGCCATAATACAGTCTTGCATGGGTGGATCTGGCTGGTTTACGAAAGGAACCGAGCTCTCATGGATATCTTACTACTGTATAAGTTTGGTTGAGATACAATCAAAAGTGAAGACTGTATCTTGTTAACAAGCTCTTTTATAGCAATTTTGACCATTTCAAGGGCCATAATCCAGTCATGCATGGGCGGATCTGGCTGGTTTTCGAAAGGAACCGAGCTCTCATGGATATCTAACTACTTTATAAGTTTGGTTGAGATACAATCAAAAGTGAAGACTGTATCGTGTTAACAAGCTCTTTTATAGCAATTTTGACCATTTCAAGGGCCATAATCCAGTCATGCATGGGCGGATCTGGCTGGTTTTCGAAAGGAACCGAGTTCTCATGAATATCTAACTACTGTATAAGTTTGGTTGAGATACAATTAAAAGTGAAGACTATCGTGTTAACAAGCTCTTTTATAGCAATTTTGACCATTTCAAGGGCCATAATCCAGTCATGCATGGGCGGATCTGGCTGGTTTTCGAAAGGAACCGAGCTCTCATGGATATCTAACTACTGTATAAGTTTGGTTGAGATACAATCAAAAGTGAAGACTGTATCGTGTTAACAAGAAATTGTTTACGGACGCACGGACGACGGACAAATCGCCACGACATAAGCCCTTCTGGCCTTTGGCCAGTAGAGCTAAAAACCACTAAATTATAAATAACAATTAAAACACTCAAGAAACCGCTTCCAAATCTGGTAGCCCAGTGGGCTACCACACAATTCTTAAATTTGTCGCATGTTAAACTTGGTGTGCAGAAAAGTGGGACAAGTGAGAATCTTAGCAGGACAAGTGGCATTCTGAAAGTCACTTGTCCTGGACAAGTGGCTGAATTTTTTTTTTGTACAGCCCTGTACGTACTCGATAAAGGAACGAGCACAAGTAATTGTATGTGTGATAATTGCCGTTTAATAACACTCGTCGTCTATTTCTAAAATGAGTTCAAATAAAACGCGTAAGGGTTTTTTGACCTTTGACATTCTGGAAGTTATAAATCCAAATTCCTGTAATATGACGTCATTCTATTAGTGGTGCAGAGGTAGAGCGTCAGCCTCTTGTATCAAAGGTCCCTGGTTCGAGTCCCGTGATGAGCGGTCCTGACTTAGGTTTTTTTTGTTTCACAATCGATGTAAAATAAATAAGTTTAAACTAAATGAACCAAAAGGGAAACGACAGAAATTATAGGAAACGTTAGTTTGGCTTGTCACAAATGTAGTTCCATGCATTATGGAATCGTTTTATTTGAAGTACTTTATGAAGGGCAAGTTGATTATTTGTTGTACCTGTCATCATATTTTCATGGATGTAAAATCTTGGCTATATTTTAAAGTTAAATATAAGCTTAACCCGATGATGATTTTTATTTTCTTTGCTTAGGTCGGTAGGACTCGTAATTGACGTAAATAACTGATCGTGCTGCAAGCAAGGGGCTAACTGCAGTTCGCGGGGAATCAGGGCCTCCCCTGGCTATTTTTTTTCTTTCGCCAAATTGAAAAAAAAGGAGCCAAAATTGAGCCAACTTTGAAGGCCAATTAAACATCAACAAATAAAGGGTATAAAAAACACTGTAAAACGAAATGTATTGGTTTTTCTCTCTTTTATTTCATTCATGTCTTTAGCAATAGCACATGTATTATTTATGAAATAACATAAGATGTATGAAAAGGACATATTTTTTTCATTTCTGTTCCATTTAAAACATGATTATATTTACATACAGTATATATATACAAGAACATCAGTCTCAAACCAGAATTCTGCGAGTCTTTAAACCAGCCCAAACCTTAAAGTCATCCTTAAAATCAAAATGTTTATCACTGGGGCCATCAATTGAAATTGGCATCAAATGTTTGGTCATACACGCTCCTGATTACGGACCAAACACGGTGTTCAAATTAAAATGTACGTCCAATCAGAAACATCAGAGTACAAACAAACAAACTGTTAACGATCGTCCCATTTTATTCGGTAATAACAACATCGATCAATCGTTCATAACACTAATTTGTCCGATATATTGATAAAACGTGTGAAAAACAACAGTCGCTTGGCCTTCACATTGTCAAACATCAAGACTGGTTACCTGTTAAAGTTACAGCGAGTCGCATACACAGAGATACAAAAGTCAATAGAATGCTTGTATCATTGAAAATATACGCCGCTTAGAGCATTTATAAAACAAAATGGCGGCTCAATTTGCCGAGATTTTTATTTCGCAAGCTGTTTCGCAAATTCTTTTTTTCTTGCGCAACTTTTATTATTTCTTCGCAATTGGCGACCGACAGCGGAGGCCCTGGGGAATTATTCACCGATCACAGCATATAATAAATGTTTACCCGAAATAGGTAGCACCTATACTCATATTACCATATACACAACAATGTTCGAGAACCGGTGTCTCCATGATACATGACAGAAAACAAATATATATATATATTACAGCAGACTTCAGAGGGAATCGAATCTTAGACCTTCTGTTTACTAGACAGGCCCTCTAACCACTGAGCTATGGAGCCAGATGAGAATGATAGCAAAATTTATACTTTGAATAAATCATACTGACCTAACGGGAAGTTTAGTTTGACAAAAATATCAGGGTGGAGTCAACACAGTCACACACCTGTTCAAGTGTAAACAAGTTTTATTAAACAAATTCGTATTTGAAGAAAAGTCTTATATAGGTCTACAGCATTAAAAGGACGATAGGGAGTTCGAAGAAAGAAGACCAGAAATATGTGCTTTGCTCATAGTTTTAAAATAGAAATAAACTGAAATATTTACAAGATTTTTTATCTTTCCCTTTCCTGGTTGACTGACGTTTGATAACTCCAACATGAAGAGCTCTCACCTTACAATCGGAACTTCTCGGGTAATTCCGTAATCCTTCATCATCCGAATGCATTCGGAATACCTCGGTGATGAATGGATTACGGAATTACCCGAGAAGTTCCGATTGCATCCGAATGCTCACCTAGGTGTAAACATTAATTCGTGAAGGTTGCATGGAAATACCGGAATGGACCGAAAAAGGCAGGAATGGACTGGAATGAACCGGAATAGACGTATGGAAATACCGGAATTGACTTACGGAAATACCGAAATGGACCGGAATGGACATTTTATATACCGGAATGGATCGAAATGGACAATGGAAATACCGGAATGGACCTATATAAATATAATTATAATTTAATGTAATGTAATTTTCAATTTTATGAATAAAAAAGATCTATTCGTGATCTTGATTTGAATTTGTTTTATTTTGCACAAATTGTTTTTATTGATTGAGTGAATTAAACAAAAAAATCCTACGTTTCAAACGATTTATATATATTATTGCATAAAATCTATGTTTTACGCCCGCTTAAGGGATACAGAAACAATGCACAAAACGGCGAGAAAACGTGTATAAACAAAGCGATTCTCGCGCGTACGTGCCGTTTCAGACCGGTTAGATGTTTGACATATGCATTACCCGGGCACCGTTAGCAAACAAAACATGGACGCTGCATCTCCCCTAGAATAGGAGCAATTGTTGGGTTAACAGCTCGATAATCGGTAACATGCAATAGACTCACAGTTAAAGAGCATAAAATAATCCAAAACCATTTATTTAATTCGACCTGTCGAGTCAGCGATGGCAACCGTGATGTAGGACCGGTTCGTAGATATGTAAAACATAACTTATTGCATAAAATCTATGTTTTACGCCCGCTTAAGGGATACAGAAACATTGCAAAAACCGGGCGTAAACGGCGAGAAAACGTGTATAAACAAAGCGATTCTCGCGCGTACATGCCGTTTCAGACCGGTTAGGTGTTTTACATATGCATTACCCGGGCACCGTTATTAAACAAAACATGGACCCTCCATCTCCCCTAAAATAGGAGCAATTGTTGGGTTAACAATAACATCAGCTTCTTTAACTTGATAATCGGTAACATGCAATAGACTCACAGTTAAAGAGCATAATGATAATCCAAAACCATTCGAGTCTTGATGTAGGACCGGTTCGTGGATATATAAAACATAACTTGTTTACTTTATGACGTCACATGTGCCAATCGTTCATCGGCGGTTATCGTACAACTGAACGTTACAGCGGACTATATGTTGGATGTTTGCTCTTATTTTATGCAATAATAGCGAAAATACACATTTTCTCGGGCGTGAACATCTGCTCCTATTAACGCTACGCAGATCGTATACTTTAGTCAGATTGTGTAGAACTTGTTCAGAAAAATGCCTTGATATGATTGCTAAATTGTTGACAGCGGCGTAAAACCCCTGTATCTCAATCGTTAGCGGGCTGTCAATCCAGGGGTTGTGAGTTAAAACCCCAGCTCGATCAACAGTCAAAAGTCATTGTGACAAGCTTCATTCGTCTTCCACCAATGGGCGTCTATGTGAAAAAGCAGACGTTTGCTTGGAATGATTGTTGTGTGGATTACTGGTGTTAGAAAGCCAGGAAACACATGCGTACAGTAGGTGAACTGGCCGCCGTGATATGACTGAAACATGTAAAACTGCGGTAAATCGCAATCACTCAAACCAGTCAATTAATTGTTTTATCATTTTTACGCCGCTTTAAAACCATTTTGCAGTCATATCACGGCGTTTTCCTGGGTAAGTTACCAGCATTACTGGTTCATTTATCCTGCCACCATTGAATCAGTCACTATGCTAAACACTGCTAAACTCGCAACCCTTGGCGCCAATAAGGAAACCATTTGTTCAAGTATGTGTTGTGATCCGGCTGGGGATCGAACCCGCGATCTCCCGCACCCGAGGGAGACGCTCAACCACTACACCAACGAGGGGTCTCCGCTCCAGAAAAACACTTTGAAAAATTACATATCGCCAGATGTTTATTTCGTTAGGAATGTATATTGTTTTATGGCGCATCGACAGCTAAGGTCATTTAGCGCGCAATTAAATTTAATTATTCATGATCATGATTTCGTTAGGTCTGTATCAATTGAACAGTTTGGCAAATAGAGAAATTGTGCTTTATGAGCATTTTTTGTGTTTGGTTTTGCTCTCAAATTTTTCAAAGCAGTTTAACTTTTCTATGGAGAATGTGAAGGAACTAAATTGAACAGACCTGTTCAGTATCGGACATCATTGAAACAAACACCAAACTAATGGATACTGTTTTCTCTCCTTTCTATGATAATTTAGTCATTTCTAAAGTGTACAAAATATTTTATCTTAATATGGTCTAACGACCTGGTGATAAACATGTGATAACGCAAACAATTTAGATTACAAATAACCAAGACAAACATTATAATGAGCTAAAACGGTAGTCTATCGAGTACCAAACTAGATTTTTCTTAAATTTTGAATGGCACAATTTTGAACACATCATGACCAATTTTAGAACGTAACTTAAAAATCACCAAGACAACATTCTGGCAAACTAACATTATCCTACTGTCAAAAGATGCAGCCTTTCTCAAATTTACCCGCACTATTATTGAAAATCGCAAGGCCTACACCGAGATACTGCTTGTTACTTTGCAGGATTTTCTATACGAGCGGCACTACAGTGCCATCGGCGCTTTGATTTATTTTAGAGTCTTAATAGTGTATCTTGATGGGGCGGATAACATGTACATGTTTGGGTTTTTATAGATTCGAGCACCTATATATGTGTTTGAGACATTAACTGGATTTACTCTCGCCTTTGAGACAGCCCCGAAAGAATCAATTTGTTTTCTGGTGTTTTACCTTTCTTTCAACGATTTATTAGTTAAACCACGTCGTTACCTTCGTAGTTTTATAGGCCTACTGGTCCATTCATCCTGACACGAGCGAGTCGGTCATAATGCTAACCCCACACACCCCGAGTGCCAATTCAAGGAAACTCTTACACTCCAGTCTACACCACCAAACAGGCAAGTTCCTATTTATTTTTAAACGCGCTTTTGTTACAGTGTATGATGGTCAGATTACACCGATACGGCAGACTTATCAAGACTTCTTTCCCCCGGCAAAACATGATGCAATTCCGTAACCCCCTCCAACGTTTAATATGCGTCAAAAGTCATCTGCGCCCAAATATACTGAGCCAAACAAGTTACGATACATGAAATCAATTGGATACAATTTTATCGTGGGTCAGTAATATGAATATGTTTTTAAGCATTTTGAAAATATGGTCTTTGATACATAATTTAAATTGATTATTATGCTTCAATTTCATTTAAACTTTTTGAAAATCAATAAGAAAATGGACTGATGAAAATGTTAAGTTCTGGAATTTGTTAATACCGGGTGTGACCTCCCTGTGCATTCATTACAGCAGTGCATCGTCTACTCATATAATTGAAAAGTGTTTGAATATCTCGCTGTGGAATGGCATTCCATTCTTGAATAAAAAAAACCTCCAACTGCGCTAATGTTTGGGGATTGCGACGTCTAATCCGACGGTCCAGGGCATCCCAAAGATGTTCTATTGGGGACAAATCTGGTGAACAAGCAGGCCAATCTAGAACATTAATGTTTTGTTGGGTAAGAAAATTGCGGCATAATTGTGCTGTATGGCACCTAGCATTGTCTTGCTGGAACAACGTGACGTTCACGTTAGCGTTAAGAAATGGTACGACAACTGGTGTTAAAATTTCGTCTCGATAACGTTGTCCCGTTAGATTCCCACGCACAATAACCAATAGAGTGCGATTCTGGTAGGATATTCCGCCCCAAACCATGATACTTCCATCACCATAACGGTCCACCTCGTGCACACAGACGTCAGCATAACGTTCACCGACCCTACGGTATACTCTAGCACGTCCACCTCCTCGCCTCAAACAAAAACGCGACTCATCAGTGAACATTACCGTATTCCATTGATTTCTTGTCCAATTCAAGTGTCCAGTGGCCCACTAACGTCTCAAGACGCGATGACGTTGGATTAATATAGGCCCATGATACGGACGTCTGGCTCTTATACCACGCTCGGCGAGACTGTTTCGGACTGTTTGAGCACTGATTATGTTGTGTGTACGACCATGTGTTACAGCAGCAGTAACAGTAGATGGAAGAAACCGGTCACGTAAGTGTGACGTCCTTATGTGACGGTCCTGTGCAGGAGTCGTTTCACGGGGACTACCAGAACGGGGACGGTCATTAACAGAACCAAGGGCGCGTAAGTTTGCTTGTAGCATACCATTGGCTATATAAAGGCGTTGATTTGCATTCAGTCTCGGCATAATTACAGCAGAGAAATATTGAATTTTGCCTATGTTTTCACAATACAGGTACAATATCTGTGAAATGCGTATATTTTTATGTCGATACATGTTCATCATCAAGGGTTTCCCGTGCAGTGCGTGCACAACGTAAAAATCCCTATTGCCAGTAACACGATATTCTACAATAATCGATAATGGTCTGTGAAAACAGTCATACGTTTAAGCAATCATGTAATCACATTACATATAACACAAGTTTAAGCATCTAAGTATGTATCGTTACTTGTTTGGCTCAGTATATATAAATTAGTATCGCCGCCGCTGTAAAGTCACGGAATTCACATTGTTTTCGATTGTATATTTATATTTATACTCACAATCAAAGCATGCACGCAGTTTAAATCTGGCTATGTTAAGTCGACATTTCAGACATGTGTTTATATAGTATTGAAATTGATATCTCTTGATCTCTGTTTGATTTAACTGTTCTAAATTTATTAGGTTATATATGTGTTTTTTTTTATTTAGTTTGTATGTAGGAAAGTATAATCGAGTGTTCATCTCATTTTTCAAACCAGATGCATCGGTGTGCTGGAAATGTTACCCCAAAACGGCTCCATATCAATGCAATACTTTTGAAAACGGGGTTAAACTCCCTAGGGAGCTTTTCTCTGTTGGAAAAGGGGTTAAACGCCACGCCCTGTCTTTCTCTGTTGGAAAAGGGGTTAAACGCCACGCCCTGTCTTTCTCTGTTGGAAAAGGGGTTAAATTCCCTGCTTTTCTCTGTTGGAAAAGGGGTAGTATGGAAGTTCAAGTCCTACACTCTTTTGAGAACATTGTGATCGGAGGTGAACATTTTCCAGTTACCGATGTATCTGCAACGGACTTATTTTGCCGCAATGTTTTAAAAAAAAAGGTATCTTATACATGATCGGCTAATATTAAAACATTACGTACTATTTTTATTTTATTTGGTGCATTATTATGCTTATGTTCCTACAGTGCTTAAACCGGGTATAATTTTGACGGTATTCACAAGTGGAGACAGTCATTCGAATAATTATCCAGCCATTACCCTTTCTTCGTCTTTGTTGAAATTATATGAAACGTGTTGCCAAACGTGTTTTATTCAAGGTACTGCACGTCAATTGATAAACCGTTACATTCATTACAGGGCGATTTTCAATCAAACATGGGTAGGTGAATTACTTCTTTCGTTTTAAAAGAGAGTATACAGCACTTTAAAAAGGCCAATATTAAACCGTTTCTTTTTTGCCTTTTAAATGCGCGTGAAGTATTTGACCGGGTGTGGCATGACGGTTTCTTCTACAAATTACGAGAACTAGGTGTTCAACTTAAACTTCTTAAATCTGTAATATCCATGCGCTCTAACATGAACAGTTGTGTCGTGTATATAGGTCACTTCTCTGACTGCTTCCCTGTTGGTGTGTGCATATGTCTGCATGTGCTTTTCACCCCCCTATGGTTTTATTTAAAAAAATTAAATACTGGAGGTTTAGTTGGTGAGCGAACACATATCACGGATTACAACAACTCAAATTGAGTTGAGTTGAATATTTTACAATTAACCACGGATAGATCTAATCCTCCCATATTTAGAGGCTAACCCTTTCTCATATACAACACATCTGATGCGGACGACTTAGAAAACTATTGAAATGTGCTGGAAACAGTTTGGCCAAAAGAAAATACTGATGCATCTCTTAGACTAAAGACTGCAATATTTAGAGGTCTTTTCCATATACAACAAATCTGAAGCAGATGCATAAGAGAATGCAATATATATTTATATATATACATATGAAATGTGTTAAACAGTTTGGCTAAAAGAGAAATACATTGCTTTTTAACAAATGTGTATGCTGCAGATGTATATAAATGCGTCTACATGTAGGAAATGGTAGAATATTTATCTGTCTGTCTATGTCCCAAATACCATTTTAAAATTATTATGTGGAGGCTTTGATCAAGCTGAACAGATTCAGTCTGCTCTGAGTTTTACTATACACATTGCTTGGACAGACTCACGTAATGGTGTGTTTAACTTTATAAACTTTACTTTACAAAATTGATGGAAAGAGATAAGCACGGTTAAAAACTTTCTTTTCGGCAGTAGACTTTAAATAAGTTCAAAATTGTCTGCTGCATATTTGGCATATATGGGAAAGGGTTATTGGATATTATTACATAATATATCTGCAAACTCGATGAATAGAGATGAACATTTTGGTAAAAGGATAAAATAATAAACATGACCAATTTATTCTGTTTTAAAATCGTCTGCTGCAGAGGCGTAAAACGCTGTCTAAATGATGAAAAGGATTAAGACATTTCACGTGCATGGTAACCAAGAAACATCTTAATTTGCATAAACAACAATTTTCTGATTGGCTAAAGACGAATTTCGCGGGAATGTTAGCGTTCAGTTCACTCACTAGGCTTTAAATATTCATTGTACATCTACACGCTGACAAAGCCACTCGGACACTTAAACAGGATTAAATAAGTTTGATTGACAAGGAATTAATACAGTTCCTTAACTTGATGTGACGGGTAAGTAAGTTTTCCCTTTGTTGCATTATAGCAAAAGAAGACATTGCTCATAAAAAATTCTGTGAAATATATTATTTATTATTCAGAAATGCCCACTTTTCGACTTTTCAACAGACGAGCAATGGCGTGCGCTCCTTGGCACTATTGTTATATTTTCTAAGCAGATATGTTTCAAAATAGGAAAGCATGAAACGTTCTTGTCAGACTTAATGTGGCACAGTTTTCCGCTCTGTATTTTCAAATTCTATCGTTTTGTTGTCATGATTTATACATTTTCAGAATGTAGAAGAAGACATTTGAAACATCTGTAGGAGAGGACATTTGAAAATAATGTGGCAAAAAGAAATGTTCATGATACGATCATTTGAAAGATGTCTTCAGATTATTTAATAACTATACTTTCACTCTGATTTTCCACATATTTGTCCAGGTATTTTCAAAGGCAACCACTACAGATGTGTTCAATGTTGTCAAGGTCGTCTACATATCTATCGTATACTTTGCAATTTATAGGAAAGAGTTAACAAATTATTGAATACGTTGAAAACATATTCAATGATCAATTTCTTCCTTTGCCATAATGTTAAAAATTATTGTCATCTAATGTCGTCAGGAAGCGCCTGTATGTAAGCAAGGGTCAAGAGTTTGATGCAATCATGTACTGTCTGATTTCAAAGTTCCTCGAGTACAAAGGCATCACAAACAATTTATTTCGGTGAAAGGGTCAGTATGTAAGTTGTTGCTTGAATGTTAAGGTAATAACATTTGCTGTACCCTTTCCCACTTGTAGACACATCTGCAGCAGACGACTTTTGAAAACAGTGTAGCCAAAAGGCCACATTTTTTTTTTACTTTATTAAATGTTTACTTCCAATAGAAGATATTTTTGTTTATATATTTTCAAAGTTGTCTGCTGCAGAGGGTCAAAATGCGTCTGTTTGAGGGAAAGTGTTTAGCAATTTTGATTCAGTGGATGTAAAAATCATAATAGAGAGACGGAAGTTTTAAAGAAGATCAATGCATCAGTATTACTGTTAAGTGTTTAATTGAACATGTAGCATTATCTCCTTCAATAACTGTAGATATCCAGTGTGAAAGCAACATTCAGATGTTCTACAATTCTTGTTTGACCCTCTAACCCTATGTTTATTGACACAAATCTTTTGAGTACCCAAACCATATGTTTCGGTTACATAATAGGAGAAATCTTGTGTGGCAAAACATGATTTGAGCAATTTCACCTTGTCATGCACCATATTTCACAAGTCATACAAGTGAAATTATTCATCTGTATTACAGAAAGTTGTTTTTAGATTCTGCAGCCGATAACTTTAAAAGACATCGACGCAAACATAAGGAATCTCTAGAAATGAAAGCATATTCATGTGGAAGAATTGTTTCACCCAGCACTCGCTATCGGTCCGGACACATCTTCCACTCAAAAGGTGCAATTGCTAGTCGTTTTGAACATAATATCTATCATGGCCAGACCTATTTCCAAGGCTGTAAGATATTTCTGTAGGTCTCTCCCACAAACACATCTCTAAAGGAACTGTTCAATAGAGTTGAAAACATTGTTGCATAAGGAGCAATTGTTTTCAGAAATTGTTTTCAGTCATATCACAGCTAGACATTTTTCCAATGCTGTTATAGCTTTCCTCTAACCCTTTCCCACATACAGAAATCTATGAATACATTATTCAATAGAGTGGAAAGCATTGTAGCAAAAGGGGCAATTGCTCATGTTTTCAGAAGTAGTTATGGTTTTCTGCTGTTTTGAACATGACTTCATTCATCTCACGGCAACTGTACACTTATTACTTTCAAAAATCCATCCACAGGCTGCCGAGTTTTCAGAAAGTGTCTGTATCTGGGAAATGGCTAAGGTCGTTAAATCTTTGACTAAATAGTTGTGGAAAGTGGCATAAAACAATATGCATGATGGAAATGTGTAACTGTTCACCGTATTTCACACCCGTGCAGGCCACGTTCTAAAATCAAGATATTTCATGTAATCCTTTTCTCACATCCTCAAATCTCTTAAAATAACAATTCAATAGAGTTGAAAATATTTTGGCAAAAGGAGCAATTATTTATCATGTTTTCCAAAGTTGTGTTTGAATTGTTTGGGTTTTAGGCTGTTTTTAATGTCCAAATTACGTCCACACCCTTCTCCAATGCTATAATAACCTTCATGTAATGTAATTCAATATAGAGTTGAAAACATTGTTGCAAATGGAGCAATGCTCATGTTTTGGGAAATTGTTTTGCTTGTTTGGTTGGGTTTCAATGTCGGTTTGAACATTATTTTGGTCATCTCAGACACACTTCTAAAATAATTTTATAACTGTCCTCTAATTCTTTCCCACTTACAAAAATATCTATGAATGAACTATTCAATAGTCAATCGAGTTGAAAACATTGTGTCATAAAGAGCCGTTGTTCCTAATGATTTCAGAAGTGGTTTCTACTCCAACAAACAAGACTTCTACCCAAAGGCAAAAGGACAAATTGCTCATGGTCGCATAGTAATCTTGTTTATATTTCAGACCTGTACATGCTTGTAGCAGTCATGTCAAGATCAATAGAACTGTTAGTTACCCTTGCAGTTATCATGAAAAAGCATTAATTATGCCCAGATAAAAAGGAAATACTGTTTAAATTAATGTTAAACATAAAATTGACCAGAATGACATAACAATGTAAACGGAGTAGTAACAGTAGTAATTCTGGTAAATTACCCAGGAAGCGCTGTGAAATAACTGAAATTCCTATGGTCTTGGCTTGAAGATATTGTGCGATTCATTTGCAAAGTGATCCTTTAAATGTTACATGCATGCATTTCTACGGTGACATAAAGTTAATTTTCTGTTTGTCAGTTACACCGGTTTAAATGAAGTACAATAGAAAATTAGATTTAAATGTATCTTTATAAATGTAAATTCAAAGTGAAATTAATAATCAGCAGATAACTTTGTTATTGTTTTCGCACATATCTCGGCGATAAACACAAAACAACGGGGTCTGATCTATATGCCTGGTCACTACAGTCCTTAAAAATGGTATTCCCTGCATGGTGTTTATGGTTTTGGGGTAAGCGTTACTTTCAAAAAGTCGTCTGCATGATGGATAGGGTTAATCCCTTTCAAATACATTTATATTTGCCCTTTAAAACATACTTACTGAATAGTGTTGAGAGTATGAAAGCTGAAATTCATAGGTTATTGGCTTGATGATATTGTGCGACTTTTCATTTTGCCACTGCCAGAAAGCCTCGATATCTGCATGTGGGATATAGTTAATTATGCAAGGAAGGCTTTGAATGCCACTAAATATTAATCTGTTTTCCTAGCCTAGTACTGTTAGTTACCCCTGCAGTTATCACGAATAAGCATTACTTATGCCCAGAGCGAAATGTTTAAATTTGGTGTTAAACATAACATTGACCAGAGTGACATCATAACATGGATCATAAGAAGTAGTAACAGTAGTAATTTCTGGTAAATTATCCAGGTAGCGCTGTGAAATAACTGAAATTCCTATGGTCTTGGCTTGAAGATAGTGTGCGATTCATTTGCAAAATGATCCCTTAAATGTAACATGCATGCATTTCTACGGTGACATAAAGTTAATTTTCTATTTTTTCAGTTACACTGCTTTAATTGAAGTACAATAGAAAGTTAGCTTTAAATGCGAAGTGATCCTTTAAATGTTACATGCGTGCATTTCTACGGTGACAAAGTTAATTTTCTGTTTGTCAGTTACACCGGTTTAAATGAAGTACAATAGAAAGTTAGCTTAAAATGTCTCTTTATAAATGTAAATTCAAAATGAAATTAATAATCAGCAGATAACTTTGTGATTGTTATCGCATATATTTAGGCGAGTAAGCAGCGAGAAACACCAAACAACAGGGTCTGATCTATATGCCTGGTCACTACAGTCCTTACAAATGGTATTCCCTGCATGGTGTTTATGGTTTTGGGGGTAAGCATTACTTTAAAAAGTCGTCTGCATGATGGATAGGGTTAATCCTTTTCAAATACGTTAATGTTTGCCCTTTAAAACATAATTATGGAATAGGGTTGATAGTATGATAGCTGAAATGCATAGGTTATTGGCTTGAAGATATTAATATGTGCGATTTTTCCTTTCGCCACAATATCAAAAGTCGATTGCTGCAAAGGCTTCAGAAAGCCTTTAGATCTGCATGTGGGATATAGTTAATTATGCAAGGCAGGCTTTGAATGCCACTCAATATTAATCCGTTTCCCTAGCCTAGAACTGTTAGTTACCCATGCAGTTATCATGAATAAGCATTAATTATTCCCAGATAAAGCGAAATACTGTTTAAATTTGGTGTTAAACATAACATTGACCAGAGTAACATCATAACATGGATAACAGTAGTAATTTTGGTATATTACCCAGGAAGCGCTGTGAAATAACTGAAACTCCTACGTTCTTACTTGAAGATATTGTGCGATTCAATTGCGAAGTGATCCTTTAAATGTTACATGCGTGCATTTCTACGGTGACATAAAGTTAATTTTTCTGTTTGTCAGTTACACCGGTTTAAATGAAGTACAATAGAAAGTTAGCTTTAAATGCGAAGTGATCCTTTAAATGTTGCATGCGTGCATTTCTACGGTGACAAAGTTAATTTTTCTGTTTGTCAGTTACACCGGTTTAAATGAAGTACAATAGAACGTTAGCTTAGTCTCTTTTTAAATGTAAATTCAAAGTGAAATTAATAATCAGCAGAAAACTTTGATTGTTATCGCACATATTTCGGCGAGTAAGCAGCGAGAAACGCCATACAACAGGGTCTGACCTGTATGCCTGGTCACTACAGTTCTTAAAAATGGTATTCCCTCCTTGGTGTTTATGGTTTTGGGGTAAGCATTACTTTTAAAAGTCGTCTGCATGATGGATAGGGGTTTTCCTTTTCAAATACATTAATATTTGCCCTTTCAAAACATAACTATTGAATATGGTTGAGAGTATGATAGTTGAAATTCATAGGGTATTGGCTTGAAGATGTTGTGCGATTTTTGTTTGGGATAGGGGCGTCTCGCCACTATCCCATTATTAGCCTGCTTTCAAAAAGTCGGATTAAGGCTGCAACCACAGTCCACAATTGAATTCCTACGCCAAAATCTGCCTTTTAAACGATTTCATTTGTTCGACCAAATCACGAAAAACCCTACGCTTGCATTAATTGATGAGACAAAATAGTCCCAACGCGTGAAACACACTCTGAACTATGATTGACCTCAATGTAAGTGGTGTTAGGTAACGTCGACCATGCTGTGACCCTGTTGACTTATATAGAGAAATGTGCAAATCACTGTAAATAAAATTATTGAAAGGAGTTGAAACCTTTGTTGCAAAAGTAGAAATTGCTTATGATAAGCAATTTCTCCTTTTGTCACAATGTTTTCGACTGTCGTCTGATGTACAGGCGTCTGTAAGCATCTGTAAGCGGAAAATGGTTACATCCTCCCCATGAAAGCGGAACCTTTTCCGTGATACTATAACAGTTCGAATATTGAACATATTGTTGAAAATGGAGCTATTGCTGACAGTGAGCAATTCCTCCTTTTCACACAATGCTTTCAAACACGTTTCAAATAAATTATATTTGAACGTTTTACTATAGACATTCTTTTTGAATAACATGCTAGAGATTAATGATAACGAGCAATTTTGCCTTACATCAAGGGGACAAATATATAGTTGAAACCTTTGTGTGAAAAAAGAGGAAATGGTCAGGATAAACACTTCTGCAGCCGTCTGTTGCACATGCGTCAACAAGCGACTGTAAGCGGGAAAGGGTTGAACCATTTCCGTTATAGCTACTTAGTTACATACGAATGTTGAAAGTGTATTTGCAAACGAAGCAATTGCTGACAATGAGCAATTCCTCCTTTCCAAACAATGCTTTGAAACATGAATCAATTTTTTTCTATAACCTAGATAACGAAAACATTTGTCTACAGTTATTATTTTAACCTTTGCCCCTTTTAGACGCATTTGACTCACCTTAACAGATAAATAATAAACAGCAAGTTTGTCTTTTTCCACCAATGTTTTCATCACTATTCAAAATAGGAAATAAAAATTAAATCTACAAATTGGAGATAAGTTAATTTCATCATTGATTGATAGGCGTTAACGCCGTTTTTAACATTTCCTCAGTAATACCACGGCAGCCAGTTCACCTACAAAAAGTATTTCCCGGTTTTCCCACACAAGTACTCCACACAACAATTGTCCCAAGCAACTGGCTGCTTTTCCACGTCGGAAAGAAATTTGGCCGAAAATATCAACATACACACGAGTTATAACCACAAGGTAATTATTTATTTATTTTATAATTGAGGCGCTTCTAGCGATTTTGGGACACAATTTATAATGTATATGCATTTGCGTTAATTGAAGACTCAACGTCCTTCAACGTGTAATATAGTCCTAGATGTATCTGTTGACAAATAAAATAGAAATGTTGTCTAAATAGGTTTTTTGTAAAATAACCTTGTACGGTCCCGTTTCGGAGACGCATCGAACCAGTCTTCTGTAATCAATACTTTATGATTTGTCTCTGTCTGTAAAGCTTGGGGGTATAATCCGGCGTCCGGCCGACTGTCTGCCTGAATGTGCATTCGTCCGTCCATCATGGATTGCATGTATTGGTCAACACGTTGTAAATGTATGGCAGATTTATTTCAAAGTGGTCACACTTATACCGTGTGATCAGGAGAACGGCAAAGTACTAGGTACATAACTTTGGTTTGTTTATTTTAATTAGTTATCTCAATTTTTCCTTATGTAGTTCAGCTATTGTCTCAATTAATTTCCTTTGTATCCATTTCAAACTTGATCAGCGCTTTGATTCCTTTTGCTACAATGTCAAAAGTCGATTGCTACAGAGGCTTCAGAAAGCCTCGAGATCTACATATGGGATATAGTTAATTATGCAAGGAAGGCTTTGAATGCCACTAAATATTAATCTCTTTTCCTAGCCTAGAACTGTTAGTTACCCCTGCAGTTATCATGAATAAGCATTAATTATGCACACATACAAGCGAAATACTGTTTAAATTTGCTGTTAAACATAGCATTGACCAGAGTGACATAACTTGGATCATAAGGAGTAGTAACAGTAGTACTTCTGGTAAATTACCCAGGAAGCGCTGTGAAATAACTGGAATTCCTACGGTCTTGCTTGAAGATATTGTGCGATTCATTTGCAAAGTGATCCTCTAAATGTTACATGCATGCATTTCTACGGTGACATAAATTTAATTTTCTATTTGTCAGTTACACTGCTTTAAATGAAGTACAATAGAAAGTTAGTTTTAAATGTCTCTTTATAAATGTAAATTCAAAGTGAAATTAATAATCAGCAGATAACTTTATGATTGTTATCGCACATATCTCGGCGAGTAAGCAGCGATAAACGCCAAACAAAAGGGTCTGACCTGTATGCCTGGTCACTACAGTTCCTAATCAAAGCGGTGAAAGCGCTAATGATATAGGGGCATATGTAAGTAGAAAATATATGGCATAGATTATATGGACATTGTTGAAACAATAAACAATGACCTTTAACCAAACCAAACCAAAAATGTGTGAAGCAACACATACTGCCTGCCAATAACATATACCTTATTTATCTAAGTACATTTCACGGAACGCATGTGTTGCATGCATAAGTCATATAATAAGTGAGAACGTGGAAAGACAAACTCATACACACTCCAAACGCAGCATGCTAAGGTTATGGTAATGGTAGACCAGAGTTATGTACCTAGTACTTTGCCGTTCTCCTGATCACACGATATAAGTGTGAGTACTTTGAAATAAATCTGCCATACAGTAACAACGTGTTGACCAATACATGCAATCCATGACGGACGGACGAATGCACATTCAGGCAGACAGCCGGCCGGACGCCGGATTATACCTCCAAGCTTTACAGACAGAGACAATATAAAATATTGATTACAGAAGACTGGTTCGATGCGTCTCCGAAACGGGACCGTACAAGGTTAATTTACAAAAACCTATTTAGACTACATTTTTAGTTTATTTGTCAGATACATCTAGGACTAGATTACACGTTGAAGGACGTTGAGTCTTCAATTAACGCAAATGCATATACATTATAAATTGTGTCCCAAAATCGCTAGAAGCGCCTCAATTATAAAATAAATAATGACCTTGCGGTTATAACTCGTGTGTATGTTGACATTTTCGGCCAAATTTGTTTCCGACGTTTGACAAAAGTCAATGCGACATGCGTCATTCGTCTTTCACCAATGGGCTAAGTCTATGTGGAAAAACAGCCAGTTGCTTGGGAAGATTTTTGTGTGGAGTACTGGTGTGGGAAAACCAGGAAATACATTTGTAGGTGAACTGGTCGCCGTGGTATTACTGAGGAAATGTTAAAAACGGCGTAAACGCCAATCAATCAATGTTGAAATTAACTTATGTCTAATTTGTCGATTTAATTTTTATTTCCTATTTTGAATAGCGATGAAAACTTTGTTGAAAAAGACAAACTTGCTGTTTATTTTTTTATCTGTAAAGACACTGAACTCCAGATACCCAACTGTCGAAACAAAATAAAATTCCCAATTTTTTAAAAAAAAGTGTTATTTTTGTATTTGGGGCATTAAAATATGATAACTGACATATTACATACCCCTATAATCGGTGAGATTTTCTTGTTTTCGATACTTTTTCAATCCCAAATTCTACCCTGTCAGTAACGGGGTAAGTATTTTTAAATAGGAAACCCCTTCATCGGGACAATTGAAAACGACTCAAGTTCACTTTATTGATAAAAAACGATACATGTTCTACCCTGGTTTTACTTGGATAACAAAGAATAACATTTAGGGCGAATTCGATTTTTTTTCCGTGCCATCTGGATTTCAGTCGCTTTAAGGTGTGAGTCAAATGTGTCTAAAAGGGGCACGGTTAAAATAATAACTGTAGACAAATGTTTTCGTTATCTAAGTTATAGAAAACAATTAATTCATGTTTCAAAGCATTGTTTGGAAAGGAGGAATTGTTCATTGTCAGCAATTGCTTCGTTTGCAAATACACTTTCATCATTCGTATGTAACTAAGTAGCTATAACGGAAACGGTTCAACCCTTTCCCGCTTACAGTCGCTTGTTGACGCATGTGCAGCAGACGGCTGCAGAATTGTTTATCCTGACCCATATCCTCTTTTTTCACAAAGGTTTCAACTATATATTTTTCCCCTTGATGTAAGGCAAAATTGCTCGTTATCATTCATCTCTAGCATGTTATTCAAAATGTGTCGCGTAAAAGAATGTCTATAGTAAAACGTTCAAATATGACAATAATGATTTAAAACGTGTTTGAAGGCATTGTGTGAAATGGAGGAACTGCTCATTGCCAGCAATAGCTCCATTTTCAACAATATTTTCAATATTCGAACTGTTATAGTATCACGGAAAGGGTTCCGCTTCCATGGGAGGCTTTAACCATTTCCGCTTACAGACGCATGTGCAGCTGACGACAATCGAAAACATTGTTACAAAAGCAGAAATTGCTTATCGTAGACAATTTCTACTTTTGCCTCAATGGTTTCAACTCCTTTCAATAATTTTATTTACAGTGATTTGCACATTTCTCTATAAGTCGACTGGGTTACAGCACGGTCAACGTTACCTAACGCCACTGACATTGAGGTCAATCATAGTTCAGAGTGTTTCACGCGTTGGAACTATTTTGTCTCATCAATTAATGCAAGCGTAGGGTTTTTCGTGATTCGGTCGATCCAATGAAATCGTTGTAAAGGCAGATTATAACCAATCAAAACTCGATTTTGGCGTAGGAATTTCAATTGTGGACTGTGGTTGCAGCCTTAATCCGACTTTTCGAAAGCAGGCTAATAATGGAATAGTGGTGAAACGCCCCTATCCCAAAAATGGTATTCCCTCCTTTGTGTTTATGGTTTTGGGGTAAGCATTACTTTCAAAAGTCGTCTGCATGATGGATAGGGTTAATCCCTTTCAAATACATTAATATTTGCTCTTTCAAATACATTACTATTGAATAGGTTTGAGAGTTTGATAGCTGAAATTCGGAGGGTATTGGCTTGAAGATATTGTGCGATTTTTCCTTTTGCCACAATTTCAAAAGTCGATTGCTGCAGAGGCTTCAGAAACCCTCGAGATCTACATGTGGGATATAGTTAATTATGCAAGGAAGGCTTTGAATGCCACTCAATCAATATAAATCTGTTTTCCTAGCCTAGTACTGGGTACCCCTGCAGATATCATGAATAAGCATTAATTATGCCTACATACAAGCGAAATACTGTTTAGATTTGCTGTTAAACCTAACATTGACCAGATTGACATCATAACCTGGATCATAAGGAGTAGTAAATGTAAATGGTAAATTACCCAGGAAGCGCTGTGAAATAACTGAAATTCCTACGGTCCTGCTTGAAGATATTGTGCGATTCATTTCCGAAGTGATCCTTTAAATGTTACATGCGTGCATTTCTACGGTGACATAAAGTTAATTTTCTGTTTGTCAGTTACACCGGTTTAAATGAAGTACAATAGAAAGTTAGCTTAAAATGTCTCTTTATGATAACTTTGTAATTGTTATCGCACATATCTCGGCGAGTAAGCAGCGAGAAATACCAAACAACGGGGTCTGATCTCTATGCCTGGTCACTACAATCCTTAAAAATGGTATTCCCTAATTGGTATTTATGGTTTTCAAAAAAAGTCGTCTGCATGATGGATAGGGTTAATCCCTTTCAAATATGTTAATATTTTCCCTTTAAAACATAATTTTTGAATAGGGTTGAGAGTATGATAGCCAACATTCAAAGGGTATTCGCTTGAAGATATTGTGTGATTCATGTGTTACATAGTGGCACCCTCCATAACATTGACCATAGTGACATTCAAAGTGATTTTAAATGATTAGCCGATAACTTAAAGATTTAAATCGACCATATAATCACAAACAACAACGAGCGACAGTCTGTGGTGCAGGAAATTGCAGGTTCAATTCCCGCTCAGGTCATGCCAAATATCTTACAAGTTGGTAATGGCAAATACAAAAGACATTCTCTGATAGTCCTGTTTGGTCTTTTGCAAGACAATCCTGGTATGCTGCGTGCTTGTTTCTCCATGGCACAGTTGATTGTATATATGTCTTCTACAGAATCGACTTGCTCGAGATGTGGTAATATCGCATATGCAATAACTTAACAGAACATATTTTGATCAACTGTGCTATGGTTCAGACATTTTGATTCTATGTAACTTGTTACGTTCCTTGAACGGTCAGGAATATATGAGGTCTCTGTTTTGTTTAAATACTAATTTAGTTCACGTTTTACATGATGACTATGACATTTTATATAACAAAGTTATTATTTTCTTCACACTGCATGGAATTGTTACAGACATGCAATACAGATAACAATGCCAGATTATACAGATAACTGATTCTGTGTGATTATTGAGCACAATAACAGTAAACCACTTACGGGTAACTCAATATCGTATCATGTTTTATCAGTTACCTCATGCATTTGTAATTTTATAATTACTTAATATATGTCTGTCCTTTATTCAACACATCTCGTTTCGGTGAAGTATTCTGTTAGGGGTCTCATAGTCATTGGCAAATTATAATCCACAATTCCCCTTCGGTTTGAACAGGTTGCATGCGCATAGCATATATGGGTTTGTTTATCGTATGATCTCAGAAACAAATAAGGCATATTAATCTGATAGCTTGAGGGGACAGTGGTATTTACATAGCGACATACATGTACAGTTGTATCTATATGCATTTTTCCCTGTTCTTTTTGTTTTTCACATTGTCTTTATACTTTTGTAATTTTTTTTTTTTTTTTTTATTTATTTCACACAAGATTTACATAAGTACATGATACAATATAAACAACAATTAAATCTTTCAAATATATGTCATCCATTTTGAAAAGAAAGATGTAATGTATCATGCATTTTTATATTCTTGCAATGTTTTCTATTTTTACAAAGAAGAAAATAGAAGGAGGAGATCATGATAATGATGAGAGGTGGAAAAGGAGAAAGATGACTTGTAGAAAAATTGAGTTAATAAGGGCTGGACTGTGATTCAATTGGTTTAAACCATTGTGTTGTTTTTTATTAAAGGTTTGTGAATTTTATCCACTTCCTGTTGTGAAGTTCTGATCGGTCTTTTAATAGAGCGATTTCTTGTTCTACCTTGATCCTGCTGTTCAAATGATTAATAAAGGAGTTGAAAGCAGGGATGTTGTTTGTTTGTTTTGTTCTAAATATATAATGTTTCATGAGAATGATGATATAATTCACAGTAATGTTATCGACACCACCTTTAAAAGTTCCAAGACAAACATCTATTAAATTGATAGTTATGTTTATGTTCTTGGTGTTAAGAAATGCTATTAATTCATTCCAAATAATCTGTACATATCTGCACTCCCAAAACAAATGTTCGATAGTTTCAACGTAACTTGAGCAGAAGTCACACAAACTTGATGGTTTATATTTATAATTATGCAAATCTTTATTTGTAGGTAAGATCTGAGTTAAAAATTTATATTGGAAACTTCTCAATGATGTATCAGTTGTTGATTTAAACGGTATAACATAATGGCTTTTCCAATCTATTTTTACATTCAAAGATCTTTCCCATTTTTCTTCATATTTTGTTAAAAAGGTTCTTTGTGGTATTTGAATTTTATACAAATATTTATTTACTTTCTTTATTTCTACAATCTTGTTTATTAATTGTTCGTTTTCAACATTTATCGAAGTTTCAGTTTTTATTGCATTTTCCATAATGATTGGTATATTTCCGATTATATTGTAATATTTCAAAAAATCGTTTGATCTTAAATTAAACATGTATCTAAATGTTTCAAAATCGTAATAATTGTTTATTCGAAAATCGAAAAAATGTTCTAGAAACTTTATGCCTTTTTCATACCAATCCTTGTAAAAAAATGTTTCACCGTTGCATTTTATTTCAGTGTTGTTCCAGATGATTTCTTTTTTTATATTATTTTTTGGTAGACCAATTTGAATCTTTTGCCATGAAATAAGGATATCTTTCAGAAACATGTTCTCTTTATACATTTTGTGTATATCTGCTTCAGTTAGTTTACATTCAAAGATTAAGTGATCGCCATATTTGTGTAGGATTCTTTTGTAAAACATTTTCCATAAACCCTTATTTTTGACATCTAAGTAACGCTTTACCCAGCCAGCTGTTAAAGAATTTATTAGATAATATATGTTTGGAATAGTTATGCCACCATTTTCGATTGACAGTATTACATTTTTTCTTTTAATTTTGTCTGGTTTCTTATCCCACAAATATTCGAAAATGGTTTTATTTATATCGTCTAGAATGTAATTTGGTGGATTTTCTAGGACCGACAGAGGGTAGATAAGTTTTGGTAATGCAAAGGTTTTTAAAACTGTTACTTTCCCAAGTAGTGTTAATTTTCTGTGATGCCACTGTTTTAAAACATTTTTAAATTCTTGAAGTTTTGGTAGTATGTTTTTCTCTAAATTGATTGTGATGTCATTAGAAAATGTGATGCCTAATGTTTTTGCTGATTTTGATGTCCAAATAAATCTTTTACATTTGTTGTATTCTAAATCGCTCTGTTTTAGGCTTCCTACTCTCAATATAGTTGATTTCGCAGTATTAAGTTTAAGTCCTGATATATCGCCAAATTTTGTTAGTGTTTTCATTAGTGACATGAATGAGTTTTCAGATCCATTGGTAAGATATGTCGCGTCATCTGCAAACATGCTTTGTTTTATCTCTTTGCTTTCAATTATTATTCCTTGTATGTCTGAGTTTTTTGTTATACAGTTGGAAAGTATTTCAATACAACAAAGGAATAGATAAGAGGACAGTGGACAGCCTTGTCTTACTCCTCGTTCTACCGGAAAACTATCCGAAAGATTACCATTGTTAATAATTTTGCTATTTATATCACGATAAAACAGCTTAACCCATTGTATGAAAGAATGTCCAAAATTAAATTTTTCTAAACATTTGAACATGAAATCATGATTTATACTATCAAAAGCTTTTTCAAAGTCTGCGAAGAAAAGTAATCCTGGTTTATTGGTATTGTTTAAATATTCTATACATTCTTGAATCAACCTAATATTTTCCCCAATATAGCGTCCTTTGATAAAACCTGTCTGACATGGGTTTATAATTGTTGGTAGAACTTTTTTTATTCTGTTTGATATTGTCTTTGATGCTATTTTATAGTCAATATTTAATAAGCTTATTGGACGCCAATTTGAAAGAACATCTAATTTATTTCCTGATTTAGGTATTAAAGATACAAGACCTTGTCGTTGTAATACAGTAAGAGAGCCATGTTCAAATGAATAATTGATTGATTTAATAAAGTGTGATTTTAATATACCCCAAAATGTTTTATAGAATTCTACAGTTAAACCATCAGAACCTGGGCTTTTTTCATTTTTCATATCAAATAATGCTTCTTTACATTCTTGTTCAGTCAAAAGCCCTTCACAGTAATTTTTATCTTCATCATTCAGTGTTGGTAAGTTACCATCAAAGAAATCAAGATCAATGTCAGACGTGTTTCGTTTCTTATACAGCTTTTCATAAAATTCTTTTTGTTCGTGTAATATTTCATTTGCATCTGTAACTTCCTTGTTATTTATTGTTAACTTGTGAATAATCTTTTGTTCCCAGTGTCTTTTTTCTAAATTAGCAAAATACTTAGAATTCTTTTCATTGTTTTCTATATGAGTGGCTTTAGCTCTCAGAATGAAACCATTTATTTTAACAGTGGTTATATGATCTAATTCTTGTTTGAGATTATTTAGAGAATTTATGTCGTTTTCATTGGGAGTCAAATTCCTTGAAATGGTTTGTTCAAGTGTTTGTATTTGGTTTAAAATAGTGTTTTCTCTCCTTGATTGTTCTTTTTTCTTGTGTGTTGCATACTTAATAGAATAATTTCTAATGTTGCCTTTAATTATTTCCCACATTGTATTGGGGGTGCATACGTTAGTGTCGATTGTTTCATTTATACACGAATTAATGTTCTGTATGTACATGTTGTCAAGTAATAGGGAATTGTTTATTTTAAAATAACCTGGACCCTTTTTAGATTTGTTTAAGTTAATATGTAATATGACTATTGAATGGTCTGATTTATATCCCGGTTTGATTTTACAACTTGTTACTATGTTATTCAGACACTCAGAAGTTAAAAAATAATCTAGCCTACTAAATATAGTAGGTTTAGTGTTTGAATGCCATGTAAATTGTTTGAGTGTTGGATTTAAGAATCTCCAAATATCTATGAGGTTAAAACCGGATATAATGTCTTTTATTATCTGTCTACATCCTTTATTGGTATCGGTTTTGCCGTGTTTTTTATCTAGATCAGCATTTAAGACTGTATTGAAGTCTCCGCCTATAATGATATTTTGGTCCATATTTTTTGATAACAATTCTTTAAGTGTGTCAAATACATGTTTGTCTCGATCATAGTTTGGTCCATAAATATTTATCAACATAATTTCTTTATCTTGTATCGTTATATTTAAAATTATTAATCTACCATTTATAATTTCTGTAAAGTTGTTTACACTAATTCCTGAATTTTTATTAATAAGTATTGCTACTCCTTCTTTATTTGTTTTACTACCACTAACATAACAAGGCCCATCCCAATCCATTTTAAAGTTTTTATTTAAGGGGTATGCTATGTGGGTTTCTTGTAGAAAGCAAACAGAGAAATTACTTGTTTCTAGCCATTTAAACATTTGCAAGCGTTTTTGTTTATTTTGCAAACCCTTAACATTAAAAGTACATATAGTTTTATCTATAACATTTATGAGCAGAGTTGTTATACGTAATAAAACCAATCACAGTCCGGTAGAGAGAAGAGTTGCGGAGTTGAAGTAAATGAGTATATGAATACATGAGGAGAAGTTGAATTTGGAGGTTAAGTTGACGAGGAGATAGAAGAGTGATGAAGATGGAATATGAACTATCTACTAGTAGATACATGTATTTTGTTACACAATACAGTAACGCTTGGATTTTACCCTTTTCACTCCTAACAACACACTATTCATATTTTGTAACAGTGTGATTATAATAACATGTTACCGGTGAACATCAGTATAAAAGAGTATGCATATACTGCCCGACACTGATCTTCATCGTTAATTACCCTCAACATAATCTAAAAAAGAGTTCAAATCATTTTTGACAAAGCGGGCTAAGGATTAACATGATTTAAACTTTTCATGAGCAGTGTATGTACTAAAACAACATTGGATTGACTGTACTATATTGTACAAAAAAGTTAATGTTTGTTATTTAAAACAACAACAACTATTCTCACATAGTTTCTTTTACGGCCATGACATCTCCAGCCAGAGTTGGTAATCTTCGTATTTGACTAGATATATCTTGTCTGTATGGGATTTGTAAAATATTTTACCATTTTGTGTCCATGCGTCTTTAACTTCTTCTTTCATTTTTTTCTTCACTGACATTAACACTTCAAAGTTGATGCTGGTCAGATCTTCATTGAGATATATTCCGGTGCCTTTTAGTTTACTCTTGTTTTTCATTATGTCATGTTTAGTGTTTCTTGATATCAACTTTACAATAACTTGTCTGTTCTCATTTGCTTTGTTTGGGAGCCTATGGGCGATATCTATGTCATTTATTGACAAATCGCATATGTCTTTATCTCTCATTAGTTGAACTACTTTCTTAGCTGTTTCTAGTGCAGTCTCTCCTTTAGTGTTATCCTTTATACCTGTTATTGTAATATTGTTTCTTCTGCTGTACTGTTCTGATTGGTTTTCAAATTTCATCCTATTTTCGTTCATCTTGTGCATTTCGTTTTCTAAACTTTCATTTTTTGACTTCTGATCTTCCAAACTGACCTCTAATTCTTTCATTTCCTTCTTAAGTTGGTCACATTCTTGATCTCTTTCGAATAACTTTCCTTCTAATACTTCCATATTGTGTGTTATACTTTGTAGAAGATTTTCCTTCATATCTGTAAACATTTCTGTAATTATATCTCTCATCATTGTTTTGATGGATCCATCACCCTTTACCATCACGTTCCCAAGCTTTGTATTCACAGTTTTAACTGAATCGTCTAACTTCTCTAGCTTTGAGTTGATTTTGTTCATCTGATGAGTTAAGTTAGGGATTTCAGATTCTTTCATGGTTTGTTGTTGTCTATCATCATCACCTTTCTGTTTACTTTTCTTCTTCTTTTGTTTATCTAATGCTTTCTCTTCTACAATACTGTTATCCAACTCACTAGTACTAGAAACAGTTGGTCTTTTCCGTTTATAATCTTCTGATTTACCATCGGTTATGTCATTTTTATCATTGTTGTTTTTTGGATTCATTTCTTTTTTGTACAGTATACTTTCTCAAAAAATTGACGTGGCACTTTTTGTTTTTAAAAAAGTAACAAAATTACAAAAACAGAGTTCTCATTTCAACATTTCACAAATTCATTTCAAAGTATTGTTCTCACTCTATCTGCTGTTCAAATTCCGCCTCATCAAATCCTCTAGAAATGGTGGAATTTCTACATTTATCGAGAGCTGCTTTGTTTATGTTTTGCCTGATGGAGGACTCGTTTGGTCTTCATTTACTTTTGTAAATTAGAGTTCTTCATTATATAGAGAAGATATGAGCAATTTATAAGAAGAATATATTGATCTTTATTTTCTCTTGTTATGTTATGATGATAATTTAACCCTTTCCCATATGTAGAGCTTGTCATTTTCTTATTTCTAGAACAGCAGTCTTTAAATAAATGTCATTGTATGTTGAATGTATACAAACTTGTGACACCGGGTGTAACGGTTAACTTCATTTAGCATGGTTAACAAGTGCGTAAACAGTTCCATGCTAATCATACAATGACTATTTATTTAATTTCGATTTCTTTATTTGTGTGATATGAAACACTCTCCAAAGAGAACAGATATAGCATTCTTTTTATAAATTTCTCATCCATTTTTCCTGCTACAAGTGTTTTCAAAAGTTGTCCACTGCTTATGTGTCAAATACGTCTGCAATCATTTGTAAATGTAGTGTTATGTCTTAGGTATATTGTATCTATTTCTAATGATTTTAAGAAATATACCTTAGCTGTCGATGCGCCATAAAACACTATACATTCATTCAATTTAATAAATATGTTGACGGTTCTTAAATGTCTTGTTATATGTTATGATAATTTAACCCTTCATTCCCATATGTAGAGCTTGTCATTTTCTTATTTCTAGAACAGCAGTCTTTAAATAAATGTCATTGTATGTTGAATGTATACAAATTTGTGACACCGGATGTAACTGTAAACTTCATTTAGCATTGTTGACAAGTGCGTAAACAGTTCCATGCTATCCATACAATGACTATTTATTTAATTTCGATTTCTTTATTTGTGTGATATGAAACACTCTCCAAAGAGAACACATATAGCATTCTTCTTATAAATTGCTCATCCATTTTTCCTGCTACAAGTGTTTTCAAAAGTTGTCCACTGCTTATGTGTCAAATACGTCTGCAATCATTTGTAAATGTAGTTTTATGTCTTAGGTATATTGCATCTATTTCTAATGATTTTAAGAAATATACCTTAGCTGGCGATGCGCCATAAAACACTACATTCATTCATTTTAATAAATATGTTGACGGTTCTTAAATGTCCTGTTATGTTTAATTCTTGTTATGTTATGATAATTTAACCCTTCTTTCCCATATGTAGAGCTTGTCATGTTCTTATTTCTAGAACAGCAGTCTTTGAATAAATGTCATTGTATGTTGAATGTATACAAACTTGTGACACCGGGTGTAACGGTAAACTTCATTTAGCATTGTTAACAAGTTCGTAAACAGTTCCATGCGAACCATACAATGACTATTTATTTAATTTCGATTCTTTATTTGTGTGATATGAAACATTCGCCAAAGAGAACACATATATTAATCTTCTTACTTCTTACTGCTTATCCATTTTTCCTGCTACCAGTGTTTTCAAAAGTCGTCCACTGCATAGGTTGCAAATAACGTCCGCATTCGTTTGTAAATATAGTTTATGAGAATATTTATTTAATTTTGATTTCTTTATTTGTGTGATATGAAACACTCTCCAAAGAGAACACATAGTAATCTTCTTATAAATTAACCCGCCCCCCTTTTTTTCTGCTACAAGTGTTCTCAAAAATTGTCCACTGCATAGATGTTAAAAAACGTCCGTAATCATTTGTAAATGTAGTTTATGTATACAATGCAATGTCAATTTATGTCAATCTCCTATTGAAGAACATTCATAAATTCATTGAAAATAGTAATGTAATTTATGAGTGAAACCATTGCAGCAAAAGAACAAAGGAAGAATGTTCGGTTATGCTATTTTAGAATGCTCAGTCTCACTTTTTTGTCATTTTATCCAACTTTAGTTGATACTGTTTAATTTGTAGTTCAAAGATAATTGTTCATGTTTTTTGTTTGCACTTTAAAGCTTTTCCCCTTTCAACCTCTGCAGAGTACTCCTTTTTTGAAAACATGATTTAATGTTCATGTTTTTACTCCACATTATAAATATGGTGCAAGTATGAACTTTAATCTATCGAGTGAAATATGTACAGCGCTTTGTTGTGTGAACAGCAGGAATGGTTCAATATAAGCGATTGCTTCTTTTGCAACAATTTCTTGAAAAGAGCCACTTTACAATAAAAGTCGAATTGGGGAAAGGTTTCAGAATTTAGTTTTTATGTATGTTCATTGAGTCAACTGTTTATGTATATTTGACGTTACATCGAATTTTTTACCAAAGTTACAATTTCTATCGATCCGAATTCAGTATCAATATGTGGGTTTAATAGATATTTATGCATTTCACTAATGTTGTGCGATTCATCAAAGCTGATGAATCTTTGATGAATCGTATGGAATGGTTAATATGCGATTTGACTGCACAGGTTTCCAGAGTCTTTTCATCAAATACTTTTGTCATAAAGTGTGTTTATTTCTGTGTTTCCCCTGGGCCAGTTCATTTGTACAGCGCTTTGTTGTGTGAACAGCAGGAATGGTTCAATATAAGCGATTGCTTCTTTTGCGACAATTTCTTGAAAAGAACCACTTTACAATAAAAGTCGAATTGGGGAAAAGTTTCAGAATTTAGTTTTTATGTATGTTCATTGTATATTTCACGTTACATCGAATTTTTTACCAAAGTTACAATTTCTATCGATCCGAATTCAGTATCAATATGTGGGTTTAATAGATATTTATGTATTTCACTAATGTTGTGCGATTCATCAAAGCTGATGAAGCTTTGATGAATCGTATGGAATGGTTAATATGCGCTGCACAGGTTTCCAGAGTCTTTTCATCAAATACTTTTGTCATAAAGTGTGTTTATTTCTGTGTTTCCCCTGGGCCAGTTCATTTGTTATAAACATGTATATAGATATGTGTATGGCAATGTAATATAAACTTTATATGCCGAAAAATATAGTCGAAAATGTAAATGTTCTACCAAATCATTTATTGGTTTAAGTTTTCAACAATTTTCAGTCATAACCGAACTGCCTGTTCACACACACTCACACCCATGTGTTTCCTCTGGTTTAGTCTCAATGTTTTAACAAGGCAAGGAACAGTTCTTCAAAATTATTTGAAATCGACCAACCAGTTTTCTTTTGTAGTAAAGGGTTTACTGCTTATATATCTCAAAACAACAACTATTTGACAAGTTGAGGACGACTCGCTAGAGACTTATTTACCAATGCTCAAGACATTTCTTGTGATCTAGTTCAATAACATTCATTCTTGTATAACG
Source organism: Serripes groenlandicus (assembly GCA_031761405.1). Classification (NCBI taxonomy): domain Eukaryota; kingdom Metazoa; phylum Mollusca; class Bivalvia; order Cardiida; family Cardiidae; genus Serripes; species Serripes groenlandicus. The sequence goes on from JASEVX010000008.1 coordinate 66,605,020, forward strand.
AGTAAACCCTTTCCGTAACTTTTTGTAATATGCTGATGTATTCCGACTCAAATGCAGCAGTCGACCTTTGTACTCAAAAAAAGAAATTGCCAATAATGAGCAAATTCTCGTTTTGCTACAATGTTTCAAACACCTATTTATTGATATTTTAAATTATTGAAGTGCCGTTAAGTCACTAGCAGTAGACGTTTGATAATAGTGTTGCAAATGGAGAAATTGCTCATTTAACAATGTTTTCAATTGCAATAATTTGATGTATGCTCATAGATGGAAAGGAACAGACGAAATAACAATGGAGCAAGAACATCTCGTTTAAAAAGAAACTCTTGTCTTTCTCTAATGCAGACGCATTTTAATACAAACTTGCGGCAGCAGACTATATATAGAAGACATTGTGGCAAAAGGTGACTTAATTGCTTATAATTGGATATTTCTCCTTTTGTCACGATGTCTTCATCTCTATTCATTAACATTTTTAAAATAGCCTTTAAACAGTCTGGAATTCAAGAATATAATGGTTATAAATCATTTCCCACACTACCATAAATCTGCAGCAAGGGACTGAACATATCGAGTCAAAAATATAGTAGATCTCTAAATTATAGTATGATTAATGAATCGTTGTGACAAATGGAGAAATTGCTCATTGTAACTATTTGACAATTATACTCTCCTTTATAGAGATTGCAATGAAATGGCTTCAGTCCTTGTTGTTTCACAAATTAACACTTGTGAATTGACTACACTATAATCGCTTTAACCCTCCCTTTCCCACAATCGACGATTCTGAAGCAGAATCTTTGAAAGCATTGTATGCCAACATAACGGAAAATCTCTAAATGAAAACATTGTTTCCTTCGCAACAATGTTTTCAAAGGTCCTCTGCAGCAGATGCATCAAACTGCAGTTGCATCCTAAAAAAACATAAATATATCACTTCATGGAGACTGTGAATGATCAGCCATATGATGACTATCAAAACTTATGTTAATATGGTTTTTAACATGTTCAACATTCAACAAATCTGCAACAGACGATTGTATCAAACAGTTAAGAAAATTATGAAATTGACAATTAGTTTGGACCCGTAATGCATCTTAAGCTCGATTTGAACGAAGTTGGATCGCTTTAATTAAGAGCGGATTTGAATTTAGCGCTCTGATTGAAACAATCCCAATAATATTAGCACTTCGATCATATTGAGCGGTTGCAACATTTACCGATTTTAATTTATATGAAATTATTTAAGTCCGATATGTGTATAGAGTTTATTTTAAGGGAATTAAAACAGATGATATAGAAAGACGCAATCAATCCTGTACATGTACCCTGGAATAGATTATCAAATACATACTATAAATATATATATAATTTACAATTGTGTACATCGGTTATTTTCATCTATTTACCCGTTCTAAATATGGTTGTATCATCCAGGGACAACATGTAATATAGTGTCTCTGTATTGTCGTGCATGTGTCAAACGTGAAACAAAAAAGTATCTATGATCGTAAAATAAATAAATGCAATTTCAATGTGAGAAAAGGGGAAAAATGTTATTTTCAAAACATTCTCCTATTTCTACAGTTAGTAGTTATGTTAAATTGGACAAACTCTGTTGGTAGAAAAAAAATCGCAATATATTCTTACAAGAAAAAAACCCCAAACCTACAAACCAAAATTGAAATATATCCAATAAATTTTACCTCCTCGAACTTAAATGATGTCATCAAAGTGAACAGTGTGATTAATATCCTTTTATAAACTGCAATTTTGTTGAAAAGGGCATTTAACTCCGCCGTGGTATAACTGAAATAATGTTGAAAAGGACATTAAACTTCGCCGTGGTATAACTGTAATATTGTTGACAACGGCGTTTAACTCCACAGTGATATAACTGTACTATTGTTGACAACAGCATTAAACTCCGCCTTGGTATAACTGTAATATTATTGAAAACTGCATTAAACTCCGCCGTGGTATAACTGTAATAATGTTGGAAACGGTCCGCCGTGGTATAACGGTAATGTTGTTGAAAACGGCGTTAAACTCCGCCGTGGTATAACTGTAATATTGTTGAAAACGGCCTTAAACTCCGCCATAGTATAACTGTAATAATGTTGAAAACGGTTTTAAACTCCGCCGTGGTATAATTGTAATAATGTTGAAAACGGCATTAAACTCCACAGTGGTTTAACTGTATTATTGTTGTCAATGACATTTGACTCCGCCGTGGTATAACTGTAATATTGTTGACAACGGCGTTAAACTCCGCCGTGGTATAACTATAATAATGTTGAAAACAGCGTTAAACTCCGCCGTGGAATAACTGTAATACTGTTGGAAACGGTTTTAAACTCACCAATGGTATAACTGTAATAGTATTGAAAACGGCGTTTAACTCCATAGTGATTTAACTTTAATATTGTTGAAAACAGCATTAAACTCCGCCTTGGTATAACTGTAAAATTATTAAATACTGCATTAAACTTAGCCGTGGTATAACTGTAATAATGTTGGAAGCGGCGTTAAACTCCGGCGTGGTATAACTGTAATATTGTTGAAAACGGCCTTAAACTCCGCCGTGGATAACTATAATATTATTGAAAACGACGTTATATTCCGCCTTGGTATAACTGTAATATTGTTGAAAACGGTTTAAAGTCCGCCGTGGTATAACTGTAATATGGTTGAAAACGGCGTTTAACTCCAAAGTGATATAACTGTAATATTGTTGACAACAGCATTAAACTCCGCCTTGGTATAACTGTAATATAATTGAAAACTGCATTAAACACCGCCGTGGTATAACTAATAATGTTGGAAACGGTTTTAAAGTCTGCCGTGGTATAACTGTAATAATGTTGAAAACGGTGTTACACCCGACGTGTTATAACTGTAATAATGTTGAAAACGGTGTTACAATCCGACGTGGTATAACTGTAATAATGTTGAAAACGGCATTAAACTCCGCCGTGGTATAACTGTAATAATGTTGAAAGCGGCGTTAAACTCCGCCGTGGTATAACTGTAATAGTATTGACAATGGCGTTAAACTCCGACGTGATATAACTGTAATATTGTTGACAATGGCAATACACTCTGCCGTGGTATAACCGTAATAATGTTGAAAAGGCATTAAACTCCGCCGTGGTAAAACTGTAATATTATTAAAAACGAACTTAAACTCCGCCGTTGTATAACTGTACTTTTGTTGAAAACGTCATTAAACTTCGCCGTGGTATAACTGTAATATTATTTAAAACGGCGTTCAACTCCGCCGTGGTATAACTGTCATAATGTTAAAAACGGTGTTAAACTCCGCCGTGGTATAACTGAAATATTGTTGAAAACGGCATTAAACTTCGCCGTGGTATAACTATACTATATCCATAGGTGCTACCTATTTTCGAAGAAAGCGCAAGATAATTATAAACAAAAATTAAAGAGCATACTTTGGCCATAAAAAAGGATTTATAAGTAATTTACTAGACAATAATAATGTTAAGGTCATGTTTCTTGCATTATCAACAGAAAATAATAAAGTAAAGACTTTCAGAAAATCAAGGAATACATTTATAATGAACGAGGTTAAAACATGAAGGCCAAGATGATCCTTAATCGATCACCTGCATTATGGTAAAGAAGCAAATAGATCAGCCTTTTCCTGATGCCACCGGGCAACTGCCGTTTTCAACCAGTCAATATGACTGGAACAAATTATGTAAGGGGTCACATTTCTGCTAAACCCTTTCCCTATTAGAGACGGTTTCTGAGGCCTTTGCAACAGACGATTTAGGGAAAGATTGTCGCCAAAAGAACAATTGCTCTTTATGAGAAAGTTATCCTTTTGCCACAATGTTTGATAAATAATTATTCTTTAGGTCATGTATAGGAATTTGGGGTCTTTCATGTTGCGGGAAACGACGTCGCTCCATTGACGTTACGCCAAGATGAAGTGTTACGGAAAAGACGTCACGTCCTTCTTTGGCTACGATACAGTCAAAATTTAGGTTCGGGCGTAAGAAGACTAATGCGGTCGTTTTTTTGACGAACGGGAAAACATATTTCTTTCAGAGTTCCATTTATTTTTAACTTTTCGTACATATGTTAATACCCACATATAACACAGCACTTTAATGCTCTTAAATATCGATTTAAAAAAAAAAAAAAATTAATTAAACAGACGACAATAATTTTCAATCCGTGTTTTTCGTCTTATATTATACATACCCAAAATATCGATTTAAAAAAGAAAGTATTAAAAAGACGACAATAATTTTCAATCCGTTTTTATTCCGTCTCATTTTATACATACCCAAAATGGCGGTCCACATTGATTTGGCCAGTTTCATTTCAGAAAGTTTCATGGGTTATTGAAAAAACAAAAAAACAAAAAAATCTCACATCTGTTACCTAATATGTTAATAGGCTAAGCCTCGGTCGTGTGAAAGCAAGAACAAATTAATTAAGCACTGTCTGTCCCCCAACAAGAAACAAATTAATAGGCAAATTGTAGAAAGTTACAAAAACAGAATTTGAAAAACATATTGAAAAAAACGAAACATAGCATTTAAGTTTAATTTGTACATATACATCTGTTTTATTTTTTATTAGGTCAGGATTGTAACAGACTGTAAGATTTCCAAGGATGTTGATGAAAAACAACACTAGAAGGCATTGAAGAATGTTCTGATTTATTTTTACAAATGCCAGTTATTTGTAAACTAGTAATACATATAATTGGAAACTGACTCTTACCATGGTTGATTGAATGACTTGCGCTTAACATTACTTTCAATGGTACTTCAGTTCACCTAACATTTCCCCCTGGCTTTCTAAAATACTAAAATACTCCACACAACAATCTTCCAAGGCAGATGGCTTTGCATGATCTGGCTGGATGTATAATCTTGAGACAATTTAAGATGAGAACACTATGCATACAGACTGAGAAAATATTTTCAAAAGTCCCATTTATAATGATGTATGTTGGAAAGGGTAAAGTTTAGCCCCTTGTCTGATGTAAATTACTTGATTTCGTGACTAACCTGAATACATTGTCGGAATGGTGTAATTGATCCAAAATGAACATATCCAAAATGAACAATATTTTCCTTTTCAACAACATTTTCAGTTTGAACCCCAATCTCCTTTTCTGGTTTTTAATTTGTAAAACATGAAACAGCATCAGATTATTTGTTAATATTATAAAGTACCAGACTTAGTGTCATCAATTGATTATATAAACATGTATCTGAAATATGTTGTTTGAAAAAAAATGGATAATGAAAGTTCTGATAAATATATTCAATATATATTTTATTGCATAAAACAATAAACAGTATGTTTATAGCAAATAAAGAAATTATAAAAAGTACAAACAGAGAAATGGATTTTCCAGAAGAATTTTCAATAATTTAATATTGTTAGTGATCATGTTAAAATTGCTCTATTATGAAAATATGATGTATAAAATATTATAAAGTACCAGACTTAGTGTCAACAATTGATTATGTATACATGTATCTGAAATATGTTGTTTGAAAAAAAATGGATATGAAAGATCTGATAAATATATTCAATATATATTTTATTGCATAAAGCAATAAACAGTATGTTTATAGCAAATAAAGAAATTATATAAAGTACAAACAGAGAAATGGATTTTCCAGAAGAATTTGCAATAATTTAACATTGTTAGTGATCATGTTAAAATTGCTCTATTATAAAAATATGATGTATAAATTTCGTTAAAACTTTGATATTAGAACGGTTATCAAAGCTGGATCAAACCTTGAACATGTACAGATTCTCAGAGTTATCAATGTTGATAACTATTCCTTTTTTTAATTGTTATTGCTCAATCATAAACGCTTGTGAAAAGGGTACAGGGAGTAAACTATTTTCACTAGAAGCCCGGATAAAAATGTAATAAGTGTTTAAGTAAGACAACTCCCCACAACATAATTGTTTCATGTATACATTGTTAAGTTTAGTTGCTTCTTTCAAAACATGTACCTGCTGAGATTTGATCTTAGAACTCTTGTTAGACCAGGTGTTTTACCATTAAACTACAGTATAGGTTTTTATTTTGAGCAGCAGTTCATGAAAATATGTGTAATTTTATTACCAGTAAAGTATAAGAATTTTTTTGTTACAATGAATGTATACCAATTTAAATTTTACCATTTCTATTGTATAGATTATACAATTTCACACAGAAAAATGGATTTCACAATAAATTACATAGAAAACAGATACATTTCTGTGGTATTTCAGTTATATCAGAGGACAGAACACTTATGTGAGGTTACTGGGTGACTAATATAACTGACATTAATTATGAACTTATGAGCCTTTTTCTGTTGAAAAACAGATGAAGTTTTCTTTATTTTTCAACCAAAATGTTGATGCAAATTTATTTGAATAAAAAGTATTTTGAGTGTTTGTTGAATTTAAAAAGAGATTGATCCTCTTTATCTACAGATTTCAATGCTCAGTTTGTTTTTACCTTATTTGAGTTTGATATAGTTAGTATAGCCCTGTTTCATAGACGGACCTACATCGGTGACAGTGTAGCGAACTTGGGTGGTGCCGCATAGATTTGTAGCTGCTAAATGGTATGAAAAGTTATCTCCCTTTATTTAGTCGACGCCATTCTATCAAAACAAGACTGCACGCTTCAATATTTCTGGTAAGAAGATTTCCTTCCTATCAATCAATATTTAGTATCAGACGTTTTCAACAGTATGACTATATCGGTAATACCGTAAATCAGAATGCTACACGCCCGTCCGTTTCATTGATTTCATTTATTTAATATCCTAAGTTAAATCTGTAATCTGTACTCTCCAGGCGCTCATTAAACACATATAACCATTTCCGTAAACGTTCGGTAGGGGTCGGAGTCTCACTAGGTGGCGCTTCAGTAGTGGTAGGGTATAAAATCGGATGAAATTTTTTTTTGGGAGGCAGTTCGACAGTTGACTTTGGTAAGTTTACCTCGCTACAATAACAACAACAACATCAACCGATATTTGGGTAACTAGATCAGGTGATGCTTCCTTTCTCTGTTACATTCTAACAGTTATTAAGGAGCATCTTGAGGTCGTGCAGCCCGGGTCGGTAGTTGTTGAAGTCGGGAGAAATAGCATTTTGAAGCCGAAGGTTTTATGAAGCCTGGCATTTTGAGGCCGAAGGTGTCCTGAAGCCTGGCACTTTGAAGCTATCACTTATAGCTTCGGTGACGCCAGTAGAGGCATTTTGAGGCCTGGCCCTGCCTACTGAAGCCGAGCTCGGAACGCAAGAAAGAAGCGTAGCGCCTGGAGAGGTTTGTAAATACCTTGGTTTTCCCTTTTGATTGGTTGACGCCATCGTTGATCTTTGCTCATTCGGGCACGTTACAACAGTAAAAGGCTTTTTATTTTGCATTTGCTCTTTAATTTGAAGAGTTTTATGACATCATTGGTTGTTGTGCTCCCAAGTATGAAAATAGTGCTGTCAATAGATGTTGAATCTTTTGTAAATGTTGTTTGAATACATACATGCAGAGTATTTAAACTAACCTAGTGAAAATAATGTTTAAATTCTTAGTACCAAGTTTGTCCAATATGATCAATAAACACATTTTGGATAAAAAAAAATATATGAAACTTCTAGAAATTCAGCCTGTTGAAGTAAAGTAATGTGTTTTACTGATAGCCCCCATACGACATCATTTCTTTATAACAATCATGACTCATTTGAGTTTGATCAATAAACAAATTTTGGTTAAAAAAAAGATGAATCTACTAGAAATGCAGCCTGATAGTCCACATATGACATAATTTCTTTAAAACAATGGACTCATTTGAGTTTGATCAATAAACACATTTTGGATAAAAAAAAAAATGAATATACTAGAAATTCAGCCTGTTTACAGAAAAATAATGTGTTTTATTGATAGCCCACATATGACATCATTCCTTTAAAGCGACTGAACTCCAGATAACCAACTGTCGAACAAAAATAAAATTTCCAATTTTAAGAAAATAAGTGTTATTTTTGTATTTGGGGCATTAAAATATGATAACTGACATATTACATACCCCTATAATCGGTGAGATTTTCTTGTTTTCGATACCTTTTCCTTCGCAAATTCTATCCTGTCAGTAACGGGGTAAGTATTTTTAAATAGGAAACCCCTTCATCGGGACAATTGAAAACGACTCAAGTTCACTTAATTGATAAAAAACGATACATTTTCTAACCCTGGGTTTACTTGGATAACATAAAGAATAACATTAAGGGCGAATTCGAGGATTTTTTTTTTGTTCGTGCCATGTGGATTTCAGTCGCTTTAAAACAATGGACTCATTTGAGCTTGATCAATAAACAAATTTCGGATAAAAAACAAGATGAAACTACTAGAAATTCAGCCTGTTGAAAGAAAAGTTATGTGTTTTACTGATAATCCACATATAACATCATTTCTTTAAAACAATAGACTCATTTGAAGGCATGAAAGCGTTTTCCTCTCTTTCAGGTTGGAGGATATATGGCTTAAGACATTTACTATGTATACCCCAAAACCAGGGTGAACTGATTCTGGTCATTCTTTCATGAGTTGACAAAGACTAGGTCATAGACATAAACTGTTAAACTGTAGATCTACAATGTAAACAAATAATGTAAATTGAAGGGAAATAATTTGAAATTGACTAGTTTTGTTTGTTTGCTACATTTACTGCAATATATAGATAAACGTCTTAAAGTCAATACAACTAGACAGTGGAAGATATGATAGTTTAGCTATTTTCTTGAGTGGGGTCAACATTTGACAAGACGGCTTCGGCTTCAAATGACAGATACAAACAAAAACGATACACACCATGTGACGTCACGCGATGTGACGAAAGCATCGTGGAACGTTCCCAACAGATACTAACAAATAATTTAGAAATGAAGTTATATTTTTAAGCAAATTATTGATATAATAAATAGCTTACCTTAAAATGAAGCTATGCCGATACAGAAACAGAATTGTTCGTCCTTTTCAGTTAAAATAATATCCGAGGCCAGTGTAACGAACGATAACGTCCGTTGAAATATTTACAATCATTTTCAAGTGTTTATTGCTTCTCTATATTGCAAAGATATAAACTCCATGAAATAATGATGACAGGTACAAAAGAATAGTCGAGTTAGCCTTCATAAAGTCCTTCCAGTGAATGAAATCCATTTGTGACGAGTCAATTTACATTTTTTTTCACATTGTACAGTTGTCAAATCATGAAAGTATGACCAGAATCAGTTCACCCTGGTTTTGGGGTATACATAGTAAATGTCTTAATTAAGCCATATATATATAACTTTATTGCCTCCGTTTTCCGGAGATTTACATAATAATACAAAGTTTTGGAACAATGAAGATAATAAATTACATCAAATTATAGCATTAATGATGAATGAACCATGTGAAATAATTCAAAAATATTATTTACAATATATATACATAGAAAGAATTCAGACCATCGAATGACAGATCAGCTATAGAGTCATTATAAATATATCGTCGCTTACACTCATACTCTCATTCGATGGGCTGAATATGCACAATGACACACACACACACTTGTATAGTTTCCCATGAAAGGTTTTTGAATGAGTTAAATTGAAGCTTCAACTAAAGCGAAACAGAAGCTTAGACAATTGGATGGGAAAAATAACTTGGCAAAATTACTCTCAAGTACAAGTTTTAAGCACAATTGCGTGTCTGTTTCTAGATCGTATATTGCATATTATGAGTATAATCTTTGCAGTGACTCGGCACACGCAATTAGAAAGAGTGGATACTTGGCCATGCTAAGCATAGTACATAACTCATTGTCAACTTTGCCCAACATATAGGACATTATTTCAGCATTTGGTAGCTGTACAAACATGTTTCCAAATCTATAGCTTATATCATTCAATTTATAGAGCATATCACTTAAAAATCCGCCTCTATCAGAATTTTGACACTTAAAGAGTAAATGTTCTAGTTCCCATTGTAGCGGACGTTGACAGCGGAGACATAATTCTGTTTGGTTCAGCGGTTTTCTACAACAAATACTTGCCAGGAATCTCATAGTTGGTGCATACTCTGGATAAAACCTAGCAACTTTCCATACGTTTGTCACTCGAAGCTGTATATGACAACGCTTGAATATGGTGAAATCGTCAGAGGAGTTCATTCGATCGAGCCACGCTGTCTCTTCGTGTGCCATTACACTACGATAACAGACGTGTTTCCACACTGTTTTAGAAGGAAACACACCATCTGATTTAAACAATCTTAAGTATTGTGTGAGGTCGTATTTTCTTATTACTTTCGTAATGTCAGGAATAAAGCCCAATTTTTGTGTTTCGCTCCATTCATATTGCTGTAACCTTAATAGAAACAGACTATTACAGAGGAAATAAGTTGGTGCTCGACAAAGCGTTCCGAAGAATAATAACTTCTGCATGTCGATATACGCTTGCAATGAGGTTGCTCCTAGTAGACCTAGAACCATGTCTGACCTTGTGTTAAATTGAAGACCTTGTGCTCTTTTTAAACAGAAATGATGAGCTGTTTCAATTTTCTTGCAAGAAGCAACGGAAATGTCATTCCACAATTCACAACCAAACAGGGAGCGCGGTAGTACACATGACCTGTACAGTTTGAACGCCGTTATAGGGTTGAGGCCGGTATTACTGTTCAACAGTCCGGTAATAGATAGGTAAGTACCTCTTATGGATTGTTGTAAGTGGTCCACATCAAAAGGTTGCTTTCCCGATGAAGATTGCATGATGCCAAAATGTTAATATGAGTCCGTTTCCGGAATAAGTTGGTGACCGTACCAAGCGGGCGAAATAGCGTTCCGTCGCTTATGCTTTCTATCTAAGACTGACGCTGTACATTTTTCCGAATTATACACGTAACGCCACTTATGAGCGTAATTATGACATATTGAAAGCAACTCGTTCAGACCACTTCTTGATAAAGAAAGCAACATAATGTCATCTGCCTGGGTTGGCGCAGCTAGTTTCAGATCGTAAATCTGTAAACCGTAAGGTGACTTTTGGAGTTCTTCAATAAGAGCATTGATGAAAATGGTATAGTAAAGTGGCGCACATATGGACCCTTGACGGGTCCCTTGTTCGATATTGAAGCTCCTTGACAGATGGCCTTGTAGCAGAACACGGCTAGAACAGCCTTGAAATGAGTTCCAAATTATTCGTAGCATTTTGCCTTTAATTCCAAAGTCGGCTAGTTTGAAGATGAGGCCGCGAATTCAAACAAGATCAAATGCAGATTTTGCATCCATATAACACACATGTAGCGGACTGCCGCGCTCAATACAATAATCCCGGGCCTCTTGAACAATGTAGGATACCATTTTGCAGCTTTTATTCTTTTGGAATCCATGTTTTCGAACAGTTTCGATATGACTGGAAGCAACGAGATGGCCCGGTAGCTGTTTGGGTTGTTAAGTGGTTTGCTATTGCCGTTGTATAGTGTCACAACAAGCCCATTTTTAAACTGACTTGGAAGACTTTCATTTCGGAAAATGGAGCTGAATAATTTTGTCAGGCACATTGTTAGCTCACGTCCACCATACTTTAAATGTTCGTACGCTAAATTATCAAGTGACCCACTCTTGTTGTTTGGCAGAGTATTGATGATGCCGTGTAGCTCATCAGAATTGACGTTTTTGCACAGCTTACGATCAGCCGAAGGATCAGACTGTGATAAATAAGCGTCGGTTTCGCGATCAACATACGTTTTGAACTCTTTATCAAAATCGTCACTTTCTTTAAATCGATACAATTCGGCGAAGTACGATGACCACCCAGATAAAACACCAAGATCGGACTCCTTTTTACCATCAATAACAAGCTCGCACCCATGTCTTTTCTTGCGCGACCTTTTTGAGTTTAAGATTTTCCAAAATAGAGTTTGGTCTAGGTCACAGAGTTCATCAATATTGCGTAATTCATTCTGTTCGTGTATATGTGCAGCTGCACGTAATGATCTCCTAAAAATACGTTTAAGATGCTTGTATTGAGCGTATTCAGTAGTGTCCGTACGTTTACCCGACCAAGTCCAAGCAAGATGAGCAACCTTGAGGTTATGGTGAGCAGTCTTTAAGGCATGTGACCAGTATGGTTTCAGGAAGGGCTTGTATTTACGTTTTGATAAACTATTATTAGCTGCTAACGATATAATTGAGACTATCGTATTGTATGCACGCTCAATATCACTGTAGTCAATAGGCACTGATCGCAGCAAGTCCGTCAATAACTCTTTGTATACAACTATCTCGTGAGGGTTATTCCATTTGTACAACACCCTTTGAAATATTTCGGAAGTCACTTTTTGAGACACAGTTATACACGTTTTCAAGTGAAGGAACATGGGTAAATGACGAGATACGTTCAACGGCGCGTCTGGTAAAATGCAGCAGCTGGCCATATTACGCACTAGAGTTGCGTCAAGTAGCATATAGTCTATTTGCGTAGGGTTCGCACCAGAGTATGGGAAGAAGGTTTGAGTTTTCCCTGAGTAACAATCGGTGTTAGTAGCAGTAGTCAAATTGAAGGAGGAACAGAAGTTTTTCATGTAATTATCACGCTTACGATGTCCACACAGTAAGTTAGCATTTAAATCACCCATTACCATAATGTTAGATTCTGTAGCATAAAGAGAACACAGGTTAAACAATTGATCAACAACAGCTTTGTACGATTCAGCGTTATGGTTTGTAGAAGGTAAGTATACTTGGAATACAACAATGGACATTTGTGGCAGATTGTCTTATTGCGGCGATTCTGTCGCTTTCCGTTTCAATGATCTCGATATATCTATCAAGAACACGGTGCCACATAATTGCCACACCCCCTTTTCCGATGTAACGACCATTAAAAGAACCCGGATTCAAACGGGTAATAACGTGTGCGGTATAGTTGGTATCGATGTGATTTAATATATCGGCATTATGATTAAGAAGCCAATGTTCAGAAATGCCACAAATAGAAATATGTCTTGTATTTAAAACCTGTAATAGGTACGGTATTGCAGTCATTACACCTGTAGTGTTGTAGGAGAGAAACTTTAAATCCATGATGAGATCGATACTTTAATACCTTTTAAATCGTTGTATGTATTCCGTCTTCCTTAACCATGGACGACAACAAATGCCTGCTGGCCATACAGCTTCCTGCTCTATAAACTCGCTTTGATCAATATCAACAGTTATCTGGGCTACTTTGCAGTCTGTTCGACCCTTTTGCAGAAATTTTGCAGATTTAAAGCATATGCTCATGTCATGCTCAAGGAAGCATTCTAGACCGTCCTGGTCACTGTCGTTATGTATACCCGTGATAACATAGGATCTGTACTGCTTTGGAGTAGCAGCGCGAAAATGACCTTTACGTGTATGATAAACTTGAAAACCGTCTGTATCTTCCCTAACGGGGCTTTGCGCTTGTGTAATATTTTTTAAGAAATGATGTTATATGTGGACTATCAGTAAAACACATAACTTTTCTTTCAACAGGCTGAATTTCTAGTAGTTTCATCTTTTTTTTATCCAAAATTTGTTTATTGATCAAACTCAAATGAGTCCATTGTTTTAAGGAATGATGTCATATGTGGGCTATCAGTAAAACACATTACTTTTCTTTGCTATATACAGTTAGTATATGGCAAGGTCTAGAAGCCAATTTATTTTCAAGGTCATAGGTTAAAGGTTAAGGGCAAAATTGGACTTTGACTATTTCCCATATCAACAACCTTGTGACCACTCTACACTGAACATCCTTCGACCAATCTTAACCAAACTTGGTATACAGTTAGTTTATGGCAAGGTCTAGCCTATGTATTGTCAAGGTCATACGTTAAAGGTCAAGGTCAAAATTGGACTTTGACAATTTTCCCATATCAACAACATTGTGACCACTCTATACACTGAACATCCTTCAACGGATCTTAACCAAACTGGGTATACAGTTAGAATATGGCAAGGTATAGCAGCCTAATTATTTTCAAGGTTAAAGGTCAAGGTCAAAATTGGACTTTGACTATTTCCCATATCAACAACCTTGTGACCACTCTACACTGAACATCCTTCGATGCAGATAAAGAGGATCAATCTCTTTTTAAATTCAACAAACACTCGAAATACTTTTTGTTCAAATAAATATGTATAAACATTTTGTTTGAAAAATAAAGAAAACTTCGTCTGTTTTTCAACAGAAAAGGCTATATTATAAAACCTTAAAGGCAGTTCATAATTAATGTCAGTTATAAGTCAACCAGTGACCACACATAAGGGTAATCTGTCCTCTGATGTAACTGAAATACCACAGAAATGTATCTGTTTTCTATTTTCTATGTAATTTATTGTGAAATCCATTTTTCTGTGTGAAATTGTATAATCTATACAATAGAAATGGTAAAGTATAAACTGGTATACATTTATTGTAACAAAAATAATCTTATACTTTACTGGTAATAAAATTACACATATTTTCATGAACTGCTGCTCAAAGTAAACCTATACTATAGAAATGGTAAAACACCTGGTCTAACAAGAGTTCTGAGCAGGTACATGTTTTGAAAGAAGCAACTAAACTTAACAATTTATACATGAAACAATTATGTTGTTGGGAGTTGTCTTACTTAAACATTCATTACATTTTTATCCAGGCTTCTAGTGAAAATATTTTACTACCTGTACCCTTTTTAAAAGCTTTTATAATTGAGCAATAACAATTAAAAAAAGGAACAGTTATCAACATTGATAACTCTGAGAATCTGTACATGTTCAAGGTCTGATCAAATCTTTCACTATCCATTTCTTTTCAAACGACATATTTCATATACATCTATACATAATCAGTTGTTGACCCAAGTCTGGTACTTATTAACAAATAACCTGATGCTGTTTCATGTTTTACAAATTAAAAACCAGAAAAGGAGATAGGGGTTCAAAGTGAAAATGTTGTTGCATAGGAACATATATGGTTCATTTTGGATATGTTCATTTTGGATCAATTACACCATTCCGACAATGTATTATGATTAGTCACAGAAATCAAGTAATTTACATCAGGAAAGTGGCTAAACTTTACCCTTTCCAACATACATCATTATAAATGGGAGTTTTCTCAGTCTGTATGCATAGTGTTCTTATCTTAAACTGTCTCAAGATTATACATCCAGCCAGATCATGCAAAGTTAGCCATTTGCCTTGGAAGATTGTTGAGTGGAGTATTAGCATTCTAAAAAGCCAGGGGAAATTGTAGGTGAGCTGAAGTACCATTGAAAGTAATGTTAAGCTCAAGTCATTCAATCAATTAAGGTAAGAGTCAGTTTCCAATTATATTTATCACTAGTTTACAAATAACTGGCATTTGTAAAAATAAATCAGAACATTCTTCAATGCCTTATTTCATAAACATCCTTGGAAATCTTACAGTCTGTTACAATCCTGACCTTATAAAAAATAAAACAGATATGTACAAATTAAACTTAAATGCATGATAAGTAAAGTTGTTTTTTTCAATATGTTTTTCAAATTCTGTTTTGTAACTTTCTACAATTTGCCTATTAATTTTCTTTCTTGTTGGGGGACTGACAGTGCTTAATTAATTGTTCGTGCTTTCACACGACCTAGGCTTTGCCTATTAACATATTACGAAAAACCGATTTTTCGCTTATAAATAACAGGTGTGAGATTTTTTTTTTTTTTCAATAACCCATGAAGCTTTCTGAAATGAAACTGAAAAAAATCCATGGGGGCCGCCATTTTGAATATGTATAAAAAGCAGACGTAAAACACAGATTAAAAATTATTGTCGTCTTCTTAATCGTTTTTTTTAAATCGGTATTTTGGGTATGTATAAAATGAGCAGAAAAACACGGATTGAAAATTATTGTCGTCTTTTTAATCATTTTTTTCAAAATCGATATTTAAGATCATTAAAGTGCTGTGTTAAGTGGGAATTATTATTTGTACGAAAAGTTAAAAATAAATGGAAATCTGTAAGAAATATGTTTTCCCGTTCGTCAAAAAAACGACAGCATTAGCCTTCTACGCCCGAAACTAAATTTTGACTGTATCGTAGCCAAAGAAGGACGTGACGTCATTTCCGTTACACTTCATCTTGGCGTAACGTCAATGGAGCGACGTCGTTTCCCGCAAAAAAAAGTGGTATCAACATGAAAGACCCCAACTTCCTATACATGAGCTATTGACTCACTCATTCAAAGTATAATTATTTATCAAACATTGTGGCAAAAGGATAACTTCCTCATATGGAGTAATTGTTCTTGTGGCGGCAATCTCTTCCTAAATCGTCTGTTGCATAGGCCTCAGAAACCGTCTCTAATAGGGAAAGGGTTTAGCAGAAATGCTGATCTATTTGCTTCTTTACCATAATGCAGGTGATCGATTAAGGATCATCTTGGCCCTCATGTTTTAACCTCGTTCATTATAAATGTATTCCTTGATTTTCTGAAAGTATTTACTTTATTATTTTCTGTTCGTAATAATAGACGACAGCAATACGAATTCCAAATATGTTTTGATAATGCAAGAAACATGACATTAACATTATTATTGTCTAGTCAATTACTTATAAATCCTTTTTTATGGCCAAAGTATGCTCTTTAATTTTTGTTTATAATTATCTTGCGTTTTTTTCGTAAATAGGTAGT
This sequence comes from Serripes groenlandicus, assembly GCA_031761405.1. NCBI lineage: Eukaryota > Metazoa > Mollusca > Bivalvia > Cardiida > Cardiidae > Serripes > Serripes groenlandicus. Next base: position 66,621,749 of record JASEVX010000008.1, read on the forward strand.
ACCTATAGATTTATTATTGAAAACGGCGTTATACTCCGCCGTGATATAACTGTAATATTGTTGAAAACGGCACTAAACATAATTAATACATAATTGTAATATTGTTTACAACGACGTTAAACTCCTCCGTGGTATAACTAATACAAATTGAAAACGGCGTTATACTCCGCCGTGGAATAAAAGTAATATTGTTGACAACGACGACAAACTTCGCCGTGGTATAAACGTTTTTATCCGCCAGTGTATAACTGTAATAATGTTGAAAACGGTTTTAAACTCCGCCATGGTATAACTGTAATAATATATCTATAGGTGCTACCTATTTACGAAAAAACGCAAGATAATTATAAACAAAAATTAAAGAACATACTTTGGCCATACAAAAAGGATTTATAAGTAATTGACTAGACAATAATAATGTTAATGTCATGTTTCTTGCATTATCAAAACATATTTGGAATTCGTATTGCTGTCGTCTATTATTACGAACAGAAAATAAAAAAGTAAAAACTTTCAGAAAATCAAGAAATACATTTATAATGAACGAGGTTAAAACATGAGGGCCAAGATGATCCTTAATCGATCACCTGCATTATGGTAAAGAAGCAAATAGATCAGCCCTTTTCTGATGCCATCTGGCGACTACCTTTTTCAACCAGTCAATATGACTGGAACAAATTATGTAAGGGGTCACATTTCTGCTAAACCCTTTCCCTATTAGAGACAGTTTCTGAGGCCTATGTAACAGACGAGTTAGGAAAAGATTGTCACCAAAAGAACAATTGCTCCTTATGAGAAAGTTATCCTTTTGCCACAATGTTTGATAAATAATTATACTTTGAATGAGTGTGGCAATAGCTCATGTATAGGAATTTGGGGTCTTTTATGATGATACCACTTTTTTTGCGGGAAACGACGTCGCTCCATTGACGTTACGCCAAGATGAAGTTTAACGGAAATGACGTCACGTCCTTCTTTGGCTACGACACAGTCAAAATTTAGGTTCGGCCGTAGAAGGCTAATGCTGTCGGTTTTTTTACGAACGGGAAAACATATTTCTTACAGATTTCCATTTAGTTTTAACTTTTCGTACAAATGTTTATTCCCACATAACACAGCATTTTAATGATCTTAAATATCTATTTAAAAAAAAAATGATTAAAAAGACGACAATAATTTTCAATCCGTGTTTTTCCGCTCATTTTATACATACCCAAAATACCGATTTTAAAAAAATGATTAAAAAGACGACAATAATTTTCAATCCGTGTTTTTCTGCTCATTTTATACATACCCAAAATACCGATTTAAAAAAAAAAAGATTAAAAAGACGACAATAATTTTCAATCTGTGTTTTACGTCTGCCTTTTATACATATCCAAAATGGCGGCCCCCATGGATTTTTCCAGTTTCATTTCAGAAAGCTTCATGGGTTATTGAAAAAAAAAAAAAAAAAAAAAATCTCACACCTGTTAACTATAAGCGAAAAAACCCATTCATGGTTTTTTTTCGTATTATTGAAAACGGCGTTAAACTCCGCCGTGGTATAACTGTAATAATGTTGAAAACGGCGTTAAACTTCGCCATGGTATAACTGCAATATTGTTGAAAAGGGTGTCAAACTCTGCCGTCGTAAACTATAATAATGTTGCAAACGGTTTTAAACTCCGCCGTGGTATAACTGTAATATTGTTGAAAACGGATTTAAACTCTGCCGTGGTATAACTCTAATATTGTTGAAAACGAAATTAAACTTCGACGTAATAAAACTATAATATTGTTGAAAACGACATTAAACTCCGCCGTGGTATAACTGTAATATTGTTGAAAACGGCATTAAACGCCGCCGTGCTATAACTGTAATATTGTTGTAAAGGGCGTTAAACTCCGCCGTGGTATAGCTGTAGTATTGTTGAAAACGGTGTTAAACTCCGCCGTGGTATAACTGTAATATTGTTGAAAAGGGCATTTAACTCCGCCTTGGTATAACTGTAATATTGCTTAAAAGAGCGTTAAACTCCGCCGTGGTATAACTGTAATATTGTTGAAAACGGCGTTAAACTTTGCCATGGTATAACTAATATTGTAGAAACGGCGTTAAACTCCGCCGTGGTATAACTGTAATATTGTTGAAAAGGGCGTTAAACTCCACCGTGGTATAACTGTAATATTGTTGAAAACGGTGTTAAACTTCGCCGTGGTATAACTGTAATATTATTGAAAACGAATTTAAACTCCGCCGTGGTATAACTGTACTATTGTTGAAAACGGCATTAAACTTCGCCGTGGTATAACTGTAATATTATTTAAAACGGCGTTCAACTCCGCTGTGGTATAACTGTAATAATGTTGAGAACGGTTTTAAACTCCGCCGTGGAATAACTGTAATAATGTTGTAAACGGTTTTAAACTCCGCCGTGGTATAACTGTACTCTTGTTGACAACGGCGTTAAACACCGCCGTGGTATAACTGTAATAATGTTGGAAACGGTTTTAAACTCCACTGGGGTATAACTGTAATAATGTTGAAAACGGCATTATACTCCGCCGTGGTATAACTGTAATAATGTTGAAGACAGCATTACACTCCTCCGTGGTATAACTGCAATGTTGAAAACGGCATTCAACTCCGCCGTGGAAGAACTGCAATTTTCTTGAAAACGGCGTTAAACTCCGCCGTTGTATAACTGTAATATTGTTGAAGACGGCATTAAACTCCGCCGTGGTATAACTGTAATATTCTTGAAAACTGCGTCAAACTCCGCCGTGGTATAACTGTAATTATGTTGAAAACGGCGCCAAACTGTATAACTGTAATTATGTTGAAAAACGGCGTCAAACTACGCCGTGGTATAACAGTAATTATGTTGAAAACGGCGCCAAACTCCGCCCCGGTATAACTGTAATATAATAAGATTCCTCAATGCAATTTTAAAGTCCATGCTTTTGCTTTTTGAGTTTTCATAAACACATTGACTTAACCGTCAATAATAGATCTTAGTCTACTCAGGATTGTCATAGTGTTAAATGTGATACCGGTGAGGATGCTGAGTTGGATGATGATGACTTTAATGAAAGTGTAGCCAAACAAACAAAACGATTTTATATCGGAGGTTTTAAAGCGTCTGTGAAAATACCAAAGCTGACTTGTTTGCCAGTGCAGACTACTTGTTGGTGGAATCTACCGTCCTCCTAACTCAAACAACACACAGTGGCTAAACATGGAACATTCACTCGACCAAGCTTTCATCCAGCATATTGACAACATACTTGTAGCAGGCGATTTTAATATCAATATCAATTTGAATCCGTCTAATAGGATGCGTAGATCTGATTGATAGACGCCTTAAATTCTGAACAGCTCATTAACTCACCACCTCACTACACCGAGCACTCAAATTCACTTATTGACCTCATGTTTATCAAACACTCAACTCAAGTTATTTCAAGTTTCGTCACATATTCTTTTGTTCCTAATCTTGTTCGATATCACTGTCCGACTGTTGCTGTCTTGAAATTCACTAAACCTAAACAAACTTATTTTCAGCGAAAAATTTGAAAATATGACAGAGGCGACTATGCAAAATATAATGACAAACTGAGATCCACTGACTCGACTGGTCATTCATCGAAAACAATTAAAATCACACACCACAGGAAGCTGTGTTTCGATCTATTATTTAACAATGTTAACCTGATATTTATACAAAACGAATTATATGTGGATATGTACATGCAATTATGCTAGTAATTTCCTCTGCAAACTCTTGCAACTGTATGTCGTCTGAGTAGCAACCGCTTGGAGACAACTAACACTCGTCGACAACCAAGCAGCAATCGCCAAATGGTCGTGATCCCTTTTTGTGAGCTTTCGTTTTCTATAAAGTTTTCGATCGTTCTGTCTTCAGCTGTCAGTCTGCCAAAGTCAATGCCAAAGACGTTTGACCAGTGCCGGATTTCAGTTGGTAGCTCTATAAAGTTGCTATGCTGGCTAGCATCATGCTCTATAATGTTGCCTTAGATAATTCGACAACATATTAATAAGCATGACCTATTGAAAGTTATGTGACGGATGGATATAACTGTTAATTGTGAGGCAGCGACACACAGACATGTAAATTGCTCTGTATACTTACAATATAATATACCTTAATGCTTCTATACACGCGTTTCCCTATACGCACAACATAGAGCGAACTAAGTAAGGACCAAGGCAATGTGTATTCCCCGGCCATATCGATAAAATTACACCTTAAAACCCGGCCATCACGGTAAATTTGGTGAATGTCATCTCAAGACTTTCCAGTCTCAGAAAATCCTTACTTAGCATCGTTTTTAATCAAATTTGATATCATAAGCTTTTTAAACTTTATTTTGCATGCCGTTTTCTACATTTATTCAGTTATATCACGGCGTTTCCTGGGTAAATTACTAATGTTCTTTCTAAATTTCTTTGTGTGTGTCTCCCACAAGCTCATTTATTTAAGAATGGCTTTACTTCTCCCGAATGACCTCCCGGGGCTCCTAAATGACCTCTCGGAGCTCTTAAAAGCGCACGAAGCTCCTAAATGACCTATTAAAAGAGCTCCCGGAGACCCTGTATGCGCACGCGGGGTTCCCAAATGAGCTCCCGGAACTCTTAAATGCGCGCGTGAAGCTCCTAAATGAGCTCTCGGAGCTCCTATATGCACTCTTAAATGAGCTCTCGGCGATCCAATATGCGCACGCGACGTTCCCAAAATGAGCTCCCGGAGGTCTTAGATGCGCGCGCGGAGCTCCTTAACGAGTTTCCGGAGCTCCTCAATCCGCTAGCGTCTCTCTTAAATGAGCTCCCGGAGATCTCGAAGTGAACCGATAGTTAATCATTAAAAACGATCCAGTTTAGAAAGAATAATACTTTCAGAAATAAGAGTAATTTCCTTCATGGTCGTCGTAGAAGCCTTCGTCATTATCGGGACACCCAAGAACCGGGCTGTTTCACATAGTCTGATAGCCCATTTGTGGAAGACGAATGACGCTTGTCAGTTGGCCGAGCTGGGGTTCGAACTCACAACCCCTGGATTGACAGCCAGGGTCGCTACCGACTGAGCTTACGGTAAACTGAGTAAAAAAATAGGAAACATGCTGTTCCACAGTGAGCTTGACAAGAACTGAAAGTGGAATCATGTGCCCTGCCATGAAATAATAAAAGCATACATGTATATTATCATTACTCTAAATATACACACATGTTATTCAAGAAGTATAGAAAGTCCTGGTATAAATTGCATTGAAAACTCTGCAGCATTATTAAACTGCTAAAATAGTTAGAAAACAGCAATTGCTCTGAATGAGCTGTTTCTACTTTTCCAAAAATGCTTTGTCAAAATATTAAGTTATATTTTGTCAGCATTTTTACTTTATATTTTTCATATTCATGCTTTTTAATGCGTTTCCAAATGCAAATCTCTTAACAAAAACATTACAGCAAAATAAACATTGCTCATTAGGACATTTCTTCCTTTGCTTTTTTTGTTTGTTTTCTACCCGTCTTGTTGCGTCCACGACTTGCAATTTGTCTTTTATTTCTCTGATTCAATTACATACGAATGAAAAACGAAACCGGAAATAACAGGCCAAGATGGCCGGGGTTTACAAATTGATCTTTGTGATCCCAAGATTCTTTTATAAATTGACCCAAATGTACAACTTGCACAATCGATACACATATATGTTTAATAATTATAATACAGAGATGACAATGTTTGATGAATAGTATAAACAACGTAATGGTTAACAAACTCTAATTAACAATGTCACATAGGTCACTTATAATGTCCCATTGTTACACATAGGAAAGTGTATTATCCACCTAGGAAAGTCGCTGTTCCACTCATGAACGTCAACACCTACTCCACCTAGGTAAGCTCCACATAGGATTGGGTTAAACTGGTATGCCTTCACCAGTCGTCATAAAGACATATTGTGTCACACATAGGTATATTTCCACCTAAGAAAGGCACTGTTCCACTCAGGGAAGTTAACACCTAACACCTTCTCCACTTAAAAGTTGTAACAGAATCAACGTTCTAGTTTCCTTTCACATAGTTCTTTCCTTCGCATCCCGTGCGAATCAAAATGTCGATTTCGGGAACAAATTGGTAAAAGGAATCAACAAATTTCGTTGTGTATTATATTTCTTTAAATTCAAAGATATTGTTGGATACTACGAGCATGTCCATTCCGGTATTTCCATATGTCCATTCCGGTATATCAAATGTCCATTCCGGTCCATTCCTGTATAAGGTCCATTCCGGTATTTCCATCCACCCATTCGGTGACTACAGTTTTTCATCTTTTTTCGCTTCAGTACGGTGGCACAGAGGTGTCATGTGTATGTTTTTATTTATCTCGTGCGCACGACATACTAAGTCGCGCGCACGACTTAGTAACTCGTGCGCACGACTTAATTATCTCGTGCGCACGACTTAAGTATCTCGTGCGCACGACTTAGTATCTCGTGCGCATGACTTAATTATCTCGTGCGCATGACTTAGTATCTCATGCGCACGACTTAGTAACTCGTGGGCACGAGATAAATAAAAACATACACATGTCACCTCTGTGCCACCGTACTTCAGATATATTGCAGTTAACATACGTTTTTTTTAATATAATCGTTCCATTGTTTAAAAGCCATGCAGTCATCTAGTACATTCGCTCTATTCCTCATTCCCATAAATCTTACCCTAACTTTAATATAGCGTGAGAAAAGTAAGACCATGTAATTTTGTAAGGTCTTACATTTCTCACAGTACGGTCGTGAACATCTTAAGACGGGTTTATTTAATGCGATTTAGATTTGTATGTTTCGCCATCGTTCCATCTTCGCGGTATTAAAATTGATTATGTACATGCGTTCTTTTGTTCGTGCGAACTGAAATAATGTAAAACTGAGCATTTTAGGCATTACATTGGGCTCCTTGGAAAGACATTAAGACACGTCAAATAAATGTATATGTAATTAATTTATACATCAAAATGAGCGGGGTGTGATTGATTGAGGTTTAACGCCGTTTTCAACAATTATTCAGTCATATATCACGGCGGCCAGTTCACCTACTTATATGTTTCTTGGCTTTCTCACACCAGTACTTCATACAACATTCTTTCCAAGAAACTGGCTGCTCTTCCACATAGACTGATAGCCCATTAGTGGAATGACGCTTGTCACAATGACTTTTGTCAAACGTCGGAAAGAATGTTGGCCTAGCTGGGATTCGAACTCACAACCCCTGGATTGACAGGCCCCGTAGCTACCGAAAAGCTCCCGGGGCTCGACGGGTATGGGGTGAATACACATATGACCTACCTGTACCACTAGTCAATTAACTAATTAATTAGTTAATTAATAAATAATTACTGCAACGAAAAGACAGGTGATATTACCTACGGCGGGTTTGGGGTGAACACACATGAGACTTACATGTACCACTAGTCAATCAACTAATTAATTAAATTAATTAATTAATAATTACTGTAACGAAAAGACAGATGATATTACCTACCCTCTATAACTCAACTAAACAGTCAATTAATTAATCCATCTATTGGTTTCATGTCAGCCGCTATTAGCCTAGAGACCTGAATTGCAAATGTATACATTACATTTGTACTGGTTACATGAAATTGTGGTTAACGGTTAAAATCCTACATTGACATTACTGCCCATCTCTTCATTCCTCACGAAATTAATATATTTTATAGTTTAATACAAGAGAAAGTTGATGCAACGCATCAATGTCGCCGGAAATCCATACTGCAGTTATGCATAACACTAACATTATAGTAGTTGAATAAACAGTTATCAACTGAGGGGCATATTGGAACATCAGGGGTGGGGTCAAGTGAAAATGTATCATAACTTGCATTGTTTTGTCAACGAATGATAATTGAAGCCTTTCATTTTTTATGATCAATCCCCATTCCAAAGTAGGTTGACCATACACACAACCAACTAATTATTGATCATAAACAGTAATGGAAATGAGTAATCTTGTCAATCATTAGTCTTAGTATGTATACAGTGCTTTCATTAAGGAATAATTATAAGATTTGTGAATTCCACATACACTTTTCAAGATGTTTGTCAGAATATTTGAATTTTATTATTTTTCAATAAAACCAAAAAACAGACAATTTAGGATTTGCATGCAATAGCACGTCATTTTACCTTTCCTCTATTAAAGTCAACAGTGGACACCTTTGCAGCAATCTACTTTAAAACAATGAGATAAGGGTTAAATCGCTGAAGACATGAGTTTTCTCTTTTTCTCAAGATGATATTAGCTTGGCATCCTAATTATATCATACTTTAACAAATGTTGAAATGTAGTTCAATATTTATAAATTAGACCACCTTCGAAATATAATATCAACTAAACAGTTAAATCTCATTGAAATTGTTGTATAATTTAAACTTAATTTCGAACATAAACTGAGCCCTACAACATGTTAATTTATTTTAATTCTTTCCTTCCTTTTTCATAATGAAAATAACAAACTACTCATGTTTTAAATTTATATTAAGTGGGGCGCCCTTGTGTCAATTATGCATAACAATGTGCAGATCGGAAGCAATATGCCTTTAGGGAATTAAATGACACATTTAAAAGTGTCAAGGACGAAATAATTGTGTACGAAAGACTCGATTTGTTCTTATTCGCAGAGGTGTCGTTCTTGAAACTCTCTTTATAGGCAGAGAGTGTTCGTTCAAAGTAATTTTTCTATTAAAACCAGTTTTATCTCGGTTTGTTCTTTTCTTCATTTGTCTCGAACCAAATAAACATTTTAAATCGCATATGATTTACTATTTGTAAGTGAGTGTAAAAAGCGGCTCTCTGCAAAGGAGATTTATCTACGCAGTTGGTATTCGCGAGTCACGCGATCAACAGTTTTAGCTTAGAAACAGTTCATATTTTAGATATACATGGATAAACATTATAAAATGCCTTCTTCACAAATCAAGACATCTCTTTGAACATGAAAATAACATTCAGTAAGTTAAAATTGCCATTAGAAGGAGAATATTCGACGTCATTTTTATCAGCAGGTGCGCGTATGTAAACAACAATATACTGTGCGACGTAAAGGTTTGTAGTTATAGCCTTTTGATTACATGTAGTATATAGTGTAAAATACAGTATTTCATTCTAGCAAATAGGGACTGTTTTGACTTCGTAAATAAAACAAAAAAAACATAAATGCGAGTCAAAATAAAGAAACTGAAAATACCTAAAACATCGGAATATTTATTTCATTTTAGATGTGGCATTACTTAGTGTTTTTAAACAAACACAATTGTTATATGTTCAAGACATCTAATGTGTTTCTTTCTAATAATAATCCCCCCTCCCATGTCATTTCCGAAAACCTATTAAAAATAGAAGTCGCGGGCTTCTGCCCGGCGACTAATAAGTAAAAAACCCTGAAAGACATGGAATTCATATGTATATAAAATTCAGCAGGTGTTCATAGTAGTGTTGGGGTAGGGGGTTTAAACGCCTTCTATGAATAACTTTACTTATTCAAATCAATCCATCTACAGTATTAGTTTCTACACAAACCAAATTGTTTCAAGAAATGTTTTATAGCTGTTAGTTATGATATATGATATATCTATATATTCCATATATTGGCTAGCCCTGGCTGTAGGTTTCAGTGTCCGGAAGGCTCAAACTTAGGTACATTGTTGGACCGATTTTAGACACTTCCTGTTAGTTTTTGGTGTCCATCTGTCCGTCCGTAATTCATAAAATGTCTGTGAACATCTGTTTGTACCTTAAATTGACTACCCAAGCTATTTCGATTCTGTAGTTCTCTCTTATAACTGAATTATATATAAACGTTCATTTTGGAGATAGAACAGAGGTGTGAGACCGAGTTATGTACATTCACCATCATTTTCATCTCTCACACGTGTCATCATTTCTACACACAGCAGCTTCATAATCGTACGTTAGAATCAACCCATCTTAGACCCACATTGGTAACCCTGTTCTAACTGTGATGTTCTTTGATGAGAATGTCTTGGTCGATTGTATCGCAGGCGGCACTGAGTTCAATAGTAGATATTCTTTCTTTCATCAAATATTGTACCCATGTATGTTATTTTAACTTATCGTCTCAGGTTATATCTTTTCAAATTAGATTTGCTAAAATGTTGTCATCATTTGTCCATCTCAGTAATGACAAATAGACATTATTGTATTGTAAAGATAATAAAATGACTGTGTCCCCCCCCCCCCCCCCCCCCCCCCCCCCCCCCCCCCCCCCCCCCCCCTCTGTATTTTAGAGCTTGGGACCTTCTAAAGCATAACAAGCAATGCATTTGTATTACTCATTTTAGCTTTAGGCTGCATTAGAAGACACAATATATAAACGGCATTGCCGTTAGGTTCTAGTTTACCTGGCCTCTTGCCTTATACTTATACTCACAATTGGTTCTGGGACACATTTTCACATCCCATACTAACAGTCGGTTCTAGGACACCTTGGCCCTTCCTCTATATTTAATCAGTCAGTTACCGGACATCTGGTCCCTTTCCCGATGTTCATACCAACAGTCAATTCTGTGACACCTGATCCCTTTCCCAATGTTCATACCCACAGTCAATTCTAGGACACCTGGTCCCTTTTCCTTTACTCATACTCACAGTCAATTCTGGGACAACTGGTCCCTGCCCCTATGTTCATAATCAGTCAGTTCTGGGACACATTGCCCTTCCCATATACTCATACTCACAATCTGTTCTGGGACACCTGGTCCCTTCCCCTATGTTTATATTCACAGTGGATTATGAGACATCTGATCCCCCCCTATACTTTTAGTCACAGTCAGTTCTGGGAGACCTGGTATCTCCCCTATACTCATAGTCAGTCCGTTCTGGGAGACCTGATACTTCTATATACTCATAATCACAGTCGGTTTATGATACACGGATCCTTTCTCTATACTCATAGTCAGTCCAGTCCGTTCTGGGACACCTGGTCCCTTCTATATGCTCACAATCATAGGCAGTTCTATGATTCACGTACCCTTTCTCTATACTTATAGTCAGTCAGTTATTGGACACCTGGTCCTTTACCTATACCAATGTCACAGTCGGTTCTGGGACACCTGGTCCCTTCTATATTCTCATGCTAACAGTCGGTTCTGGGACACGTAGTCCCTACCATATACTCATAGCCGCAGTCAGTTCTTGGACACCTTGTTCCATCTCACAGACGGTTTTGGGACACTTCGCCCCTACCATATACTCATAGCCGCAGTCGGTTCTGGGACATTTGGACCGTCACCTTACCCTATGTTCATACTCACAGTCGGTTCTGGGACACCTGGTCCCTACAGTTTACTCCTAGTTGCAGTAGGTTTTGGGACACCTGATCCCTTCATCTATATTCAGTCAGTCAGTTGAAAACCTGGTCCATTTTTTTATGTACATACTCAGTCAGTTCTGGGACATTTGGTCCCTTTCTCTATATTTATAGTTGCAGTCAATCACCTGGTCCCTTTTCCTATGCTCATACTCTAGGTCAGTTCTCACTAGGACACCTTGTCCAATGCTGCGTTGTAACTCTTTCTTGCCGAAAATATAGTGTTGGGTGTATTGACACCTAGTTAAATGGGACGAGCTATTGCATCTGTATGCCGGGCTCTATTTCAATCTTTAATGATTGTCAAGGGTATTTTCAGCTACTACCACGTCACATACTCTTTGAAACACTATAACTCTCTAATACAGTTTGTACCATATATTATGGCCAAATGCAAAAAAATAATGTATAAATGGATATATATTCTTATATTCATTTGTATCATTTTCATGGTACAATACATTGGCAAACTAAATGTATACAACTAGATTGTTTAACACTTTTACAAGCTTCGCTTATATTTTGTTCCCACAATCTTTTCTTTGAATCAAGAATATAACGCAATGTCATTTTCATATATAATCTTTATTTCCTCCAATATATGAAGATCATACAAAGATTAACAGTATGATAAACAAACAAAAAAGAACAAAACGGAAAGGATATACACACAAATAAAATATATCCTTAAATCACTTAGATCAGAGCCAATGCCTTATCATCTGATAGAAAAGATTGAAAACATCTCTGGAACAAAATAAGTGCACGGAAGAAGAGTTCAAGGTGAGTTTATATACTTCAGATGTAAGAATTGCAGGAAATGAGAATGTTCTTAATGATAAATGCATCCTCATCTGCAATCCTTACACAATCTAATGACACAAATAATGTGGCAGCATTTCTGATGTGGTACAGGATGAGTATATACAAATACAAATGCTTATCTATCCCCTCAAAAGCAGATTCCAATTATAATCACACTCCTCAAATAACTCCTTTATTTGATAAGCGTAGGCAAGAAGAATGCAGTAGATGAGAGGCGAAAGACAAACATATGTCCACTGTTCAAAAAGGAACCCTATAAAGAACACTTTCTCATTGAATGTGTCAACCGAGGCGCTCTAAACACTGCTTTCATAGCTAACGTATATACATAGAAAAGGTACTATATATACATGAAGATCCATGCAATAACACAGGTGAATATGCAACTGCATATCCCTACACGATACATAGTACAACACAACTATTACAAAAATGTACATAAAATGGGAGTATCAAATTAACAATATAAGTTCAATGATGTACAGAATTGACAGTTACATACAGTACCTGTAACAATGATGTACATAATTGACAGTTACATACAGTACCTGTAACAATGATGTACATAATTGACAGTTACATACAGTACCTGTAACAATGATGTACATAATTGACAGTTACATACAGTACCTGTAACAATGATGTACATAATTGACAGTTACATACAGTACCTGTAACAATGCCATGCGTCATGGTAAAACGATACAACCACATTAAAAAACATGTCATTTTCCCCCCGAAGAAGACGTTCCTAATTTGGGTCCAAATCAAACAATGCTCGAACATACTCCTCTCAATGTAGAGAGTAAATAATCTCGGACATAGTTAAATCGAATTCTCGATTAATAAGTTCTTCGAAAAGGAGCTTAAAAGTCTGCACACACTCCACACAGTTACAATTGACTAAAATATGCTCTGTTATACAACAAGTTATGTCAGTTATTCCACACCTAGAACAAGTCGAGTCTGTGGAAGATATAAAGAGTATCATCTGAGACACTGAAAAGCAGACAGAAAGCATACTTTGATTGTGTTTAGCTAAACTCCATACAGGACTCACAGAGAAATGCTGCTGTATTTATCTATATAGCTCAAATTCCGGAGCAGTAGTTCTCTCATTCCATTCATTAACAAAATAACTTGATATTCTAGTATTAATATATCTATTCCAAATGCTATTTGACGGAAATCTGCTATGTGAAACATATCTTGCAAAACATAAAACTGGTCATATTTGCGTAATATATTAATAATGTCTGAACTAAAGCTAATATCTAAATAACCATTATAAGATGAACATAGACGCAAAAGGTAAATTTGTTTTGTTGCACAGTCCCTTTCAAACGATACATTTGACCAAACAATGTAAGTTTTCTCTTTTCAATTTCAGCTGGAATCGGTAACGCGAATATAAGGCCGAGGGTAGCATCTGTCCTTGACCTAATATGTAATCCCTGCATTTGTTTCAGACATAATCGATGTGATCGTTCTAAAGTCAGACTGTCCAGCCTAGTGAGCGACTGTGTTAACTCACATCCAAAAAGAGCTCTCGGGATATATATATAAGAAATGGAAACCGCATAATTCAAAGAAAGCAATCTTTAAGTTTATCAAAAACATTAACACAACGAATTATTCGTATTATAACAATAGGTTTGTAAATTCTATAACTTGTCAGAGGATTTAATCCATGCTTGTGTTAACCCTCCGTTATCTACCCAAAACTTTCTATCAATGTGTTTTTGCAGACGTAGTACAATTTGAGTATTTGCTACAGATTAAACCTAAATGCACACTCCTCTTTTTCTGGAATTTCCTGAAACCCAACAGACCAAGCCCGAGAACAACCTGAATATGACCGTTTAGACTCATTAAATGTTACAATGGCACACTTTCTAGCATTATACTGGTACCGCCACAGACATGAATATTAGTAGCAAATATTAATCATGCTTTGTAAAGCTTTACTAGAAAAAGAGAGAAGGGTTATGTCTTCTGCAAATGACGGGGCACACACACAATTTCCTTCAGCTTGAAACCCTAATTTGCTGTTTACTAGCAGTTCTATAAGGGAATTTAATGTAAACAAAATATATAAATGGTATACTGTATACAATTTTGTCGAACGTTAGAAAAAGGACATAGAATGTATGTTGACCCAGCTTTGGTTCGAACTCTCCACCACTAGATTGATAGCATGCGTCGCTACCGAAGGACCTACGGGCTACGACCGTTTGATATGCGTAATTAGGCCTCCGGTCCACAATACGTTCGATTTTATATAGGAAACCGAACGCCGACCTGGAATATCTAGCTTGGCCATCGTTGTACAATTATATATGTCAAACCGAACGCCGATCTAGAATATCAAGCTCGCCCATCAGTGTTCGAATTTATATAGCAAACTGAACGTCGACCTGGAACATCTAGCTCGGCCATCGTCTATCGATCTTATATGGTAAATCGAACGCCGACCTGGAATATCTAGTTCGGCCATTGTCTATCGATCTTATATAGTACATCGAACGCCGACCTGGAATATCTAGCTCGGCCATCGTCTATCGATCTTATATAGTAAATCGAACGCCGACCTGGAATATCTAGCTCGGCCATCGTCTATCGATCTTATATAGTAAATCGAACGCCGACCTGGAATAATATCTAGCTCGGCCATCGTCTATCGATCTTATGTAGTAAATTGAACGTTGACCTGGAATATCTAGCTCGGCCATCGTCTATCGATCTTATATAGTAAATCGAACTCCGACCTGGAATATCTAGCTCGGCCATGGTCTATCGATCTTATATAGTAATTCGAACGTCGACCTGAAATATCTAGCTCGGCCATTGTCTATCAATCTTATATAGTAAATCGAACTCCGACCTGGAATATCTAGCTCGGCCATTGTCTATCAATCTTATATAGTAAATCGAACTCAGACCTATGCACTTTTAGAGTCAGGCCAGCGTGTGCCATCAGTATAGAGCCATGCAAGCGTGTGCCATCAGTATAGAGCCATGCCAGCGTGTGCCATCAGTATTGAGTCAGACCAGCGTGTCCCACCAGTATAGAGCCATGCCAGCGTGTGCCATCAGTATAGAGCCAGGCCAGCGTGTGCCACCAGTATAGAGTCAGGCCAGCGTGTGCCATCAGTATTGAGTCAGGCCAGCGTGTCCCACCAGTATTGTGTCAGGCCAGCGTGTCCCACCAGTATAGAGTCAGGTCAGCGTGTGCCTCCAGTATAGAGCCAGGCCAGCGTGTGCCTCCAGTATAGAGCCAGGCCAGTGTGTGCCTTCAGTATAGAGTCAGGCCAGCGTGAGCCTCCAGTATAGAGTCAGGCCAGCTTGTGCCTCCAGTATAGAGTCAGGCCAGCTTGTGCCTCCAGGATA